>OZ023210.1:58761658-59106658 GCA_963995525.1 Escarpia spicata | reverse complement strand
TTGTGCAATTACGTACCTTGTTTATAATGAGTAAATAACTTGTACTATTTAAAATTAGAATTTGTATGTCTGACAGATCAAATAAAAGAAATTCGTCTTCTTCAATCACACCTGACTCCAACCATAACTAATAACAACCTTCACCCTAATTTAAACAATAATGATTTATTCCTACCGGTCGAATGGTTATAACGAGTGAGCAATATATGTAACCCTTCATAACTGATTTTATCCATAACTAATTACCTCATTAATATTAGCCCTATTGAATAATTATTTATTCCCCTCGTCTGATTATCACACTAACTATAATATTTCCGTCGTCTGACTGGTTCCAACGCTTACGTTATGACTAACCTCAACCATAACTAAGTCAAATCGTAACTAATTACAATAATGACATTAATAGAGTGATGTGGGAACGAAATTTATATTGGGGGGTACCGGAGCTTCAACACCGCTGCAAAAGTTTTGCCGCCGCCGGTTGTGACATCGGAAGACGGGGGAGGGGAGAGGGAGGGGGGAGAGGGATGCTGTTGAAAATGTTTCGCCGTTGCGCCGCTGTAGCTTCAGCTTCTCCGCTGTCTCGGCTGTGAACTCATGACATCCGAACAAAGACTGGGGGGAGAGGGGTGCTGTTGAAAATGTTTCACATTTAATGGGGGGTAAAACCATATGTCTGTCTCCCCTTGATAAATTCCAGGGCGCTGCCCCTCTGACCCCCCCCACCCCGTTCCCGCGTCTACGCATAAATATGTTATGACATTTCACACTAACTATTTATTCCCGTTTCCTAATTGGTTCCAACGATTATGAACTTGACCTTGGCTGTCACCTTGAGGGGTGCCTATTGTTGTCAAGGATGATGGACATTCACCGACCGATATGAGTGGTTAGTCTTGGACTTTTATTACTAAAATTGGGTCATGTTGGAGCAAATTGCAACAGAAGCAATTCTTACATCTATAAAAGCAAGCATATATCCTAGATAACATATCAAAAGTATACAGCTCAACAAATTTGGAAACATTGTCAAAATTACGCAAGTTTATGTTGGGGCTACCTCAATAACTTTTACCTGCGATTTTGAACGATTTTAATTTCGGGACAATGAATGAGC
Source organism: Escarpia spicata (assembly GCA_963995525.1). NCBI lineage: Eukaryota > Metazoa > Annelida > Polychaeta > Sabellida > Siboglinidae > Escarpia > Escarpia spicata. Next base: position 59,105,538 of record OZ023210.1, on the reverse strand, counting down.
AATATAAACGTCGAGTAATCCAGATGCGTGTACGTAAATACGCACAAATTATAACCAGAGAACAAAACAACATACATAGACATTAAAATAGTTTTATATTGCATTCGTTTTTCAATTAAATTTGTATCAAAATATGCACGACTAACTCTGTAATTACTTGTTCAATTCGTCTCCTACTAGTTATGTATAACATGATTATGCTCAGCATAATTATAATTATGTTACTCTCATGAGCACCTATTGTACATGTAACATAGCGCAAGTACATTTAACAGGGAACATTGTGTATAATAATTATAATGACTCCTTGATATAAGGTCTACATATAAATACATGAATCTAGCTAATAAGCATAATTGAGGGAAATTTACGTATTCTCTCCCAAGTAACGTGATTATAATCTGCATTCCGATATGAATATCCTTCTGTCATGAGCATTGACGGTATACGTAACATAACACAAATGCATTTTATCATTGCGAATAATAATTATAATGAACCCTTCCTTGTAAGGCCAACACATGTACATATGTGAATCTCTAGAGCCCAAGAAGGTAAGTCCTTATATATCGCAGTACCCAGTCATTTGGACTGATCAAAGCGCTTTATTCTTTACCCCCTGGCAGTCTTGTTTAAATGAATAAGCATTCAGCCACTATGCAGTTAATGCGCGAAGAGTATTCGCACACAAATATCCAATACCGTCTATGCCAAGGTGGTCAGTCATACAGCTGAGAGAACTGGAGCAACGTTGAGTGAACGAACTTGCCCAGGTTCGACACGGCAGCACAGGATTCGAAACCGATCGAGTTCTCTCAATTGATATTCCAATGTCACTGCGCTCCACACAAAAACTTAACTGACGTAAAATCGCTGTAGTACGTAGTCATTAATATCACATGTAACTGACGATCATTGACGTAACTCTAGACTTTGTTTGAACACTCTGTGCCACGAATTGACGTGCAAGGTGCGAGTGATGTGTTTACAAGAAGTCTCATCATTCGAATTTCCGATTATTCAAGGACGGTTGAAAGTATCTCCATCACCTTCAGACCTTGTGTCGTCTGATGTATCAAATATGTTCGGCTCATGTCTATGCGAAGGATCTCGACTGGAGTTTATCGACTTCCGATGCGATTCGAGAGAAAATCACAAGCGACTGCGTTTTGTGTTTTCACTGACCCTTGCACCAAACTCGACCCGGTCTGTGATTAGTCGACCTTCGATATGTATCGTGGCTTGACCGTTATGTTTACGAGATAACATCCGGCCTGCGCGGAACATCTTGGCCCCATTTTCCGTCTTTTGAATATCGTTACTATTTAGAACTATCCCTGCATATGATTTCGAACACGTGCGAAGACATTTGTGTGTCCTACAATATGAGGCTTACAAATTCATATTTTCATAATGTTAGGCTACAGGAAACACAATATCATGAAGTTGCATAATAATATCATAGGCGCGGTAGGTGGGCTGAGCCGGAGCTTCGGCACCATTCCGCCTCCGTCGTTGTCGGATCATATTTTTCGGCGATCTTCCAACATATTTTGAAGCTTACTACAAACCTCCAGTTGTACCCTCCTTGAGGTTCGCCAATAAAACCACACCCAGGCTCTAAAAAAAACTCGATTTGCACTCCTCTTAAGGTACGCCAAAAAGCACATTCATTCAGGTTCAACAAAAACGTCAAACTGCACCGATAAATGCACACCCCTTCACTTTCTATTGGGGGACTAAATTATCTGCACCCCCAACAAACTATTTTGTGCGTACGTGCTACCTATTTTTGTTTGTTGCTCAATATAGCAACCCTGAACAGGGGGTTCTGTATTTTCTGTGGGGGGCAGACATATGGTTCATGATTTGTTAAATGTGAGCGTGAATGTTTGTTTTGGGGCGAGTGTCAACATGTAAATTTTATGAAACATTAATGTGTATTTTTGTTGACTGTGAAAGGTGTGTGTAATTGGATGGTAGATATATTGTTGTGTGCCCCCCAGTAATAGGCGGCGTAGTGGCGAAAAATTGTCAAAAGTACCCCCCCCCCCCCCCCCCCCCCTTCTTCGGATGTCATCATTTCAGCGGAGATAGCGAAAAGAAGATGGAGAAGGTAAATTGACAGCACCGGCGCGACATAAATAAAATAATTTCTTTAATAGCACTGAACCCTCCCGTGTTTGTTCGGAAGTGATGAGTTCACAGCCGAGAAACTCACGTTACAGCAGGGGCGAAAAATTTCCAACAGAATCCCCCCTCCCATCTTCCGATGTCACATCGGAGCTAATCAAGACACAAGTTGAGGGGGAAGATGTGAAGATATGCGGAGGCAAATTTTGTTTAGTGATGCTGAAGCTCCGTTAGCCCACCCCAGTTTGAATTTCGTTCCCGCGTCAATGCCTGAGGACTGAATACATCGCTTTATAAAAACTTACCTTTACCATTACCTTTTTAGAAGGGCGGGGGCATAAAAAGGGATTCAAAAAGAACAAAAGAATTCCCGGTAAAAAAATTAGTCCGCTTTCCAAAGAATAACACTAGGTCTATACTCATATCATGCAATGACTCGGCATCTTGTGAAATAATCATTCTTCGGTGAGTAAGGCGTACATTTCGATCGGGAATTCGTTTTACAGGGGATTCGAAAACAATGACGCTTATCTGACCCATAAAATATATCACCTTTACATTTACATATATAAATGATGTACACTTTTCACTGTAGAGCTCACAGTAATAATTGGTAGCCATGTAGTTGGAAAACGAAGTTGGGTGCGTGTGCAAGCAGGTCACATATTAAAAGACGATAGAGTGATTTATTTATATATTTGCAATAGTTTCTGCTTTCCTAGGGTACTTTTCTCATGTCTGAGAGAATTCAGTGATGATCACTTCATCATATTGCTGCAATGTAAACAAGTAGATGATCAACTTACTGTGATGGTAATAACCAGTGTTCGCCGTTTACCTCAGAAAGGTCAACCGGACCGGCAACTTGAAAAACGCACTGGTCAGGCAGCAAAGCTACTGGTCCGCATTTTAACAATGATACAGTGAGTGAGCACAAACGGCCTGCTAACCAATAGGCCTTAAAGAAAAAGACGGGGGGCGGTGCTGTTGACAATTTTCTTTTTCTGTCGCGCCACTTCTGTCAATTTCCCTTTTCCACATTCCCTCTGCTGTCTCGACTGAAATTATGACATCCGAAGACGGAGGAGGTGCTTTGGACAAGAACATTTTTTCGCCGCCGCGCTGCCTATTACTGGGGGGGGGCACAAAACCATATGTCTGCCCTCCAGTTATTGCACACACCTTTCACAGTCGACAAAAATACACATTAATACAATTCCACCCGATATTGACGTTCGCCACAAAAAAAAAACATTCACGCTCACATTTCATGGGGGGCAGAACCATGTCTGCCCCCCCCCCCGGAGAAATTCCAAAGGGAGCAGCTGCCCCCCCCCCCCCCTTCCGCCCCCACTGTTCCCGCGCCTATGGAGCCACACTCTTCTGGGTCCTGGTTATGTGTGGTATTCGCGACTACTTATTCGAAGTGTTCCATTCGTGGGCTCTGCAGCCAGGTCTCACGGAAATGTCGATGACGCTTGTCAGAGTTTTCAGCATTTTTCTAAAAGTTTTCCCCGGGAGATTTTGGCATTGGCGGCGTTTTCTAATAACAACAAAAATCAAGCTATGCGTATGTACTGTAATTTACTCACTATCCAAATAGACTATGGCATAGTCTATTTGGATAGTGACTAAACTATAAAAAATAACTATAACGTGAACGTGTGTGTGCGTCATGTCCCACGATAAAGGAAATTGGGCTATACAGAGCGTAAAAACGCATTTTTATTAAAGGTTTTTTGATGCAAACAACCACTTCTGGTGGCCAATTTTGACGACAAGCTGATGTATACTGCTGTAAATCGGTGCAGTGTCCCCTGAAAAGTAGGCAGTCATACGGACTAGTAACCCAGAAAAGTTACTGTCTCGACGGCAAAGTAGGTAGTCAGTGACGACCCGCTATCGTTTAGTTCGGTAATATCTGACGTCATTGATTTGTTGCCCACTGAGTGGGTTAGGCTTACATGCTTGCTATATATATGAAAAGCAGACTGCTGCCCTGATGTGAAACCCTCGCGCCGATGCCAACAGTACTGATACTGATGAGAATAAAAGCATCGTTGTTCTGGAGAGTGTAAGGTACTCCACAGACCACTTGTTTATTGTAATTTCTATATTCCTACAAGGTGTTGGCGCGTTCCATGTTTACAGGAACAGTAATACATGTAAAACGAGTGTTATCGAACATTAGAACGAGTAATACCTGTCAATATCTCTTTCAGTGATTGACAGAACATATATATCCCTTATTGTTAATATGCCGTTGCCTTGTCAACAACATTGCATTACTTATGGTAGTTGTATAAAGAAAACAACTAAACACAATATATATATATATATTTATATATATGTCTAGCTCTACTCGATAATATGTTATCGGTTAAAACGCGTGCAATCGTAATTATGCGCATCGTCAGTCGTCCGTATTGAAACAAATGGCCGCGGAGTTGTAAGTATCAAAGCCTGCTTCTAGAGAACTCGATAAAATAATAAACGTCGATTAAGTATTAACAACTTTACACGAGTTGCTCAAAGCTTTCCTATTATCGTGGGCCTAACCTTCCCTTACATTATTTTGTTCTTTTGAAATTTGTTCATAGTGGGTAGCGGTGTTCACCTCATGCACATTGCCTGTGCTTTTCGGAAGAGGCACTAAAAGCCGTTGGTCCCTTCTATATGGTGTCTGTGCCAGGGGAAGTAAAAGATCCCACACAGGGGTGGTGGTCTCTATCTCTTGCACTGTATGTTGCTCCCACCGGCCGGAGTTGCTTCCCAGTCAGGCGGGTGAGAGACGCCGAGCAGGCAATACGTGTAAGCAGTGTATATACTGTATCATTGGACCCACTGGTATATAATGAACACACTGTGGCGCCCTCTGAAGGAGACTGGTTCACTACTCAATACAGTACAAGTTTTCACAGGTTGTTGAAAGACGGTGTAGAAAAGATCAACATATCGTAAACACATATGTATACCACCCTATTTCTTGTGTGGGTTATGCAAGACCATAGGCATGTTTACTTTTTATATAATTATTTAAAAGTGTCATGCTAATTTCGTGTACAGTTTCCAGTATAGGTGGAAATAAAATATCCATGCAATTTGGTGTGCTTACAAAATGCGGCTGAAGTTGTTGAATGGAATCAGTGTATGTGCACAACCTGTTGTGTTTCGATTCTGAACACAGGCAGGATTTGAACCTGCCACACACGACACTTGGACATCTTTGCTATAAACTGCACAACTCAACAACATGGTTAGACAATTCAATTCAATTCAATTCTTTATTTCCAATTGAGAATACAACATACAATATATATACATATTATAGTTGACACAGTTCAACATGGAAAGGGGGAAAGTAGAAGCTCATTGCTTATTATGCACTTTCCCCGACATCGGGGACATAGACAAATAACTCAAACAAAGTATTTGGGTCAGGCCACCGAAAATGTTCCCATTTCAAATTCACCACCTTCCTCATGTCTCACGGTCATTATTTTAAGACACATTATTATATACTTCTAATTTCAGGCTAACTGTACTACAAATATCCTCAGAAACACGGACATATTTTCAATATTATTATATTCTACGTCAGCTGGTTCCAAAGATATGATTGATCAAACTGGAGCGCCCACCCAAATGTCACTTGTTTTTTGTGTTTTTTTCACGTTTGGTATAATGTCACTAGAAGTCGTTTCATTTCAGATCCTCGCCGCCATTTGTCTTTCTGGTTCAAAGATGAAATAAATAGGTGTCAAAAACCATAGTTTGAAATAAATGAAAAAAAATTACAGCCTGAAAAAATAGCACATTTTTTGCATGATGTCCGTAATGCGGTTTTTAGAGCGGCGGCAAGGTAACATACTGTACTATTAGCAGTCACTTAATACACTCTTAACATTTAATATAATCTCACTCGCACTGCAAACAAATAATTGGTTATCTTTAAATGGCATATATATGTGGATGTTCAAACATTCTTTCCCTGTTTTAATGCAAATTTAGTGAAGACATCATGTTCAGATTTCCCTCCGCGTAGCCATACTAAACTCAAAATTGACTTTACTACCTCTATAGATTAGTGTATCCCTAATGTCTCACATTCAATGTGGTTTGATGTTGATTCCATGAGTTTGTGTTTAGTTGTACTGTATATGCAAGCATTGCAGTATGTCTGTCACATGCATGCATAATCGGCATGTCCGTCACAAAAGCTGTTGTGATCACTTCCATGTGCATATTTACACAAGTCTTCATATTTAGTGAGTGTATATTATCATTGCACAAGTTTTCCAGCATCATAACATATCGACATGATCAGTTCAGCCCAATTGCTGCGTACACATAGGAAGTGTGAAACAACATATTTTCCTTTCCCTATGGTATGATTAGTAAAATTATTGTGTAGATAAACTCATGTCAACCAATTACTATGATTTTAAGAATACTACTTATGTTTGATGTTTTTGTTATCAGTACTGGACTGCAAGATAAAAAACTACCGGTAAAAACTACATATTTCAATGAATACCATTGTCATAGAGGTTCGGTATTCCAGCAACAAAAAGTAGTGATCTATTGTGGAATGGAAGACTATATGGCGACACTGTATGAAGATGAATGATACTTGGGGAAACGTGTCGGTGCGGAAAGGATATCGACGTAAATAGCTAGCATGGAGCATGCCAACCTAAATTATGTCAAATGTTTCCGATATTTAGGTCGCAAACAAAAGTGTGACATATCCAAATGTTGCTTTTTATATTAACATTATAGTAAAGCTGATCAACGAATACACATCAATTATATATTAGGATAAAATACCGTGGAAATGGCTTAACCAATTATGTTCGTCAGCTAATTCGTTCATATTCTGTGTTCCAATGATGCTGCTGTAAACGTTTTGATCATCTATTCTGTCTTCTCTTCTCAGTGCAGAAACGATTAGCCAGATGCATAATTATTGTAACATCTTTCTGGGCATCCCAGTATCAGAACATATTGCGTAAATTTATTTGTGTGTTCTACATGATGTCCGTCACGAAATATATTAGTGTTTTTCGAGGACAAACGGGTTACAATTGGTCAAATACCAACTTATTACCCAAGGTAATTGTATAGTAGAAGTTTGTATTTAGTGCCGTGTGGATTATTTAATGAATCATCATAAAAACACTTTTGTTTCAATGTAACCATAGTGCTGCAATGATATGTGATGCAATAGCATGTGTAATTAGTGCAGTTCCTGAGAAAAAATCTTTAAATGTTGTTAGAAATAAAAACAACTGATACCCTACTTCATTGTGAACAATCCGCATGATGTCCGTTACGTTTATATGATCAATTTTGCAATTGTCATCAATATATCCAGCAAATTATAGATGACTATAATATACAAGATTTGAACTATCAACGACGTTGCGATACAGAGGGTGGCGAATGGAATTGTCCGCAGAATGTGCAAAAACATTACTAATGCAATTTAAAATGTTCTGTTGATGCAAACTGCACCTAGTTCTAGTACAAGCAACTGTTCCGTCAATATATGCTACACCTTTAACGTTTTTTGCAAAATTGCCTGGTCAAGTAAACTTGTAGTATATATAATTATTGTAATACAATGCGGACTCTATAGTATGGCATGGTTGACATACAAAATATAATTTGGCACATGATGTCCGTACCATGTAGAAAAAAATCAAAATTGATGCTCTTGTAAAAACGTTGTAATAGTTGTGATTTATATTGGTTAGGCATTGAACTGCCATATGTGTAAGCTTTGTTAAGAACATGAGGACATGAGGGTATTAGAACACATTTTAATTTGTTCACCAACATTTTCCATTTATATTCCAACACAGACTCTAACGGCTAGCAATCAGTCACAAATGTATTTTCTATTGTTACGAATAAATGTGTTTACATCATCTGATATAAATGTATAATATAATGCATAGACACAATATGAACAAACATATAAACCCACTTTTCTAGGCTGCCAATTGTTGTTTGAACATTTCTCCCGTGGAATCACGCTCAGTCAAATTGGTTGTCCAACAAGAACATAGGGACGAAGTAGCCACAGGATAAGTTATAATTTATTTAACATATATGATGTGTAGCAAGTCCACAACTGTCACATAGATTAATTACGTTAATCCCGCTTTCAATTGAAGTTTTGTTGTGTACTAACACATTAATTGCAGCATTCGTAATAATAATAATAAGACAAAACATAAATGGCATCAAGCAAGACAAAATATAGATCGGTAAGTGGGAGACACAGGAGCCATTCTGCTTATAGTACAGAAATAACTGTACTAATTATAAGCTCGGGACATTGCATCGGTGTCTTTCGAAGATTTGTCACAGCCTGATCCCTCACAGCTGGCCAACTACGGGTTGGTAGTGACGCCTCAAAAGAGAATTATATCGGCCCCTAAGCCCCGGCGTTCCAAACCGGTGTGGTCATCCATACCACGTAATATATCATTCTATTAATGTTGGCACACGTCAAGTCACAACTAGTATAGACAATTTATCTGCTTTTATACCCTGGCAGAAACAGACAGGCGAAATTGTGGTGTGACCTTCGACTTTAATTAATCTTACATATTTATATCTAGTATAGTATGGTGTTAAAACTTTAACTTGGCACCATTCCTCAAAAAACAAAAAGTAGGGAAACACCATGTGGTACATTAATTCCTTGTTATTCATTTACTTTTCAAGTCTTGAAAATGGCCCAGTTACATTGAAGTTTAATTTTGCAAGACAAAAGAGAGAATCAGGAAGTGGGAGACACTTGAGCCGTTACTGACGCAAAACTAGTTACGTTATGGCAACACCACCTTATGAAAACGGAATGTACTGCCCGACTCCTATCTTGGATTGTGCCAGACTCAGACGCATGGGCACAGTCCGAGCAGATGTCAATAGCGAGGGTTGACATATAAGAAGCAGAGGCAGTAGTGCCTAGTGAAGCTAGAAGAGGATCTATAAGAACCTATAAGCTGTTATTCCCTTTATTTTCAGGTCTTCAAAATGACCCTGCAACATTGAATTTCATTTTTGCAAAACAAAAAGAGAGAATCAGGAAGTGGGAGACACTTGAGCCGTTACTGCCTATGATACAGAGCTAACTGCACCAATGATCGGCTCGGGACATCATTCGGGAGCTCCTAACAACCCTACTCTGGAGAGTAGTGTCACAATCCTGATCTCTCACAGTTGACCCACACTGTGGTAGCACTCTGCAAGGGAGGGTAATATCGGCCCCTAAGCCTTCCCGGCGTTCCCATAACCGGTGTGGTCATCCATGCCACGTGATATAACCCTATATATTGAGCACGTCAAGCTGCAATTAACATAGGAAATTTGCCTGCTTTTATATCCTGCCAAACACAGTCAGGCGAAATATGTGGTGTGAACTTCAACTTTAATTAATCTTCCATATCTACAAATAGTGAAGTTATGTATTCGTTAGAATGGTATTAAAACGTTGGTCATATGTTATGTTACATGATATGATGCAGTAAACGTATGTATACGCGGCGTAAATAATATTACTAATCAATTATATGTATTCTGATCTATGCAAATTCATGGATAGGTATGCTTATGACGGAAGTGAGCAACTCCAAGATGGCGGACAGAGTGCCGGCGGCGATTGATCGATTGTTTGTTTTAGATCAACAATGTTAAGGCATTGTTATAATGCGTGCAACGCATACGGTATATAATCGTAATAACATGAAAATAGTATTAATATTACATGTATTCTGATCTATGCAGATTCATGGATAGTCATGTTATTCGACGGAGTGGGTGACTCACAAGATGGCGCACACAACGTCGGCGCCTATTGATTGTGAGATCAAGTGTGAAGAAATGTGTATCATGTGTGCAACAGATACAGCATAGCACAGTAATGATGGTGAAGTGAAAACATATGTTTCAAATTCTAAATGATTACGTCGTAAGGAGCCACGTACAGTTGTCTATGTTTGCCAGTTTACTCCCCCGTGGTGCGTTTCATTAATACATATTTCAACTATTACATATAATTGTGTGGTAAGTAACGATACAATAACAGTTGTTTCTAATACTTTGATAATTGCATAACAACCTAATTAATCGAACAAGCGTATGCATCTCTGTATTGAAACTGGCAAGATGTTCAATAGACATCACAATTCAGGTTGATCTCGCGCGCGTTGATCTAAACATCACGACATCTACTAACCAACGTTCCACAGTGCGTGTTTCTGCGCCAACCATCCGGGAAATGCAAACCCTGCCTGACGTCTGTTTTGTCCGACTGTCTGGCGACGGTACAATACGCACGAATCCCAGTTTAACTGCTAATGCAGTTGAAGGAAGTTGTTGCTTTGCACAAACGTGACAACTGCACTCCTTCCACATTAGTACTGGCGGTTGGTCATATTACAACTGTCATGCTTTTACAAATTGCCAGGTGCATTGACAGAAGCGCCCGCTCGGCAGGGTTTGTTACGTAATAGAAGCTAAATTGGATAATTCCGTGTTGGCATGCGATCACGCCAGCATTGTTGAACGCATTCACGCGATGCTTAGAATGTTCACCGGTAATTGAAACAACGTGCTGATCTGATGCAACGAACCATGACAAGTCCGTGTGCGAAAAGTCTGTAATGGCAGGAGAATTGGCTTTATCCCTCCTGTCAAATGCTGCACTCATCTAACAGAAGCATAAAACTGAGCGCTCGTTGGCGTAGAGCAATATGATATTTTTTCGGCGCATGACAATTTCAATCGCGGAAAAGCCAGATATTTCTTGAATATAATGTCAACACTCACGTGCTAATCAGGAGTGGCTGTATTCTAGTTCCGTTAATAATTAAGCCCATGTGACATGTGTATGTTCGTGTGTGTAAATGCTTTCCATAACAAAATTACGTTATTAATATAACACATTGATTGGCTCCACCCTTATAGTATGCTACACAAAATTTTGAGACCACCATCCGTTTGTAATGCTTCATAACACTGACCTGCTTACCCCCTAAAAGGACATTCTTTTTGAAAAAGACCCTAGGGCTATCTGTCATGGTACATAAGAACTAGAATAAAGAATACAATAAAAGAACAAAGTATAAATTTATAAATAACTAGAATAAAGTACATGTATAACTAACAATAAACAATAATATATCAATTGTTTATGTTTATACCTACTTTTAATAGGCGTTATTACTAATAAGGGGAGGAGCGCACATGGGCGTTTCATTACCTACTGCCAGTTTGATCATGAAATGAGGGCTGTGAGCGCCCTGTCTAGGCGGTGTCAACGCTATATATAAGACAGCACATCAAAACTATTACATATAGAAAATATTGGGAGCTGGTTTTGCATTGATGCGCTCAAACACTAAAGGACGCAAACGCCAGGCTGCAAATGACGCAGTGATTATTGCTGTCTGTGTGAAATGTATGGCTAAACTAGCTAACATGGTTTCGTTTTTAAATGTTTCGTAACGCTTGTCCAGAGACCCTCCTAATACTCTTTTTTATGTTGATCCGGAGAATCCCCGCCATTAAACGTGAAGTACTATACGAATGACTGTTTACATATCGGATGTTTTAACATACATTGTACAAAGCCGTGACTTTCCCGCCCATCCCCATTCTTTACAGGTTTTTTATATATTTTTAACAGATCATCAGCCCATTGTAATATACATATTATAGATTTTGTGAGGGTATTTTTAAATCTTACAAAGTGCAAATTTAGCCATAAAGGGCAAGTCTTTAAAATGCCCTTTCAATTGTAAAACAAACATACTTTAAAATGGCAATTTATTTATATATCCTGATTTGTGCTACCATAAAAGGCAAGTAGTTGTTATCTATGTCCGTACGGAAATAGGCCAATTGTTCTATAAAAAGGCAAATACTTGTGGCCATGTCTCAAAAACTGCAGTTTTCGATAAACTGACAAAAGGAAAGAGTAAACTACAATTTTGTTTCTAAAATAAAAACGACAACTATAGTAGAGCAATTATGTGGGACTATAATTTCCATTCCAAACAAGACAACATTCTCCATAAACGGGCACTTTCTGCTTCAAACAGGACCAAATTGTCCTTAAAAGGGTAAACTCTTAAACAAGGTCTCATAACAAGGCATAAGTTGGGGAGCAAAATCGTTATACTAGTTGCCAATTATTCTATAATGCCGCAAGTTTTTTGGTAACCATGGATATTTTTTACAGGCAATTTGGCTATTTATTTCATAGAATGGCAAGTCATAGAGCTACATTATATTGTCAACATCAAAAACTATGCTATAAAAGGACAGACTAATGGGGGCAGTGTCCCTAAAAGGACACTTCCACGGTTACAAGGGAAAGTTGCTAAACATTATAATTTCCTGTCTCACTTGTAAAAAGACAGTATACCGGAGGCTATGTCCCAAAACAGCATTTTGTTTTTAAAATAGCTATTTCTTTATAAAAGAGCATTATTCCAAACTTGCACTTTAATTGTGATAAACTACCTGTCGGGAAAACAGGAAAGGGGAAATGTATGCTCATTGATGAGTCTGTCACCTGAATTGACTACATCAATTACTTCCTCAGCTTAACGCAATGTTAAACTGAACAAAGTGATCCCATCTCAGTTCAATTAGAATCATTGCATGACTAAACAAGTACATTTTATCCACACAAATGCAAGCCCCATTAGGCTAGATTTAGTGTTCTAAAGGGGAAACGATGCTATAAAATGACATAGTATTGAAGCAAAGACCCAAACATGGCACTTTCACTATCAAAACAACACACGTTTCCATACATTGAAAAAAATCTGCACTTTTATTGGTAACAAAATACCTCAATGGAAAAGAAATATGCAATTTCCGAATTGAGTCCATTATCTTAATTGACAATGGAAATAACTTCCCAGCTTCACTAAATGTTCAGTTTAACATGTTCACCATCATAAATTGTAACCCTAACTAGTCCCTAAGTTTAATTAACATCGCTGCACGACTCAATAATTCCAGATTCATGATTCATTTGTGGCTTCTAGTTCTAGGTTCATATTATTGAATCCAGAAGTGCTTAGATCTATTCCGAAAACAACAGTAACCTGATATCTAGCGATTGGTTATACTTATGTAAGTAGTATACATACATGTATAATTATGTCCTTCAACAATTAATTTAGCCCATCGTGTGTAGGTGCGCGCGCATGTACGTGCACGTGAGACAGAGAGACAGAGAGACAGAGAGACAGAGAGACAGAGAGACAGAGAGACAGAGAGACAGAGAGACAGATAGGGGGAGATACAGAGAGACAGATAGGGGGAGATACAGAGAGACAGATAGGGGGAGATACAGAGAGACAGATAGGGGGAGATACAGAGAGACAGATAGGGGGAGATACAGAGAGACAGATAGGGGGAGATACAGAGAGACAGATAGGGGGAGATACAGAGCGGCAGAGCCTGAGGCAGAAATTGGCAGATAAACATACAGTCAACAGGCAGGTAGGCAGGTGGGCAGGTAGGCAGAGAGAGAGAGAGAGAGGGGGGGGGATACAGAGTGGCAGAGACTGAGGCAGAGATTGACAGATAAACAAACAGCCAGCAGGCAAGCGGACAGACAAACAGAAACACATCCAGGTAGAGAGACAAACAAGAGAGAGAAGAGAGAAGAGATACAGAGAGGCAGAGACACAGACAGGGGCAAAGAGTGAGGGAGAAACAATAATTTGAGTTATTATATATTGCACTCTAAAAAATAAAAAATGTCCTGTTCGCCTGCCATGCCACGGCACCGCCTGTATCCTCAGCATGTTGAGGCTAGGCGTGTATTAAAAGATGAGAAGAAGAAATAGGCAGATAAACATACAGCCAGCAGGCAAGCAGACAGGCAGTAGACAGACAGGCAGACAGGCAGACATACATACATACAGACAGACAGGCATACCGACAATTTAAGTCTACTTATAGACTGACATTCTAATAGACAAACAGAGGGGATAGAGGATAGAGCGAGATTCGGTGAGAGAGGGAGAGTTGGAGAAGGCGAGACGGGGAGAAAACAGACATATAGAGACATATAGGGGCAGGGAGGCAGAGAGACAGCGTGCAAGTTTCGACTACAACATCGCAACACTGTAGTCAAGCAACAGTCAAGCAACCAACGCTACATTACTAAGTTGCGTCGGCTGTTCTAATATTAGACGTGATAAACGGCATGTAATACAGTCATTTGCAAAAGATTAAGACCAGGCACGATTTTTTGAAGAAATTTGACAAAACTATGATTTTTTGGCCTTCACATAACATTATATCAGTTTATTTCGCCAAATATAAGTAGTACAACATAATATGAAACTTTATGTCATTCAAAAGTGTCAGTGTCTCTACTTTTCAGTATTTAGTGTGGCCTCCTTTGCTGTCAATGACCGCCTGGATGCGACGTGCCATATTAGAAACCAGAGATTCGCAGTACTCCTGGGTGATTTCGGTGACCCAAACGTCCCTGATAGCTTGTTTCAAGTTTTGAGCGCTTGGTGGTTGTTTGTCTGCCACCTTATCCTTCATTATAGTCCACAGGTTCTCAATGGGATTTAGATCTGGGCTGTTCCCAGGCCATTCCAGCACGGAGATTTTGTTCTTCTTGAGGAAATCAGTGGCTACCTTGGATCGGTGACAAGGAGCGCCATCTTGCATGGAAATCGTACATTTGTGGATGTCCATATGCAGTTTCAGCTTCTCCTTCAGCAACTCCACGTACCTAGAACCATTCATAGTGGTGTTAGGTGGAATAAAATACAGACCAGAAGGGCCAAAACATGACATGGCACCCCAAGTCATCTGACTTGGCGGGTGTTTCATTGTGGCTGCTGTATATTTCTCATCAAATCGCTTACATACTGGCTGCCTAACGTGCCTCTTGCGAGGTATAAACTGTTGCATGGTCGATTCATCTGAGAACAACACTTTCTTCCACTGCGCGAGAGTCCAGTGGCGATGTCGTCTGGCAAAGTCCAGTCTCTTTTTTTTCATCACAGGTGTCAGGCGTGGCTTCCGGACCGGCTTGTGGGACTTGAGCCCAAATTCCTTGCTGAGACGTCTCGAAACAGTACTGAGACTTATTTCCGTACCTTTTAAGCGTAAAGCAGCCCGAATTTTCTTGCATGAGCTCATTGGCGAGCGCATCACGATGCGTCTCATTGCGTGGACATCCCTGAGCGTAGTTTTCCGTGGACGACCACTCTTTTTACTGTCACGAAAACTGCCATCAGTATTGAATTTGACGATGGCGTTGTGCACGGCTGTCTTGGAATAACGTAATTTAGCACTAATGTCTCTTTCCGTATATCCTTCTCCATGTAGAGTCACTATTTGTGCCCTTAGAACCTCTGTCAAAGACGATTTTTTTGCCCATTTCAGGGATGAAGACAAAACTGAAAAACGTACACCTAATCGATACTGACAGCAACAGACAAATGACCTGGAAGTACTGACTAGGCATTTTGTTTCAAGGCCCAAATAAGATGATGCAATCCAGATATTATCTGATGCAATCTGATGCCATACCATAACATGCTTTAAAATCGTGCCTGGTCTTAAACTTTTGCAAATGACTGTATTCCGTCACCCTAAAGATACATGTCTGAACATGTACAGACAAAGAGTCGGATAAACTTGTTTTAACTTCTTTTAACTAGTAACTATCACATTATCTAAAGTCAAACGTGTGCAGACGACATACCTATACATCATACTAATTAGTTAAAATGCATGCTAGATATGTAAGTCGTCTGTAAACACAATTTAACATTATACGACACAACACTCCTACACTCGTCATACTATAGCTGGCATGCCCGAAGTGGCGGGTAATGGGCAACAATAAACAATTTAGGTTATGCATTATTTTAATAATATAACTATTATATATAACATATAAACATAAAAAAATAACTCACCAGGCCGTGTATATTGATACCCGTAATACGGAGCCAAGAGAACTGTACGTATATCTTTGTGGACAAACTGCGACTGTGTGTGGTTCAGCTGCGCGGGCCTACCCGCGTCTGGCAACTGACATAACAATAGCCTATGCAACCGCTTGCACTAAACAATTCCGCCAGGGTTACATAATACATCATACGTGTAACGTTACAGATCCTTTGTGTGGTGGTACATGTCAACCGGCCCAAAACACGAACGGATTTTATGTCCACGAACATTATTATTTGTAAGTTTACAACTTCATATTTACTCTTTTCCAAGCATGTTTTTTTCATTTTATTTTGCCATTACATACAATTACCATCTTCGTGAATTGCACGCATGACTTGATTTTGACTAATAACTTGTTTTCATTTGTTTGCTCTGTAATATGTTTCAACCAACATCCAATAAATATTAAATTAAATTACTGCCGAATATACCAAAGTCTCTAATGTCATCAGACACAGAAGACTCCAGTAATAACAAACGAAAACCCTGTGAACGTAGCTTTACTGCAAACGTTTTGTGTATTAGAACATTTGTTTTATGAAGCGCAGTATCCAGTCCTAATAACCTATATATGCGCTTTACATTTTACTCCTGGCGCACTTAATTCTTTTTACACCTTTATGAGAATAACTTTGATTTGTTTGCTCTATAATATGTTTCAACCAATATTCAATAAATATTAAATAAAATTATTGCCGAATATACCAAAAATATCAGATGTCATCAGACATAGAAGACTCCAGTAATTTGGGCATGTGTGTCGTATACCAAACGAAAATTTCCTGAACGTAGCTTTCATTCAAAGTTTTAAAAATGTATTAGAAGGTTTATTTGATGAAGCGCAGTATCCAGGCCTAATAACCTCTGTGAGCGCTTTACATCCCCCCCCCCCGACGCACCTATTTCTTCTTACACCTTTATGAGAATTAATTATTACTTTGATGACACAAATATCAAATAGGGGAAGGACGGGTAAAGTAGGCCCCTCGGCCAAAGTGGGCCCCCACTGTCAGAGCGTACTTGGTATGCAGTGCAGTCAAATCAACGGTAATAGTATTTACAGACCCGTCAGGGACACCACTCAACGTAGTAGTTGTTTGCTTGGCGCGAATTGAAAACGGTGAGAAGGAAATTTGTATTTTAGATACTTTTCTTAAAATAATTGATGTGTTTTACAAACTCCACATTTTCATAAATGGTCAAGGTATATACTATAAATGTGGTCCAATAGTCTATACTTAGTTCAATGAGCAATTTCGATTTGACGTGTATTAACGCATTAGTCCCAAAATGGAGTCCGACCGATAATCTTTGGCCGCAGGTGCTGTGCATATCACGGATAGTGTGGTTACGCCGCAGGCGTTGCTAATATGCTAACATAATTATAGACTTTGATAATGTCGATATGTATATTTGGTCATATAAATTAGATCAAAAAATTTTGTTAATTAATTAATTATTACAATGCATTAACCAAGTCAGAACAATCATTGTGAACTGGTTCCTTTACAGATATGTATCCCTTCATGGATGCGTACAAACGAAAAACAAACCAGCAAACATGGAATATTGTCAACATGCAGTTGGCTATCGACGCTGTGCGCGGAAAAGCAATGGAGCTCAAGCGTGCTGCTAAGCAGTTTGGGGTTCCTCACTTCCCATTGCAGCGAAGATGCAAGAGAGAGGGAGACTTTGCAGTTGCGGTAGAAAAGGGTCTGGGCAGATTCCGACCTGTATTTTCACAGCGATGGAGTCAGAATTCGTAGCGCGTATTAAACGTATGGAGATCGAGCATGCTGTTTGCATGGTTTCACTTTGTTGCAACTGAAGCGGGTTGCATATGATTATGCGGAAGCAAATGGGATTCAACATAACTTCAACCGCAGGAGACGCGAAGCTGAAAAGGACTGATGTCACGAATGTATGGCTCGGCACAGAGACGCGATTTCCCTGAGAATACCAGAACGTATATCGGCAACATGTTCTAAAGATGACTGACCTCCCAGCATCACCAGCCCATTTGCTGTCGGTCATCCGTTGTGGGGGGCAGATTGTTCGCTTGTGAAGATCAAAGGGAAGATCCCCGTCTCTGGTGGGCGGAGGCAGCAACTGTCTGGTGGTTGCATATGCCTATCCTGGATTTTCAGGCCCTGGAGCAGGTTGGGCATAGGTTTATTTGGCCTGAATGTACCCGAGACGCAAATTCTTTCCTCCGCCTACGCATCTCCCCGTCTGCTTCTCTTCTGGAATGCTCAAAGTCCTGGGCAGCTCTCATGGTGGTCGCTCTGTAGTTGTATCTGTCTGCTGCTAGCTGTTCCCAACCTTTGTGGTCTTGCCAGGGTGAGTTGCCGCTTCAGCTGGTCCTTCTAGCGCCTGTGGCGGGCTTTCTATATCGGTTGCCCTGACGAAGCTCACCATAAAATTAATTAAAACTAATGGCAGTCTGATGTCATCCATGCGCGAGAGGTGGCCTGTCCAGCGGAGCTGTCTGAGCATCAACATGGTTTTGATGGATGTTTGCCTTTTCCATGACCTCTTTGTTGGAGACATAGTCCTACCAATGCAGTCCCGTGATGGAGCGCCGACAACGCTGGACATATTACAATCCTTTGCGATGTAGTTGCGGAAAGAAGAGACTTGAATGTACATATGTGTGTGCGTGATGTGTCAAATTGCAACTAACATATCCATGGAAGCTCTTAACGAAAACAGTGCTTGAACGTGACATGTACTAGTAAATAATACTACAAGTTAAGCAATAATAAGGATGTACGTAAACACCCCTCTGCATTTTTATAGAGTATGATTGGGTGAAGATAACTGATATTGGAATACGTTCCTGAGTTAAAATATTAACCAAATACAAAACATACTAACATATTCATGAAAACGGTGTTACTATTTAGAAACAATAGCTAAGCACATATAATGTGTTGAAATAAACAAGTTTATGATTATATATGCAAACAAAATTCGGTTGATCGCAAAGCTACTCCCCATGGCGGCAACAATTTGGGCTTGTGTTCAGAAAATGATTTTTATGTTATTACTAAATGGAATTAATCTTGATGTACATCGTTGTATTAATATATCCATACCACCTCCAATGGTGTACATCAGATGTAAACATTGCACAAAGAATATAGAATACTCAGCTTAAATAACGCCTTTCCCTAGATTTGACTATGACAAAAATGACCGGCAGCGACTTTCGACCACTTGTCATTATCGTCAGAAATGAAAATGTTCCACCACGTGAATTTATGTGGTCTTGTTATCTAATAATGCATACATATATTGCTAACTAAAAACGCCATAATGATTGCTATTAGAATTAGTTTGAGGCTAAACCATAGACTGACTGGATTAGGCCGAAAATCGGGGTACATGTAAATTGTAATAATTTGTAAATGTGTTTAGAATACGATTCTTACCTTAATATTCATTGCGATGACACTTGTTAGGTTCCATTACACAGCTAAATACATTAACTTTCATATATATATATATATATATATATATATATATATACACAAAACGAAACGAATACACAGTACGTATTCGTTTCGTCTGTATTACAGACAGTGTTAATTAAAATAGCTCAAATGTGAACTTGATTGTGTTTTGTTCTGCTGTGTAAGTTGTGCCAATAAAAAGGTAAGGTCTTGCATAGCGTGGTATCGAGTCTTTAGGACTGCTCAAAATGTTTTACATTTTACCCCCTTGTAGATCTGTTCGATCGAACATCATCTCGATTTTTCTGGGAAGCATTTAGCCCCATTGCAATTACTGCACAAATACTATGTTCATACACAAATATCCACCACTGTGTAAAATTAACGGAATGTAAGCGAAGCTTTACCATTTGATAAATGCTGTATAAGCTTATGACAATTTACTCGTAACTGAATAGTTAAGCTTGTGAATGATTTTTTAATTAAAATTCCAGGTAAACCATGGTACCAGTGCTGTCACCTCTTGGATTAATTGTTAACTAAAAGTTAACTAATTGTTAACTAAAAGTTAGCTATCCAGCGATGTATGTTATCATTTATGTCATAATGGCCGAGTTTATAAAGAAGTTTGTTGTGGGGTACAGTTGTGGCGATGTCATGATGTCAAAAACGCTGACCGGATGCCACGCTAAAGTCGTTCTACCTAGTTTCCGAATTTGCCGTTAGGCGGTACTGACGCGCATTAGTGGGAACTACTATAGTCTATACAAGAAGCTGTTAGATCGACACACAATTTGGATGCCTGTCATATTTCTTTGTATGCGACCTGTCTAACATCGGACTACAAATAACTTTGAAGAACCATAAAATTGCGTTGAAGAGGCGCAGTGAAACGAGAAAAACCGCGTCCACGGTACAACTTGAAAAACCGCATCCGGCCTCGAAAAACAGCGTAATATCGCCCAAAAGCGGTACATTCACTGATTCAGCGTAATCGGTACTGATGAAGTCGACGTGATGCGTTGACGAAAGCCTCTACCAGATAAATTAATAAATCTTGGATATGAAATATGAAAGTTTCAGACTTTTTCAGTGTAGTTGTTCTAAACTGACGCGTTCAACCGTGGCGGTCATCTGAGCTTTCACAAAAGCAAATATCGTCCATTCACTTTAGATTCTTCGTGCGCCGACTTGTTAATGTTCCAAAATTGGCTGCACAAAGAAGAAAAACATGAAGATAACATGGTTATTCTACTAGATTACGGTTATTGTATTGTGAAGATGTGACTGTTCTGTCATCGAATAAGTGATGTAAAATACAAAATAATATCAATAAACATCGTGTAAACGCTTCGGTAATTACTACTACAGCTTATTGGATACTTGTAGTACTATAGTTAATAATTAATCCAAGAGGTGGCAGCACTGGTATCATCGTTTACCTAGAATTTTTGTACCAAAAAATCATTGACAAGCTAACTATTCAGTTATGAGTAAATAAGTCATAAGTTTATACAAAACTTAACAAATGGTAAAACTTTATATTAAGTTAATATTCTATTCAGCAGTCAGAATGAGTACCTGGCTCTACACAGTGGTGGATATTTGTGTATGAACATAGTCTTTGTGCAGTAATTACAAGGGGACTGAATGCTTTCCAGAAAAAAATGGAGATGATGTTTGATTGAACAGATCTACAAGGGGGTTAAATGTAAAATATATAGACTAGTCAGAATCAACTTTCTGACATTATCCCGTCAGAAACACCTTTCTGACATCGTCTCGTCAGAAACATCTTTCTGACTGTCAGAAACCGAACCCTGCATATCCGTTAATTGCGTCTCGTGACATGTTAGTCTTTGTTGTTATCCCTCTTGAGGATGGCCTTGATATGGTACGGAAGAGCAGCACTCGCCCCCGGCTTAGGTCTGGTTGTGACGCGGGACACAAAGCCTTCTTTGCCCTCCAATATGTGGCGCTCGTGTTGCCAACTGAACAACGCTCCGTCTGTTGTCTCCAGAAAAGGGTTGATTTCTATCGCCCAGATCTTATTGCCTGTAAAGACGAAAACAAGGAAACTAGCTGCGGCATAAAAAATCATTAATTTTATTTTTTAAAGTGCTTTCTATTCAAACGCATTGAATTGCATACTATAATTGTCTCTCACTTCAATATAATCTTTGTTTACAGTTTGAGTTTGGAGAAAAGTCAGTCTTGTTAATTAAAATGTAATATGCCTATACTGGAAACCTTCTGGATGATGCAAAGTCACTGAGAATTTGGCAATCTTCTGGAAGTTCTCGGAAAAAAGTAATAATTATTTTTTTTAAAGAGGAAATAAAATTAACGTGGAATACTTGCCATTTTCACACACAGCAAAATCGATGATGTAATTGTCGGGAAATTTAGCATCTTTGAATTTTGGATGTATCTCTTGGTCGAAGAACTTCAGCAACATCTGCATGATTCTTTCCTTTTCGTTCACAAGTCGGGCGGAATATATCAAGTAGTTGTATTGACTAACAGCTCTTAATTGTTGTCCAAAGACAAACCCACGGAACTCCATGTCAACATCGATATGTACAAACGATCTGATAACAAAATGTTCACAGAATCTTTCTTCATGTTGAACAGCCAGCAGCATGTCTTGGTAAATTCTCTCACTACAGATGAACATGTCAATCACGTCTGCAGATTTGTGTACTTTCATTGCTTCAAATGCTGCTCGTAGAAGACAGGTTATTTGCTGGTTCTCTTCTCTTCGTTCCTCTGCATTCAGCCTATTTAATTCCGTTTTGTAGAGATCAGTGAACTTGTCTTGATACATCGGAGCGTCCTTTGCACTGCGACTGGAGGTTTTGACAAAAACATGGCCGCCATCACTCGTGAAGGTCTCCATGGCAACCTGAAGTCTGGCGGCCATCTTGTCAAGAGTGTCTTTCTCACTTTTACTTAGTTTTGTCTGCCACTCGATTTTTCCAACCTGTTGTGGATCAACATCTTTGAAATGCCTTTCATAAACTGATATGAAGAGATTGGCCTCTTCCAAAAGAAGTGGGCAATAGCAGGATGGAAATGTCTCTTCTCGCAAGATGTCCAGCCATTCCTCTGTGTTTACTTCTAAAACTGCGTGTTGATAGTCGTCGATCTCCTGTGAGGACAGAAATCCTGCAAAGACAAACGAACGTAAACATACTTAATTATTAATTAGCAGGACAGTTTACAAAATTATTTTATTCGACTGATCGTCTGTAGTGATAAAGGTGTAAGGTGTAAGGTGTGTAGGCCCATATACACTCAACTGACTGCCGCAAAATGAGTGTAGCTAATTGTGAACGTGCACAAAGCAATAAACCCTCTACATGTGTGTCTAAATATTCTTATTCATGTGCCAAATCTGATTACCTTGAGGATAATTATGGCCTATTTCGTTTATTAAACTGACCTCAAACCCATTCCATAAGCTCCTAAGAAATTTTGTCCAAAAAGTTTCTTTGAACATTTCCCCGTCTGTGTGATGAGAATATCCCATACAAGCTTAAACACAGTGGCAGCTATTGCAATGTTATATGACAATTTGCCGCCGGCCTAATTAATAACAATAATACTGATCAATGTGTGAGCGACCACTGACTGGCTGATGAAAACAGGTTCTAAAATGCAAGCATCACACGCAGAGCATCCAACGAAGTTTTAATGCGGATGTAAATGGCGGGTTATAATCCACACAGTAGGCGCTCTGCGTGGTATTTCTCTGCACAGAGACCGACCAGTTTATGTGTGCTATGAGAAAAGATAAGGTAAATGACAGGAGAGTCGTCGAGAGCCGCTTGCAAACAGTGCACATTTTAAGGTCTAAATCGTTCATTCTGCAATCACATAACCGTTTAATAATCTAGCGGGTACGTGTATTATGGAACAAATAAGAATAAGCTTGGTGTATGATAGACCCCCTAGGGTAGGATATATTATGCAATAAACATACGCACACTGGACAGGTTTTGATCGTTGATTGACACCGTTTACAAAGCACCCGCACACACCTGCCAGCTTTGGAGAAGAGTAATCCTTCATTGGTTCGTCTGATGTCTTCAACTTGACTTGCCTAAGCTGCGCTGCCAAAGAACTCATCGTTGAAATATGGTCTTAAACAGCTCTGTGGCAGCCTACGTTTGTCCTGCCCCGAGTACGTTTCACGAATCACACCGACATGCAGCCCGTCCTTGTAATAGTCCCGTTCACGGGGACGCTATTTATAGGCCTGGCTCATGGTCTGATTCACGCGTGTGTGAATAGTGACGGACGTTGATTAGCACGATAAATAAACTGCATAGTACAATACAGGTCAAACAGGCCATGGCACATAGGGGTATGAATCAGAGGACAGCGAAGCGCCGCCAAATTTAAACGGGGGGTTGGAGGCATGAGTATATATATATATATATATATATATATATTTGTAATGTTTCTATATTGTAAGCGCATTGATTAACTATTAGTTAGAGATCGCGCGGTAAAAGAACCTTTATTATTATATATATATACCACACACTTTCGCGCTGGAGAAGAGAGACGCGGTAGTTAGGATCGCTACATGGGGACATCCAAGATTCCAAGCAGTGGCTCGGGGGAACAACTAGCAGCTAGATTAACCATCTGGAAACTGTGGTCTATCAGGATCATGCAGGCACCAATGCATACGCACCCGCGCGCGCACGCACGCACACACACACATTCGCATGCACACGCACACGCACACACACACACACACACACACACACACACGTCAAAAGAGCCCAGGCTGCTAATGATATAAGCAGTGGGGGAGGGGGGTACGTGCCTCCAGGTCCCCTAGATCAGCCAAGTCTTCTAGCGGTTTTTACAGCAAACATTATGTCTTGGCCAACAGCTCTGAGGTCGGATAATCTCGCCTGTATAGACTATACTTGGTCGGTTGCATTTGTTAAGTGGACAACTCATGCTACAAAATAATCACCTTCTCCCATGTATACTCTCCCACACACAGCGAAAGCATTGAACAATTGCTGCACTAGTTATCTGTCGGCCGATGCACCACCATTTGACCGAGACACCGATGCACCACCACGTGATCGAGACACCGATGCACCACCGCGTGATCGAGACACCGATGCGCCACCACGTGATCGAGACACCGACGCGCCACCACGTGATCGAGACATCGATGCACCACCGCGTGATGGAGACATCGATGCACCACCAGGTGATCGAGACACCGATGCACCACCACGTGATCGAGACACCGATGCACCACCACGTGATCGAGACACCGATGCACCACCGCGTGATCGAGACACCGATGCACCACCACGTGATCGAGACATCGATGCACCACCACGTGATCGAGACGCCGATGAACCACCACGTGATCGAGACACCGATGAACCACCACGTGATCGAGACACCGATGCACCACCGCGTGATCGAGACACCGATGCACCACCACGTGATCGAGACATCGATGCACCACCGCGTGATCGAGACATCGATGCACCACCACGTGATCGAGACACCGATGAACCACCACGTGATCGAGACACCGATGCACCACCGCGTGATCGAGACACCGATGCACCACCACGTGATCGAGACACCGATGAACCACCACGTGATCGAGACACCGATGCACCACGACGAGACCAAGAAACCGTAATGTCTGGGTCACTACCGACACACTGGCAGGCACCGCACATCGCAATAACGGTTGTTTCGCCGGTACCCAGAATCAACCAGGCTACAGTGCAAAAAGCCACAAAGAGAAGGAAGACCTGCATCATTACGGGCAGCCCATACAAGACAGCATTCGAGGCCAAGGCGAGACTGGTAACGTGCCTACAACCAAGTGGTTCAAAGAAGAGAGGGCACCAAAACGTCAAAAAAACAAGAAAGACGTCATAAAACAAGAAAAAGAAGGACGGCAGCGACACTACGCCTTGTCTGCACTGTTCGGAATTGTATTCCGACAACAGTAAAGGCGAAAGTTGGGTGCAGTGCGGGGAGTGTGGCCAGTGGGCACACCGTGAGTGTGCCGGGTATGAACATAAAATATCAAAGTGTTTATTGATGATTTATGCATTATAACATCGTAGTATTTTGTATATTCATAACACCGTAGTTGTTAACTCTAACCATTGCATGCATACTGCCGGACATGACATCGGAAGGCGGGGGAATGTTCACTTTTGTAATCCCCTCAAGCGGACTCTTTGTCTTAGCGGATGGTGTCTCGCTACTTATGCACATATGTAATGGCATCAGCTCAACATTTTAACAGGCCTGAATTCTCCACACTGGCACCGCAAGATACGAACATAGTATGAAGATCATTGATGTAGACCGTCAGTCAATCAGTGCTCAACAGAAGGTCAACCTCAAACAAATTGCAATAGTAATTATGATCGTGTTTTTAGTTAGTAGGTACTATACGTCTACATTAGTAGAAAAAAGTCCACCGTAATCCATATGGTGGAACATTGTCATTTTTCACGACAATGACAAGTGTATAAAAGTCGCTGCCAGTGACATTTTGGCTTATTGATATGTAGGGGTAGGCGTTATTTAGGCTGTGATACATATTTTCTTTGCATATTTCATACACAGTTTGTAAACTATTAGCAAGATAATGGATTAATCTACCCAGCGATATATTATAAGAATATATTCGTTAAATAATAAGGTGAACAATTATTGTTTTTTAAACACAGTGAACTCCGATTTTTAGCCGCTATGGGGGAGTGGCGTTGCGATCTAACGTTGACTTAGTCCATTTGTAATTTAATAAATGAATGCTCTATAGTATACAGTTTTTGGTGGATTGTCCATCCCATGGCGATGGAAAATACAGTTTTCTTCAATAGCTTTGCAACTTTGCAAGATAATGTCACAAACGTGGTGTCAAGACCGATATTTTCATGGTCAACTGTTAAGATAAACATATCACCAGATGTATATAACGGCTGCATATCTGTCATTTCATAAAACTTTCAGATATCGGCCATGTTGGATCTTATTACATGCTTATCTCTAATGCATTTTATGCATATCTCCAATGACTTTGATGCGCATAATTGTATATGCCCTTATATTAATAATAATAATAATAGCACAATCAATAACAGAAAACACAATGAACATCAGTGTAATATTGCTGCATAACATAGGATAACTAGTGATCAATCCGTATAGTTGACAGTGGTTGCATGCATACAAGTGTGCAAGTGTCTGTTCAAATTCCCAACATAGTGCGGTGTAACTCACCGTTCAGTTCTGCCTGTTTCCTGACTTTGGAAATTGGGACAATATAAAATGAATGATTGCTGGATCTGATTGGACTCTTTCTTTGAAATCATAGTGTTCTGTATAATCCAACACAACAGTGCTGTAGCTCTCACTGTTAGTCCTCAACAGTGGTTTAACTGTGGGCAGTACAACAGCCTGGAACTGGGTGGAAATCACCTTTGGTATTGGCGATCGAATTGAATCAGATCTTGCATAGAGTTGCAATGGGGTCTAGTTTTAACAGGCCAACCGAACCTTTAATATCACTCTGTCAGAATTGCTTAGTATTAACGCGAAGCACTCATCAAACCAATCGTTGTCCCGCTTGAGGTAACTCGTTCCGCTTGGAGGGAAGACAGCTTGTTAGCAGCAGACTTGACTATTGCAATTCCTTCCTTTATAATATCGTTAGCAACGATATCACAAAACTTCAGCTTGTCCAAAATTGACTAGCAAGAGTAGTTACAAGATTTCGTCTTTCTCGCTCTGTACCACTTTTGAAGTCTTTGCACTGGCTTCCTGTACGATATCGTATAATATTTAAGATCTGTACCATTACATACCAGGCACTGTCCAGTAAGCAAACATTTTATTTGCATGCATTGCTTACTCCTGTAAGAAAACCTATCCAGCTTCGATCATCTAGTTCTGACCTACTTTTTGTTCCTAGGGTCAACACTAACATTGGAACTAGGGTTTTTTCTGTTGCTGCACCAACTCTTTGGAATATGCTCCATCTTAGTGTTAGATCACTTGAAAATAGTACAAAATTCCGTCGTCATTTAAAAACTTTTCTTTATAACCTTGCTTATCCACCGTAGCTCCCTAGCTAGCGCCTTGACTCATCTGTTGACAACTGGAATACTACTTATGGATTTTGAGATTGACTATCCTTTCGTTTTGATGCGCCTCCGAGCATGGTCTCCAATGATTTAGGCGCAATAGAAGTTATCTTATTATTATTATTATTTTAAAGTAGTTTTGCTTGATTTTAAATTGTGACG
Source organism: Escarpia spicata (assembly GCA_963995525.1). Classification (NCBI taxonomy): domain Eukaryota; kingdom Metazoa; phylum Annelida; class Polychaeta; order Sabellida; family Siboglinidae; genus Escarpia; species Escarpia spicata. The sequence continues at coordinate 59,077,604 of OZ023210.1, read as the reverse complement.
TATAAAAATGGTTTGAATTAAACTCAGGACTGCAAAAACGTTGAACGGCACCATAGAAAACTAAATCTGCAACAGCACCCCATCGACTCCGCGAATAAGTCTTCAACTCAAATGTGAAGGTGGGAAATGTGCAATCCCAGGCTGAAGAACGCACCACCACTCAACAATCAAAGGGCCGCAATCTTTTTTACGATGTTGTCAGATATGCCGAAACTATTTGCGACGTCTCTTTACGTCATCGATAGGGGGGGGGGGGGGGGGGGCGACTCTGTTACTGCATGCATGACCCAAGGTACACACTGTCCTGCCAGTTTTATCGTATGGTACGTGGCAACATTTTGAGGTGATCGACGCAATGTGCGGTACTGATTTATTCGTAAAGGCTTCAAGAATGTGTGTTGTGACTCTATTGGCCGTGTATCTCCTACTGGAATCGAGAGCAGCAATACATGTCTTGTGGCTCTTATGTTAGCGGCATGCGTGATGCCTTAAGGCTTAATGAGAGTCCCCCTCGCCATACATTTCTTTACATTTATTTGCTATATATAATATGTATTTTATGGTCGAATAAAATTAATTATTCTGATTCCATATATGTTTCGCTATAAGCGGGCCGCACGTTTTGACTCGCCAGGTGGGTTAAGCAACGGGACAGTTTTCGACCATTGGCGTCCAGTTTGCCGGCGGATGCAACACTAAGTCTGTTTAATTTTATTTCTAGTCATTTAGACACTCCCGGAACAACCGTCCGCATCCTATTCATGGATTTTTCATCAGCGTTTAACGTTATTCAACCCCTTGTTCTTATAAAGAAGTTGTTGATCGAACTTGAGGTAAATTCTGACCTTGTTCTATTGATTAGGCAGTTTCTATGTGATCTGATATAGCGCGTCTGACCGAACGTCCAGCTGTGCAGAGGCAATCACACTAAATACCGGAGCTCCGCAAGGATGCGTTCTTTCTCCAGTTCTGTTTTCAATTTATACGAACAAAATATCGTGCAACAATCCAATACCGGTACTTACTTTGGTCAAATTAATAAGGAGATGACATGGCCCGTGTAGGTCGTCTTAATATAGCTCTCTTTACTTTTCCCTCTCCCTCTCCCTCTCCCTCTCCCTCTCCCTCTCCCTCTCCCTCTCCCTCTCCCTCTGTCTCTCTCCCTCTCCCTCTCCCTCTCCCCCCCTCTCTCTCTCTCTCTCTCTCTCTCTCTCTCTCTCTATCTCTCTCTCTCTCTCTCTCTCTCTCTCTCATCAGATCAGAGACACTTGTCCAGTTTGTATAATGTTGCTCTAAAAAGGAAAGCTACTCAAATATTATACGATTAGCGAGGACAAATCTGTTTAAGAAATCATTTATTCTCTCTGTGCAATTTTAAATGCTAATTTTAAGTAAACTGCATCAAATGTTGTGGTATAATTGTTTTAATTATTTAGTACTTTTTATGCAAATTTGTTGTGGTAATTATGATGTGTTTAACTAATTTTTAGTGCTGACCATGACGTTTTACCAATTTTATGCTATTGAATCTGTTTGGTTCCCGCCATCACAAAGCAGCGACCAGTGGCAGCGACATGTAACGATTGAGTGAGGCGTTTTAGTGTATTTTTAAAAAGCTTCCTTGTCCGAAATGTGTGCGTGCGTGCACGTGTGTTTATTGGCGTATTTAGTGTGGGAGGCTTTCGGCCTTGCCCCTCTGGGTTTGTTCGGAAATATTTTAATAACCTATTGCTAAGGGGTCGAAACCTAGAGGGGTGGATAACGTGAAGTGGGTGCAGTTGGAGATTTCTGGAGATACAATTCTTGCCCGCTCCATGAACCTAGATCTGCCACCTGGTTCAGATCCACCCGGGCCATGAGGTTCGTGATGTCTTCTGGTCTGTTGATACGAGGCGGCTAAGTTCAGTGGACGAAACGTCGTAAATAAAAAATGTATACGTGACAACTTGAGAAAAATATGTACTTGTTTTGTGGAAATTACGGAATTCTGCATATTTTAGGATTATTATCTATATAAGAATTAAAACCATTCATTTTCGCGGGAGAATTGATTGGCCCATCAAATTTCAGTTTTATACAATTTGTGAGGAAAATACTGCAGCAGTAAACCCTGAAGCAAGACATTTAAATGTTCACCTAGATGTAGTTTGTTCGAAAATGTAAGAATACTCAAATTATTCGAAACCACCAATTAGCTGCGTACTGGTCAGATGGGAATTGTTACATATCTACAATATGTGATGCTGTGAGAACTGTTGTCTACACACTTGATCAACATACCACGTGATGCATTGCTAACGAAGGGGACACGTCATCCATTATTCCATAAAACATATACGCTGCCATTTATTAACCAGTGCAAAGTATAAGCTGAGAATCGCACACAAACCCCAGCACTCCTACATCACAGCAGACATGTCCTCACAGATGTACGCCACTGTACTAAGTGACATCTCTGTCTATCTGTTTTGATAAATAGGTAATAAATTAATTAACAAATGAAGTAAAGACGATTCCTACTACAGCAGATGTATTTATAATGGTGATTCATCTACAATAGTGGCCATTTAATAGCATTATACATTGTGCAATGGATATAACAAATTACACTTGTAGGTATTAATGTAGTGAAGATAAATGCAAAACATTCAACACACACACACACACACACACACACACACACACACACACACACACACACACACACACACACACACACACACACACACGCACACACACGCCCACATGTATGCAAGCATGCACACACATTCCAACCAGCTGATCTTCTCCTTCACTTGAATTTGAAAAATATTCACTGATTTGAAACGGTAGTTTGGTCACTAGAATATAGACCAACTTTGCTTCAGGTGTACCAACGAAGGTCAGATGATCAAATTAATTGTTCTGGTCTCTCTGTCACTTGTCTACAATTAATACAAAGAGCTATGTCCTAGTCTCTGTAACTTCTGTTCAACCATTACACAGGGTTGTTTTAGTCTCTCTGTCACTTGTTTACAACAACTACACAAGATTCTGTTCTCGTCTCTCTGCCTGTTACTTGATAACACTGTATGTAGCTGTGTTCATCTGAGGAGCAACTGAACATCTACTACTAAACAATCAGACATTTATTTCATATATGCAAGCATATCTTTACATACAATTTGCTTTCGGGATAAAGTTAGCAAGACGCAAACAAAGCCAGGTTGACGTTTACATCATGAATCGGTGAAATGACAAGAAGCCACATTAGCACTATACAAACTTGAATAATTACAGAACACTCATAATATGACTTGACAATACTGCACATTGGTTCTATAAAGCTCATACTTCACACAAAAGCATGATATGAATGCATCCAATGAAATAACCATGTGTGTATCAAAATGGTGAAAATGACACGTATTACGTTCTTGCCAAATACTGGCATGTCTTTGGTAAATGGCTTCAATACTAACTGTCCACTACTATAAACTTATGAATGTGAATTACGTAAATATACAATGCTGTTCGGGATGTATTTGCAACAATGTGCATTCCTAACTACACCTAGATAACTACCTGTGCTCTCACATTTTTGTGTTTGACATTTCATTATCTTCATCACAATATCATCGGCAGAGTGTATTTCTTCAAAGTCTTAATAGTATAGTTTGGTTGTACAACATGGTGTCAGACAATGCAGTTTCTGTCTTAAGCATCAAGACTGAACAACATTAAATTGTCCATTGGTAAGCTACATTAAACAGAGCTTGACTTTAGCAAACTACACGACATATTAATTTACTACATTTGCTGACCATGTCGGTATATTTATATCAACCCTGGACAGGCAAGATTTAGTAAGACTACAACATCATCTGCCACATTACTCATACTGTATCTGAAAATGACACGCACATATTACATAAGAATGTTCTACTTGTGTGCTTAGCTAGGTAACAATATTTAACGACACAACAATGCCATAGATACAGCTTGATTATGTACGCTGAATACAAACATGTTTTATTTTTTAAATAAACAATAAACATGGACATACGAAGTATGGCAAGCAAACTGTACTTAAATGTATAAAATAACAACGTAAATTAGCCACAAGAGTGACTGACCAAAATTAATAAAGGCATTAACTCCTAAAAACAAAACAAATAAAAAGCAACAGCTTCAATCACATACAATCCTGATTCTTTGCACTTGAGAACACAAAATAATTCAATTCAATATATACATGCACAGATTGTGATGAAACACGATATAAAGAGTAACACTTCACAAATTCAATCAACAATTGTATGCTATAACTATGCTTAATTAGTAATAAATTCCATTGATGAAATAAACAGCCAATGACATAAACTAAGATTTTACGAAATTACATATGGCATTGATACATTGTAAACGTTGCCGTCTTAAAATCATTAATTTGTATCTCAAATAAAACAGCTAGGCAGAATTGTTCCTACCAAAAAATTGATACATCAATTATTAAAATACACAGACTATTATTGCACATAACCAATGGCAGCATAGACGCTGCTAAATACTACTTGAATTCAACATTCAAGCGTAAGGCATCGGGCACATTTCTGAATACCAACTCTAATCATAGGCTCCTGGGAATTTGTTCTGGTTGGAACAGTTTTTAAAGCAAGGGGCATTCTTCGTACAATCAACGTTAACACCATCACCTCTATAGATCAGACACTCGGTCTTTCAGACATAAGATCTGTTATTGAGAACTGGACAGTGAAAGAGAACAGGTATGCTGTAGACATTCCATTACACACTAACTGCAAGACACGTGCATCAGGCAGTCAGTCTTGTATTATTTCTGCAAAACCACATAAGTTATTTTGAAATAGGTATAAACTGCGATAAAATTAACCATAGTTAGCTGCAAGTAATGTTCTTTCCTAGCACACTGCAGTAAGCTGCATGCTAAGCTACAAAGTAATTTTTGGGTATATACATCGTGCATATCCTGCCTGTTGCAAATCAAGTGATATTCTAAGGTTGCACTCAATTCTAAGTGGTCTCTCAAAACAAGTGCGGATCTAATTTATTTGCTATTACTAATACTCACTTTATTATCCATCATCACCTCCCAAATTTAATCTCATAATCAGCTCATTATTAATGAAGACACAAAACACGCTCTCGTTGAACTGATGCACACAAGATGGCAGCACTGTTGTCCCTCTGAGAAAGTAGTTATAAGTGGTTCGGGTTGACCCAGATGATTACGTTTCCATGCTTTATGTTCTGCCACTCGCACTGCACGTGTCGACGTTTTCCGTCGATCATCACGACAGCATCATTTGACACGGTCATCAGGTACTCGCCGAAGATCCCGCTGCCAACGATGGAGCGGCCATGTTTGTTCCAGTGCCACGACGACAACTCCGGCGGCTGGCCGACCCCTGAAGTTAGGAGGAAACATGCAGTGTAATAACCAGGATTAGGGTAAAGACATTTTATAAAGAACAATTCCAAGTTCAACAGAAGTACAAATAGGTCAAGTACGAGTACTTCAAAATATAAATGTATCAAGTCTATTTCACAAATATGTTACTGTGGAAATGTAACTGTTAACGTACTGAATTCTACTATCTAATATATGATGACCTATGTATCTTGCATCATAATTATGACATAATAAATACATCGAGAATGTGCTCAATATGTATTGATTCTAGTGAGTGAAAAAGAAAAAAGTACACATGTTGGAAACCTAATACCAAGGTACTTTACCTTAATACGATTTTCAGGGGTAAACTTAAATCAAAGTGACTGACTTCATATTTACCCCCTTCAAACATTGTACCCTGTATTACAGTGTATATGCATTTATGTATGCATATGGTATTTTGCAGATAGGATTATATCGCATTGAATATATAGATGTGTATGTGATTATATATATTTATATATGCATGGTTGTCTTGCATTGTATCATGTTGCCAATGTTTGAATAAACAAATCAATCAATCAATCAATCAATAATTCTAAGTACAAGTACATTAAGCCAAACACAAGTACTTCAAAACTAAAACTTATCAAGTACAAGTACAAATACACTAGATCAATCTCAAATAGTTAAAAACATAAACTTATCAAGTACAATTCCAAGTACATTTGTCAAATCCAAGTATATTTCAATCATAATAAGATAACATCGTTTATTATGTCTATACAAGGAATTTGGTATACACTTCATGGGCAATTCGATACACAATATCATATACACAAATCATAATTTATTTATTATTGTCTCAGTCTGATTATCTCAAGAGTTAATGGCTGTTAATGGCTGCCGTTGGCACAAAGGAACACTTCATTCGGCTCATTCTTGCCTTGTAAGCATGCAGTCGCCTTCCCGATGGCAGCAACTTGAAATACTTGGACAATGGGTGATCTTTGTCTTTCACAAAGTTCTGATTTTGCTTTAGCCAGGACAATTCCAGTGCAGATATCGTCCACTAATGTCAGGCTGTTGTCTACAATTTTCTGGGCTCTTCACAATTCTTCCAAGGATCTGTGCAGAGTTTCAGGATGCTTTCTACTGTTGACCTGTAGAAGAGTTACAGTGTAATTCTGTCGATCTGGAAACTTTGCAGCATCCTCAGTTGGGGGTCTCTGATTGCATCGCTTTACACAGCTGCTCACATGTTTGGACCAGGTGAGATCATCTTGCATGGTCACACCCAAGTATCGGAATGACCGAACAAATTCAACTTCTTCCTCATTGATCTTCACTGTTATAGGGGGTGCAGCATTTCTCCTGAAATTAATCACCATCTCTTTGGTTTTCTTGGCGTTCAGTATCAAATGGTTGTCGTTGCACCAAGTCACAAACTGTGGGATTCCATTTCTGTAGGCTGCTTCGTCTTCACTGGAGATCAAACCTATGCAGGCAGTATCATCTGCGTATTTCAGGAGGAGGCATGTTTCAGATGTTGCAGTTCAATCGCTCGTGCAGATGGAGAAGAGTGTCGGCGAGAGAACCACTCCTTGAGGCACAGCGGTGTTCAGGGGCAGCATGCTGGATCGGTGATTCCCAATGGCGATGTACTGCTAAAAAGTAAAGGATCCACTGTCGGGTGAACGCATTTAGTGGTGTGTTGCTAAGTTTGTCAAGTAGCACTGATGGGTGCATGGTGTTGAATGCCAAATTGAAGTCCAGAAACAGAATTCTTGCATATACGTCCCAGATGTCTGTTCCAGAACCGAGTGGTGCACGGTGAGAAGTGTATCCTCTACACTTTGGTTTTTCCGGTACGCAAATTGCATTGGGTTGGAGACGCCAGAGAGTTCATGTCTGAGGTGGTCAAGAACGAGTCTTTCAAAAGTGTTCACTATAACTGATGTCAATGCCACAGGTCGGTAGTCATTCAGTTTTTCTTTTTCGGTACTGGCACGATCTTTGCTATTTTCCACAATGTAAGAATGCGGCAATCTCGAAGGGATAGGTTGAAGATACTGCAGAAAATCTGTGTGAGTTCGTCTGCACATGTTCTCAGTGCTCTGGAAGATTATTTATTGACATCACTTTCGGACACTTGGAACGGTTCATAGGGCGTTGATGTTGGTACTCCCCTCCGTTCTGATAGTGGTATCTTCCACGTCAAAAAGGCAATAGAAAGAGTTGACATCATCTACTGAGATGTCACTATTGGTGTTCGTTGTTTCCTAGTTCTTCTTCCTGAAATAGTGTTCAAGCAACGCCAGGTTTCACGTGCGTTCCCTGTCTGAAAGGATTTCTCGAGCTTCTGTTTGTACTCTTTCTTCGCTTCTTTTACGGCCTTGTCTAATTCTTTACGAAGTTCTTTCACTTTCTCTTTATCTTTTATAATGATCAACAATAACAATCTTATCCAGGTGTCGATTATTAACTTTTTGCGAGGAATGCAAAAGTTTTGCAAGTCCAAAGACTACTCCACATAAAGAACGTTCTCCTCAAGTGCTGTGTAAATGTAGAACTGAACTTATGCCACATTACCTTCAATCATCTCCTCTTTCACTTTCTCTTTATCTTTGATAATGATCAACAATAACAATCTTATCCAGGTGCCAATTATTAACTTTTTCAGAGGAATGCAACATTTTTGCAAGTCCAAAGACTACTCCACATAAAGAACGTTCTCCTCAAGTGCTGTGTAAATGTAGAACTGAACTTATGCCACTTTACCTTCGATCATCTCCACTTTTCCAGAATTAAGATTCATGTACAGCACATCGTTCTTGTCCTTGGAGCTAGCATAGAGGTCATAGCCTCGTCCTGAGTCTGACGGGAAGAACGTCACAGCGCTGATGTGGGTGTTGGTGTATTCGTCATATACGTACTCCAGCTTACCTAGAAAAACACAATAGATGACATTACATTACCTTTGACATTTTTCGGTTAGAGGAATGTTAGTGTTAGCTTCCATACTGAATCATTGAAGTCTGTTTCTTCATCACTAAGTGCAACAACTGTTTTGCTGTAAACGTTTTAAATCATAGAAAATCTTTAATTCAGTTATACAAAATTTATTAACATAATTGATGCAGAAACTGCCAGCCAAATTGCATTTAATATGCCCAAGAACAAACTGTTTTTTCCAGAAACAATTTCAATAACACAAAATGGTTCATGACAACTCATTGAATTGTCAGTACACGTGTATGTTATAATAACTATAGTTTACCATGTATAACATGATTTATGATAAAACGAACGGACAAACTCCCTTTAAGAGTATAGAATGTACATTTGATATGTCGAATACGATATCCGAAATAAGGATGCCATCAACGTACCATTGTCCGCGACAGAGCTCACTGTCAGAGTGTTTCCCTCATTGTCCACTAGGATGACGTAGCGTGAATCTGGGGACACGTAGATGTCGCCACCGGACTCGGAGTGCGAGACGATCTCGTCAGTGATGTAGTCGAGAACGAGTCGCGTAGACTTCATACTCTCACTGCTCTGCGGTGCGCACTGCACCATCACCTGGCCACCTGGTGGCAGAGAGAGGACTTAGTGTCAGGTTGGTAGGAAATATAACACAACACAACTAGCTGAGTTACCCGGTGCTGTCCAGGGAAAAAAGGCAGTCATATGTACCAGATACCCCAAACCCATCCCAAATGTTTCCAGCCTACCCGCATTAATAAATGGTAACCGGTCACTGGCCTAGTTGTTAGGACAACCTTTTGCCAGAAATCTCAATCGCTCACCTGTCTAACTGACGTAACCAGCAACAGCGGATGCTGGGTTGAAATTTCAGCCCGATACATGCAAAACTAACGGAGATGTGGGTGCACAAACAAACAGAGAACGAACTGTTTTATAATATAGATTTTGTCATTACCCCCAGCACAGCCATCCATTTGTTGAAATTTTTTATTATGCTTACCAATCTTGTTTGTTTTGATGCACCTCTGATCTTGGTTTGATGATTTACACACAAAAGAAGTTTTCTTCTTAGTATTATTACAAGTTCACACCCGCACGAGGAGAAACAAACCTGGGACAGCAGTTGTCACCATTATCTTATTTTGAACTAACTCCCATGACCATTCAACGTCTGCGGTTGCCAGTTATGGTATTGCACACAGCAGACAATATTGTTAACACAATGCCACAATGTTGCCACCTGGGAATGATTGACCACTAAATTTGTTCACTGAAAAAAGTAAATAATTAAATAACTATTGTTCTATTTTTCGAAGACATTGCCAATTGGTAGATCAGATGCCAATGGTCCAATGAATGAACGAATATTGAAAAAGGCAAGTGAACTTCAGCGCATGAAAGGAAATAAACTTCTTCACTTCACTTTTCCCATAATCCGTAAGGATCGTTGGGGCACCACTGATGGCTTCTTAACTAGCTCTCTCCACGTTTCTCTGTTCTCCACAGCCCTCTGGGAGTTGGCGAACTCTAGTCCCGTCCACTCTTCCCATCTCTTTTTTTGTCTACCTCTTCTTCTCCCCCCTCTCAAGGTACCTTGCAAGATGGTCTTTGCAAGGCCAGATGATCGTGAGATGTGGCCGTACCACTTCAGTTTACGCTTCTTGACTGTTGTAAGGATGTTTTCGTAAGATCCGATGGCTTCTTTTATCTTGTTTCGAACATAACATAAATAATAAACTTACAATGCTCCAAATTTGAAGTATTAATAGAAAGTTATGACCTTGACTACTCACCGATCGGTACGAAATTGACACTCTGTGGCACACACAGGCGGGAGCTGAGGTCAATCGTCTTCACGTACTGCATGGTGTGCATGTTGATCTTGTAGATGGCCTCCCGTCCTTGCTGCATGGTGTAGCCATAGTCAAAGTTCTCCTGAAGGTCGTTGCTTGGAGGAAGGAACACATCATCCATCTGTAACATGTATGCAGATTATGTTATATATTTCGGAATTGATCATTTGTACTGCTAATTACATCAGTCTCAATACCTCCTGGCAAATCACCTTGTGAAGTGCTATAGCGCAGAATCAGGACTACTCAAAGCGCTTTACACTTTACTCCCTGGCAGACCTGTTCAATCGAACACCATCTCGACTTCTCTGGGAACCATTCAGCCATGCTGCAATTAAGGCGCGAATACCATTCATACACAAATATCCACAACTCTCTATAGCCAGGTACTCATTCATACAGCCGAGTGAACTGAAGCAGTGTATAGTAAACAAACTTGCCCAAGGTTCGACACCGCAGCACAGGAGCACAGCAGGTTCGAACCTGAGTTCTCTCAGTTGAGAGTCCAGAGCTCTCACTGCTGCGCTACTAACACGATACACTGCATGGTTTCTGGTTTTTACAAATTATAATATGCCTCGCTATTCTGTGTTATCGTTTTGTTCACTGACCTGATCCAGGCCCCCCGTGACAGACTGCGGGTGGACAATGCCGTGACGTTTGCCCTTGCTCGCATCACGAATAACGATGACACTCCTTGTGCCAATGCCGTCCAAGTCGTTCCAGCACACTACCCACACCTGGTCCAAGTGACGCACATACTGCAGTTTCACTGGCACCGCGTCTGTCGTGATCACCTGACAACAACATAACATACTGTCTGTTGTGATGATCTGACAACAACAATAACATAACACAGTGTCTGTCTTGATCAGCTAGCAACAACAACAACATTACAACAATATAATATATCATCTGTCGTGATCACCTGACAACAACAACAATATACTGTCTGTTGTGATGATCTGACAACAACAACAACATAACACAGTGTCTGTCTTGATCAGCTAGCAACAACAACATTACAACAACATAACACATTGTCTGTCTTGATCACCTGACGACAAAAACAACATACTGTTTGTTTTGATCACCTGACAACAACAATATAACATTGCCCGTCATGATCATCTGGCAATAACATAACATACTGTCTGCCGTGATCACCTGACAACAACATGACATTGTGTGCCGTGATCACCTGACAACAACAATATAACATTGTGTGCCGTGTTCATTTGACAACAACAATATAACATTGTGTGCCGTGTTCATTTGACAACAACAATATAACATTGTCAAATTCTCGAGTTGATTTCATGTAACGATGGCAAATAATGCAGCAACTGACTAAAGGGTAAAACCACATTGCTATAACTAGTGACATCAATAAAAACAGCATACGCATGACCTTCACACGAGATTTTAAATATATAAAAATATGTATATATATATATATATAAAGGTAAAGGTAAGTTCTTATATAGTGCAGTATCCAGTCCTCATGACTGCTCAAAGTGCTTTACACTTGACTCCCTGGCAGACCTGTTCAATCAAACACCATCTCCACTTCTCTGGGAAGCATCCAGCCAAGCTGCAATTAATGCGTGAAGACTATTCATACACAAATATCCACCACTGTCTATAGCCAGGTACTCATTCATACAGCTGAGTGAACTTGAGCAACGTAGAGTGAATGAACTTGCCGAAGGTTCGACACAGGAGCACAGGATTCGAACTCGGGTTCTCTTGGTTGAGAGTCCGAAGCTCTAGCCACTGCACCAGGGTGCTACACGCTATATATATATATACATGTATATATATATATATATATATGTACTAATAGAGCACAAAATTCTAGTTAAAAACTATACAAGGTATTTTACATATAAAATAATAATAATAAGTAAAGTAACTAATTAAACATAAAAGTTATCTTTAAATTACCACCGTGGCGTATAAATACTCAAACACTAAAATAAAAAAACGCATAATGCCAAGTCACATTATAGCCTTCACACAACCTACTTCACATGACTGACATATGACTGACATATGACTCACACATGACTCACACATGACTCACCTCAATTGGGTTTGACCTCTTCTGGATCTCGATGACAACGACACGGTTGAGGTGTGGCTGACTGACATAGATGAACCGGTTGCGTACATTGACGGCCGAGCCCCACGAACATGGCTTCTCGCCGTCACAGAGCGTGTGCAGACTGATGCCATAAGGAGGCTGAAGCACGAAGTTGCTGAAGTCGCTTGACACCTGGTGTTCAATGTAGCAGTGGTTCGGCTCGTAGACGGTGTAGCCGTCGTCGTGGAAGATCACAAAGACCTCGTGTGTGTCTTGGGCAGCTGGAATCATACGACACAATGGGGGAGTAGCGTCAATAATCGGACTGCAGCTGATTATTTGAGCTACTCCGATAGCTGTCGAATAAAATTGATGGATCCAGTATGTCACTGTTTGTTCTATGTCACAATGAAAATTTTGTGCATGAACTTTGTCCAATTTTGCCTTGATGACAATGTTTACTTAAGTAATATCCGAGCATTACATCACTAGGACTGACACCTGCTAAATCAATCTTTCCTGGAAACAGTTCTCAGTTAAATAACTTTGCCATATGCCTGTCATGAAGTAAAAATGTTGTGACATGAATATCAAAAAAATACACCACAAAATGTTTGAATGCTCTATAATCTATGTGTGCTGCATCCATTTTGTTAGCTTGATGTTTCAGGGCCTGTAAGTGTCGAACCTAGCTTACACTTTGGAGTCAGGTGGTGACATCTGCTGCGCTGTCACCTGCATAGGGAATAGAATATACATTTTCATTTCGGGTACAATCACAGGAATGACACAGAAGACTGGTGAATGTTCCTGTTTCCGACTGATGGAAAGAAATCAAACAGGTGGGAGAAGTTTTGTAAATAACAATGTTACAGTAATCGAGTTTAGTGTTGGTTATAACTAGACATGTGTAACATTGCTCTGACATTGTGTTTACGTCGTAACTTGACGTAAAGCAGTTTGTACTTCATTCGGGGATACGACAGCCACATGAGACATATACAACCAATCTCGTTAACACTGTTCTGTTTTCATAGACAGTTAATGCGGAGGGGAAACTGTTGTAGGTAATTATGTTCACAGTAAACGTGCGTTTTACCAGCCTTATGTAAAGTCATCACCCAGTCTGTATTACAGGTATCCAGCTATAACCACTGCTAAAATGATTACTGTAAAATGTTTATTACAAAACTTCCCCATCGCCTTAGTTTAATTTTATCAGTCAGAAACCAGAACTATCATCAGTCTTTATATGTCATTCATGTGATTACACCCCAAAACAAAAACATCCTATTCCCTAGGCAGGCTCCGAGTTACTTCCTGTCATCAGTCTACTCCACTCACATGTGTGGAATCGTGACACGCTTACAGGCTCTATAGATCAGGTGATGGATAGGTCCTATTACAGTGGAATGCTTTTTGAACACTGACTGTGGGACCGTTTCATTAACATTCTATCAGCTGAAAAGCCGGATTTTGCTCTTTAACATCAATTTCACTTTTGCTGTCACAGAAATAGTGTCCCCTGTGATACGTTTGTGGTTTTATGTATTTTTACAAACCCTCCTTCAATTTAACAATTGATTATGTTTAATGATGGATCTTTGATGATCTTCTCATCTTAGTGAAACACGGCAATGTTTATCTACAATAGTGAGCTCATGAGAAAAATCCATAATTAAATAATAATCTGTTGTTAAAAATTTAAAGAGCGTTTAAAAAAAAAAGCACAAATCTGCTGCCACATCACATGATAATGTTAGTGAAACGGTCCCCAGGACCCACTTTATTGATCAATTTTCTTATGACCTCATTGTCTTAGTGAAACAGGTTGTTGGTACGTACACGCAGCGGTGTAGGAGGGAACGTCTGACTTCTCAATGAAGACAGTAGCGATGTCCTGGGCACTGCCAGCCGTGCTGCGAGCCTTACACTTGTATGCCCCTGTGTCGCGTGTGTACACTGCATGCAAGATCTCCAGTGTTGCGTTCGCATCTACAGCATGGTTGAACAGCCATCTCATTACTTACAGGCGCCAGCTCAATGTCTGTCATACTCCACAAAATGTTTATTTGTTCCAAAATATACAATACAATAGAATAATTCTTACAAAAACATACAATATATTGTAATCAAGTCGACATGAACACAACAATTTAAACTTTATCTTTACAACCTTGGTCTTCCACGTTAGCTCCCTGGCATTGCATATCCACCCATCTGTTGACAGTTTGAAACTGATTATCGATTTTGAGAATGAAAAACCCTTTTGTCTTGATATGCCTCTGAGCCTGGTTTCCATGGATTTCAACGCAAAAGAAATTACCACGTTCGTTCTATTAAGCATACATGCCCTAATTAGCAGACAGTGTGACCCTGTGGCTGTGATCTCCAAGGCCAACCTTGTCTCTTGAATCCATCACTGTAATTTAATTTCTACCAATGCCGCACTAGATTATTTTGCATAGTGCCAAAACAATCATGCACTTATGCCATCATGTTCCGAATGGTGTCAGAAAGTATTTAGAACAAATTTGTGTGTTCTAATGGTAGCTTTACTGTCGGTATGATGTACTGTGTAAACAAAATAATGCTTTAAATATTTGGTTCTCGTTACTGTCAAGGAAAGATCATTGTTCCGTTTCTCTAATTTAACATACAATATTATGAGTCATACATCCGTCAACTATTGCATGAGAATCACGGTTATGTCTCTGTCATATTATGTCACTGGACGGGTTATTTTGGGAAGTATCTGTTGTGAGCCAAGTGAGAGGTTGTTAATTTACTGTGGGCAAGCAGGAACGGTCCTTCAATTACATTTAAAAGCTAATCAAAGGACAGGAGCAACCTGTGCCTGAGGGGGTGACAAATGAAGCAATCAGGCCACCTGCCTAACCCTAACAAGGTTTTCCATAATGTCATTACGACGACCAACAAATTTTCAGCCAGCCAGTTTCACACAAGAGCTATGTATAAATTTATCAGAAGATTTTACAGTACTAATGAATACATAGTTAAGTACTAATTTAAAAATTAGATGCATGCGTGCAGACACGCACCCATTCATTCATACAATCATACATGCATGCATGTTTGTTACGCATCTCGTCCTAGATGCTCTGCATCTTGGGCGCCTAATTTTCAGGGGTTCAAGGATTCAGCACACTGGCATAAATGCACAATTGTTTTGACACTCCGCAAAATAATCTAACGCGACATTGGTAGAATTGAATTACATTGATGGATTCGACAGTCAAGGTTGGCACCGGAGATTTCTGTCACGGCGTCACACACTGCTAAAATGGGGCATGTACATCTTACTGTATAAAGAAACACTCTGGGACTGTCCTAGGGTGACCTTAACTGCAAGGTGGCTGCATTACTGAGGTGAATGTAAAGCGAGGTTTGATTGAAGCTGTATACGACGGGTTTCCGTGCAAAACGCAATAAACGGCATTTTTGAAATTATGCCCAAACAAGCATGAATCAATCGTTCAAACATATGTTGAGCTAAAACGCTATACAATTTTTCAAAATTTCAAAAATGCGATATATCCCCATTAAACGAGGTGCACAAAAGAGCATTTGTTTTCAAAACGTGATCAGTGCCAAAACATGATATATCCATTTTCAGCCAATCAGCACCACCTTGCCACACATGCAGCCATGTGCAGTATGATAACAAATTAATTTAATATCATGCTTTGTGCAACAAATGAGCAACAAATAATTTATACTCTGCTACCATTCTCTGCGATTTTGGATTCTTAATATACACCAACTTCATTTACAAGTTTTTATTTAAACTTTGAGAACAAAACGCAAAAGTGCGTTTTTCTCAAACCCACGAAAATTATATATCGCGTTTTGCCCCAAAACCCTTCGTATGACTCACGTAGCAGGACGTAGTGACCGGCAGCATTGGCAACTGGCAGGGCCGACTCGTTGAGTTCCCACGACAGCTGAGGCTCCGGTATCCCATTGGCATGGCACTTCAGCACCACCGTGGAGCCGCTGGTGTGGAACTGTGTGGATGGGCTCACTTCCACACGAGGGGGCACTGCAAGTACAAGGGAACCTTGACAATACGACCAGTATACATGAATGAAAAATACACACGATGAGATGCAGCATGCCACTCACAGATACAAGCGTGCATTTGAGGGGACCGTGTTTAACTGTGTATGGACACATATCTCAGGGCTCAAAATTCCGCTTCTCCATTAGCCCGAGACAATTGGATTTGCCACCAAACAAGTGAAATTGCTACTACTTGTTGTCCGTGGGACAACCTAGGTGTTTACAGCCAGGACAACTACAACATTAGTACTACGGTGTCCGTTCTCTAAAACATCTATCATACAGTAAATTTCTTCAGTAAATGTTGTTCTCTAATGACGACGAACAAACACAAAATAAACCGCAAGAAATACAGCTGAAACCATCTGCCAGCATTCATTCTATGGGAATCTGATCAGGGTTTTTGTCAAGAGCCAGGAACCATGTAATTGATGTAGCTATGGCACTCGTTAATGAATAACGTAGATAAACGACCCACTTTTTGGCATGACATTTCAGCAACGAAGTCCCATGAACAGATTAGCACATCGACCATGATAATGATATATATGGTAGCCAAACAGTGCCGGTCAATGAGTGTCATTTGGAGATAATAAACGGTAGTTTTAAATTGTTCGCACGGAAGTTTGCAAATCATCGTAGCATTACTCATAGTTCGTGGAAAGTCCGCCATGTGCTTGGCAGACAGATTGGCAACTACAACATGCATAGCAGACAGATCAGCAACTTAAGCCGTAGCGCCACTAGTTTCACACATCCTCGCGCGATTACATCAGTGCCAGCCAGCAGTACCTCCTGGCTGATGCGAAACTCTAAATTTAAGCTCAGCCTATGAAATCACTCACTAGATCAGTGGATGTTGGCAGGTCAGGTGGTCATAATAAAACTAATTTCAACCAACCGTGGCTCGTGTTACATGCAATATTTAGGAAGTAGAAGCAATTATTCGAATACACAATACCGTTTTCAAATTGGGGGCGGGTATTTGCACTGTTCTCACGGGTGATGCAGTTGCGACTGGTGAAGTCAATTACTAGTTTGACTCAGCTAACTTCCGCACTTCGCGTAGGGGATCAGCCAGGGCTAGTTTTGTATGGCAAACAGCCCTGGCTTGCGAGGATGGTTTCACATTAATAAGTGGTGTGTGCCCGGCCACAGGTGCAGGTGTATTTGGTATCATCATTCATTGTAGCCTGCAATAATATCATAAAGTACATGCATTTGCAACTTACTATATTTGTTATTTTCCGAATTGCAATTTTGAGCTGGGAATACTAGTGTACATTGGCTACTTATGGCAAATAGTGTTAAGGTAATTTTGTTGTTGAAATGGGCCTCTATTACTGGTTGGACGTAAGACCACCCCCCACCTTTTTTGCTACTTCTACTTTTGTCATTTAATAATTGTTTAGCAATGAGCAACTTTGTATAGGCAGTTATGCATTTGATACACATGTTTTGTATTTTCTTGATGACCATTGTTGTGCTGGCTGCTAAGCTATATTCTCATTGTATATTGTTGTTGTTAGTACAATTATTAAATGACCTTTATCGACACGTACTCTTTGTGTGTTCCTGTAGCAAACAAGCTCAGGTTTCTGCCACTGTGTATCATTAGGGTATAAGCATTAAGCATCGGCAGGGGATAAACAAAATTAATTACGGAGAAGTAGCTTTTGTAAGTTACTTGTTTGTGGGACAAGTGAATTGTTGTACAGACAAGTTAATTTTTGCTTCTACTTTTCCAGCGGACAAGTAGATAATTTGAATTTTTTTAGCCCTGTATGTAATCACATATTTGAGTGTATGTACAATAAAACCTGTCTTGAGAAACCAATCCTTCTGCCAAGTCAAAGCAGTCTTTTTAGACAAGTTGCAGCTAAATAATCTGATTATAATCAATTGTATCTCTGACGGCAAACTTTCAGAGATTAATCTATAACTTTTCAGAAGAATGTTTTTAATCCCCATGGATTAAGGGTTTTAGGATTCGTACTGGATGTCAGATGGACGTAAATCGATTGTTCACAACATTACATGTGGATTATGCGATCGTTCCAAGGTCTGCTGATCAGCTGGCGATGTTTTTATATATAATAATAATTATATATACACACACATACATGTCACTATAGAGGCAACACCTAGTGAGCAAAATATACAGGTATGTTAAGGCAAATTTTTGATTGTAAAAATCACAAATCCCACACCACGTAAAGGCACTAAATGTCTGATGTCTATTGGAGACTTTGTGATCTTGTGAGACTGCCCCTAGTGTCACTTACATTGCACCTTGACGACGTGAGTCTGTACGACGTCACTGTTGTGTTTGTCTTGACATGTGTAGTTTCCGATGTGCCGCAGACCCAAGTTACTGACATACAGAGACCCATCGTCAAACATCTGAAACAAACATTCAATCGTCATGATGACAGGGTGAAATAAGACATTAATAATTAGCGGACTAGGCAGTACGGGGGATCAAATAGTCCTAAAATATGTTAATCAGTAGGGGTGGAGTTTGGTCATCACCACATGTTGTGGGGAAAATAAATTGCTACGGTAATGCCACATACAGTGACTGAAATATGTGTTAGTGCAAAATGATGCTATTAAACATTTTTGATCATGAAAATCATGAGTGCCAAATCATGTGTTGGTTGGGGCGGGGCAGATGAACTAATGCTAAACGTATATGCAAAGTTTTACGATTTTGCAAACACACGAGACCGTAAATCATTCATGCTCACAAACATATACAATTATGCCTCTTCAGTTGTAGTAACGACACTGTATTGGATTTCTATGAACCTCATTTGCCTTGAAATTATATCGATTATACCGCCAGAGATGTCAAAGACTGCTAGCGTAATTAGTTGGTAATGCGGTGTGCATTTGTATGTCAGGTATGGATGGAGAAGACGGGTGGCTCAATGTCGTCATTTTCATGGTTGGTCAGAAAGTAAAAAATCGCCTTTCTCTAAATCACCAGGTTATTCCATAATCAAACAACAACCATCTATTTAACTAAATGAATAAGATGTGTGACAATAACTGGGAGGTTAGTAATAAATATCAGAGGTGGGAGGAGGAATGGTGGGGGGGAATGGTGGGAGGGGGAATGGCGGGAGAGGGAATGGTGGGAGGGGGAATGGTGGGAGGGGGAATGGTGGGAGGGGGAATGGTGGGAGGGGGAATGGTGGGAGGGGGAATGGCGGGAGAGGGAATGGTGGGAGGGGGAATGGTGGGAGGGGGAATGGTGGGAGGGGGAATGGCGGGAGAGGGAATGGTGGGAGGAGGAATGGTGGGAGGGGGAATGGTGGGAGGGGGAATGGTGGGAGGGGGAATGGTGGGAGAGGGAATGGTGGGAGGGGGAATGGTGGGAGGGGGAATGGCGGGAGAGGGAATGGTGGGAGGGGGAATGGTGGGAGGGGGAATGGTGGGGGGAATGGTGGGAGGGGGAATGGTGGGAGGGGGAATGGTGGGAGGGGGAATGGTGGGAGGAGGAATGGTGGGAGGGGGAATGGTGGGAGGAGGAATGGTAGGAGGTTGGGTGTTAGCCGCTAAACCATGTGGGAGTTTGTTGGGTCGAAGTGACAGTGATCCAGCATCCACAAAAATGTCAGAATATTATTATGCCATAATTTCACTGCAGTCAAAGACATCTAGTAAAGAGATTATATTATGCATCATCGCTTGCCGACACTAACATTGACTGCGTCGTCGCTGTTGTGTTCACGGTATCAGCCATTCCTACAGCAAACCTGGATATTAATAAATTTGGTGACCGCAGAGTTTCGGCACTGGCGTATTCCATCCACGAAAATCAACTTAGACGGACAGTGATGAGCCGTGATGACAGGCTGTGTATTGTGTGACAAATGCACCACTTCACGCTCCTGCCGACAACGTGTTAGCAAATGCACTTTCATACTTCTGAAATGCAGCCACGCTGTCTCCCGACGTCTGTGGAGAATTAACTAATATATAATGAATGAGACCCAATATTTTGCCATTAGTAGAATTGCGTGGACATCAAACAAAACACAAACCACCGGCATTGTCCTATGGTCCTAGACCATTATCAGGGAACCACGATCTGTTTGAAGCCATGTGTTAAACCTCCTCCACTGGTTTAACTCGGTTTCATTGATGTACAGATTTCTGGGATAAACACATTTCCATGCGGTGGCTTTAAAATGAAAGTTAATGATAAGTTTCTGTGTGGAAAAACCCAGCATATTTCCTAGCCATAGTGAGTAGCATTGCATAGTGCATTTGTTGTTTACAAGGTTACCTCAGCTTTTATATCATTAGAATGGTTATGGTGCATCACAGTACTGCTGTATTACTGTATGTAGTAGAATATTATCTTGTATTTTATTTTATGTAATATGTAGGTATCATTTGCCCACTGTAGCAATCTCACAATAAATATGTTAAAATAACACATCTTTACATATATCCTACAAAAACGTTAAGCTAAATATATCAATAATATTTATCAGCACAGTTGCTGGATATATATATATAATTTATGGATATACAATCATCTTGAGAATCATACCACTGCAGTGGGACTGATGCATTATGGGGCAAAGGGGATGTAATGTCATGGCTAATTGGAAAACACTTGTGATCTTAGTAATTTCCAGCAATGGTCATGCAAATTCACTGCTATAAATGTAAATATTATTAAACATACAGAACTAATAACACTGGAACTACTTACCTAAAGGACATGACATTTTGACATTGAACAACTATTAAGTGCTCAATTGGCCGATAAAATAAAACTGCCTTTCATAGGCAACACATTATAACATGGTACATTTAAGAGTTTCAGAAAATATCCAACTTGAAACATACAACATTAAAGAGGCACTGCAAGTGATAATGTGACATACCTTCACATCATCGCCTGTCAACTTGTCCAGTTTTGCCCCGTTCCTCTTCCATATAAGGTCATTTGACCCTTTGATGTCACACTTGAGCTCGATGCTACTGCCCACTGTCACTAGGGTGGTGAAGTGACGAAGATGTTCATCCAAGATCACTGTCGGGATGTCTACAAACACACATGGATACGTCTACAAACACACATGGATACGTCTACAAACACACACAGATACATCTACAAACACACATGGATACATCTACAAACACACATGGATACATCTACAAACACACAGATACGTCTACAAACACACATGGATACATCTACAAACACACATGGATACATCTACAAACACACATGGATACGTCTACAAACTCACATGGATACGTCTACAAACACACACAGATACATCTACAAACACACATGGATACGTCTACAAACACACACAGATACATCTACAAACACACATGGATACATCTACAAACACACATGGATACGTCTACAAACACACATGGATACGTCTACAAACACACACAGATACATCTACAAACACACATGGATACGTCTACAAACACACACAGATACATCTACAAACACACATGGATACATCTACAAACACACATGGATACATCTACAAACACACAGATACGTCTACAAACACACATGGATACATCTACAAACACACATGGATACGTCTACAAACACACATGGATACGTCTACAAAAACACATGGATACGTCTACAAACACACATGGATACGTCTACAAACACACACAGATACATCTACAAACACACATGGATACGTCTACAAACACACATGGATATACCTACAAACACACACAGATATACCTACAAACATGTCTACAAACACACGCGGATAAGTCTACAAACATACTACATGTCTACAAACAAATTACGAGTCTAGAGATAAACATAGGATGTAAACAGAAGCATACAATACATCCTGACATTTACATAGACATATTGATGTTATGTTACATACAAACAAATGATTAATATAATGTGTAAATTCACAAGTTAAGCGATTTCCCAGGTGATTTTCTGGTTTCTGGCTTTATTAAGATGACTTACATCCATATTTCATAAAATTACATCTTACAAATAAATAAACTCATGCCAAAAGAACCTGAAAATCAACAAGAATTTCAAAATCAAACAAGAGAAAATTGGGAGCTTTTTGCTTGAAAGAGGGAGGGAAATCAGGATGGATTTTCAAAGCACGACCAAAAAAGTAAAATCTGGAGGAATTTTTAAAAAGGACCAAAATGCTGGAGTTCAGGTTGGATTTTTTTTAACAATCACAACAAAAAGGAGACTGAGGAATTCTACAAAATTACAAAAAAGTGGGAGACTGGGAGGAATTTTGGTTGAAAAATTACCAAAAAAGCAGAAGATCTCATGTTGTATCAGGAGACTTGCACTGGGAATATCAAGTTTTGCCCAGACTGGGATATTTTATTTCTAGGGAGTTGACCCAGGTGCTAGCCAGTGGTCAAGTAATTGTTGCCGGGATTGCGTTCCCTCACCCTGCACCTGCCATCTCATTATCTCATCAATCAGACCTGAGCTGACAGAGGCCAAAGACACCTCTAGGAAGAGCTTTGTTATGGGTTCTGTTGGCAGGGAAGGCCTGTGTCACGTCTTTGTCATGCGGCAATCATCCATCATTATAGAGACATGAAAGTTGCAACGATTCTGGGCAAACATCGCAGGCAATGCCACGAGTTCACGAGACATTCGTTAAAGATCACAGTTATGCTTCAGGAAGTGTTTCAGACAAACATGGTGGCTAAAAATATGCATATTCAACAGTTTTAACGATTTGATAGTATGAAGTAGATTTGAAGATGTGGCAGTATTTCCATGGTGAACATGAAACAACTGGGCATTCCATGAGCAGTGGTGGACATATTAATATTTTGTAAATGTGCCAATTTCGAGGGTAACCATGTTTGCAATATGATTAAAAGAGCTGATGGCACGTGATTTTTTTACGAAAGAATCAGGATATAAGTTTATGCTAAACGTCCTACAGTACAACTTGCTTACAGTGATTGCACTGGGAATTTTTTTTATTTTAAGATATGGTTAATTAAAACATATCTGGGTGGTGCAGATGTTAAAATAGATAAATCTTAAACTAAACAAAAATAATTCTCCTAATAAAATTACGTATTTTTTATGTCTAGCAAAAGGTAACTGGACAAATAAACAGGCAGAGAACTTGAAGGAAAAATCAAAATTTTCCTCTAAATTATGCAAAAAGGATGATTCCTGAGACAATGACATCATTAGTGTCAAGGATCAGTTGATGTCACGTAATAATAATTGTAACAAGATAACTCTTTCGTGCCTAAATCCGCAGAAAGCAATTGAACTATGGCAAATTGCCGCAGACAATCTGTGGCATGGGTTTATGAGCTCTTCAATGTAGGAGGGGATTAGTGGTTTCATCACTTCATCCAACCAAGGAGTTCGTCATTGTGTGTCCGTCAATGGCCACCTCCCCTTAACCCTCAGAGAAGCCGGGATCAATGGGGCCAGAAAGGCAGTTCCAAGGTCAGTGACTTAACACGACTTAAGAAGATTATTAAACCATGTCACACGCTCCAGGTGGCACGTGGATAAGGAAGCCATTAGCTTTTGAAGTACCAACAATTTATCATCCTAGCTTACAGCCATCCATGGAGCAAGAACTCTGGCTGACTACTCAATGCATAATTCTAATTAACAACCTTTGTGCTTTCTAAACATCACCAACTGGCTGAAGAGAGGCCAGTGATTCAAGGAAACAAAGGGTCACAGAGAGATGCGGGTGGACCTCGGTGCCTGGGAGGAGATACTGCCAGACTGCCCCAAGGTTAGCATGTTAATAAATATCTGTATATAATTATACAGCCCATCTTTATTACATACCAGCAGCTGATAATTTAATTTTTAAATATAGCCACATTGTTTGTTTTAACACAATAATTAGATAACTTGTTCTACTCTTACATCATCCTCTGTGAGGAAAAGTAAACTCTCTCCCCCAATTCCACATTTGAACGCCAGATACCCCTCCCATACCAGACTGTAGACCCTCTGCCCTTTTCCCATCCCATATCTGAAACCCACAGGTTCCGTGATTGCCCATACCATATCGAAATCTTGGATTCCCAACTATATCTGAATCCAATTCCCCATCCCTTATCTGAATGAACCCTCTCCCCTAATTCCCCAACCCATATCTGAACCCAATACCCCATCCCCATTCCACATCTGCACCTTTCTCCTTTCCCCTTCTACCCATCCCATACCTGAACCTCTTCCTCTCTCCACTCTCCTCTCCCCATCCCATATCTGAACCCCTTCCTCTCTCTACTCTCCCCATCCCATACCTGAACTCCTTCCTCTCTCCACTCTCCTCTCCCCATCCCATACCTGAACCCCTTCTTCTCTCCACACTCCTCTCCCCATCCCGTATCTGAACTCCTTCCTCTCTCTACTCTCCTCTCCCCATTCCATACCTGAACCCCTTCCTCTCTCCATTCTCCCCATCCTGCATCTGAATCCCTTCCTCTCTTCACTCTCCCTCCCCACATCCCATATCTGAACCCCTTCCTCTCTCCATCCCATATCTGAACCCCTTCTTCTCTTCACTCTCATCTCCCCATCCCGTATCTGAACTCCTTCCTCTCTCTACTCTCCTCTCCCCATCCCATATCTGAACCCCTTCCTCTCTCCACTCTCCCATCCTGTATCTGAATCCCTTCCTCTCTTCACTCTCCCTCCCCACATCCCATATCTGAACCCCTTCCTCTCTCCACTCTCTCCATCCCATATCTGAACCCCTTCTTCTCTTCACTCTCCTCTCCCCATCCCGTATCTGAACTCCTTCCTCTCTCTACTCTCCTCTCCCCATCCCATACCTGAACCCCTTCTTCTCTCCACTCTCCCTCTCCCCATCCCGTATCTGAACCCCTTCCTCTCTCCACTCTCCTCTCCCCACCCAGTATCTGAACCCCTTCCTCTCTCCACTCTCCTCTCCCCATCCCATATCTAAACCCCATTCTTCTCTCCACTCTCCCCATCCCATATTTGAACCCCTTCTTCTCTCCACTCTCCTCTCCCCAGCCCGTATCTGAACCCCTTCTTCTCTCCACTCTCCTCTCCCCATCCTGTATCTGAACACCTTCCTCTCTCTACTCTCCTTTCCCCATCCCATATCTGAACTCCTTCCTCTCTCCACTCTCCTCTTCCCATCCCATACCTGAACCCCTTCCTCTCTACACTCTCCCCATCCCATATCTGAACCCTTTCCTCTCTCCACTCTCCTCTCCTCATCTCATCTCATACCTGAACCCCTTCGTCTCTCCACTCTCCCTCTCCCCATCCCATATCTGAACCTCTTCATCTCTCCACTCTCCCCATCCCATATCTGAACCCTTTCCTCTCTCCACTCTCCTCTCCTCATCTCATACGTGAACCCCTTCTTCTCTCCACTCTCCCCATCACATACCTGAACCCCTTCCTCTCTCCATTCTCCCCATCCCATATCTGAACCCTTTCCTCTCTCCACTCTCCTCTCCCCATCCCATACCTGAACCCCTTCCTCTCTCCACTCTCCCCATCCCATATATGAACCCCTTCCTCTCTCCACTCTCCTCATCTCATACCTGAACCCCTTCTTCTCTCCACTCTCCATCTCCCCATCCCATACCTGAATCACTCCCACCTCCCTCTTCCCCCCATCCGACATCTCAACCCCCGCCCACTATCCTATACCCCTGAGCTGGTAGAAGCCATGAGACTCACTGAAGGCAGCGTGGAACTCTGACAGAGAGATGTGACCATCATGAGACGTGTCATCGTGACTCAGCATGTCACTGAGACTGCAGTAGTGTGACAGCTGACTGAGATGGTCGCGGTGTTCGATGTCACGCAACTCTGACCTGTCCAGCAGGTTGTCGTTGTTGTGATCATAGTAGTTGAACATGACGTTAGCGAGAAACTGTTTCCCTACAACGCAAAATATCATAATGTCACAAACTCGTCCAAACTATGATTGTTAACTAACTGATACTTAACTGATATTTAACCATACATTGTTTATTAGATTAGCCATCCATAGTGGATAACTGTGTGCTGCATATCAGTTTAAAGTGTACCTGCTTGTCTTTGCCATATTCTAGGGGTATTTGTTTTAGTGCTTTACATTCAAAGTTGTTTCTTACCACCGTTTGAAAACACATCTAATCAAACGTGTACCAGCGATGTGGGAATTAGAGCGAATGCATTTTCAATAAATGTCACACAGTCTAAATGGTTAAGAATGTTACATTACAGGGAGGTTGTCTGTTCGTTTTTCAATAAGAAAATAATTATATACAGTAGTCTTGAACTATATCTAACATAACATACTAACCCACACCTGTGTTTTAATGAACCAGTTTTTGTTGAAATTTATGTGTTTCAGGAAGAGACAGTTTGTTTACATGGCAACACACCACGTTTGAAGGCATGACTGCCGGTGCAATTGTAAACGTGAGTGATACGTCTATCATGTGACATGACACCTTCCTACATTACTTGGAATTACTCGAGCTTGCTATTCTGTGAACTGACTGACAGCATGGCGGTTTTGTAAACACTGAACTGTTGAAATATTAAGTTGTTTTTACTTCATTAAAACATGTCTGAGCAGCCAGTATTCTAGCAGACAGTTGATGCTGTACAACATGATTCTACAATACAAATGAACAAACAACATCCCTTTAAAAAAACAAATAACTGACTGCTCCCTTTAAGGGGTGACTTACGTGTGAATTCCTCGGTGCAGTCGGAGTCGCCAATGCGAGCACAGTGGTACAGCAGCAGGTTGTTCTTGAGCCTTTTATACTCCTCCTCCGAACACACCCTCTCAGCCGTCATACCTTTGTCGCTCTTCACCTGCGTCATTGCCATGTCCTCACTGCTGTCCTCCATGTCACTGTCGTCATCGTCGTCATCGTCACCATCATCTTCTTCGTCATCGTCATCATACAGGTATTCCTCATTGTCTTCATCATCTTCATCCTCATCCTCACTGACGTCTTCCGCACTCTTCATCAGCTTTTTGTTCACAGACTCAAGTGGCTTCTCCTTTGATTCGTCCACACTCGGGAAATCATCTGAAAAAATAAAAAAGGAAAGGTTAGTTCATATATAGTGCAGTATCCAGTCCTAAGGACTGCCCAAAATGCTTTACACTTAAACCCTGGTAGATTTGTTCAATCGAATACCATCTCGACTTCTCTGGGAAGTATTCAGCCATGCTGCAATTAATGTGCAAAGACTATTCATACACAAATGTCCACTACTGACTATAGCCAGGTACTCATTTATACTGAGTAAACTGGAGCAACGTGGAGTGAACGAACTTGCCCAAAATTCGACACCACAGCACAGAAGTCGAACTAGCGCTCTCTTGACTGAGAGTCTGACGCTCTATGCTCTCCGTTACTGTGCTTTACTATGAAACACAAAGCACTTTTATTGAACACTAGCGAAAATAGTCATCCCCAGATGGCGCTACATATACACTGATCCAGAAGTTCGTTTCCCAGAGTATTCATCCATGACGTTTGTCGGTATGTAGATTTGTGCAGTTTTTTGCATTAATGCACGTTACATAAATGTCCCTAACTGATCAGTGAACCCCAGAACAATCGCAGAAAATCGCTTAACATGAAGGCAGTATCTCTTCAACATATTTATTCTACTGTTAAGATTATATAAAAAATTAGGAATAACAATTGTTGGTTTACAAGAATGTCATTCAATCTGGAAAAAAATCAGTTATATCTTACTTTGGTTAATAGAATTTGTGCACCATGACCTGTGATATCAGCCAATTGCCATCCATAACCTGCGGAATTGCCAATGTGGCCGGTGATTAAGTGGTCAGATCTCGTTACATGGATGGTCAACTCGCAACGGTGCCATCTGTCTATGCTACATCACCTTACATTCATTCTCATGTGACATTCTCGTGGGCATCTTATGCAAATCACATGTATCACGTAATATGTTCCCATCTGTCATATGCAAATGATGACTGATTATGTGTTCCTCGTGGACATAAGGGGCAGTCGAAGAAGTCTGCAAAGTCCTAATAAAAGTATAGCATTGTGTATGATTGCTGGTGGTTTGGTTGTCATTTGTATCGCAAAGAAAAATCACTACAATAGTGCCATCTACTGAGTCAAATACATATTAATATAACATAAGTCAGCTACACAACATGGATGGAAGATTGTGAGATTTTGATTTGTTGATGTCTTAACTATCAATGAGCAGACAAACACGAATATTGTACTCCGCTGGTGAGATGATATGGGGTCATCCATAATTGTTGACATGTATATATTCGTACACAGCATACTAATTCTCAGAATCTCTCTCTCTCAAATAATACTTTTAAAATGTTTGAAAGTCATATGTAGAGCCAACATTTGTGTAATTATTATGGTGGCTTTAGCCTCCCTTCCCGACTCTGAACGAATACATAAATGTTATAATTGTGAACAACGCTTTTTGGATATTCAAAACTTGATGACTTTATTTAATCCAACAGTTGTACATCATTACACAACAATGACATTTTTCAAATGATGAGTCATAAAATACAAACTCATGTATTGTATTGTATTAGTGCACAAAGCATGATGCATGATGAATCGTCTGCTTAGTGGTGTCACCATAAGTGTGGTATGACTCTTTGTCTATGTATTTAAAACCACCATAGACAATGTCAAACCACAGATTATGCAACAAAATACCCATCCTAGAACTATGTCTATGGATGACATTCGAAAATGCAAATTAATACAGTTTGCATTTTCGAATGTCATCCCTAATAGGGTTTTGACCCGTGTTAGATATAGTTCTAGGATGGGTATTTTGTTGCATAATCTGTGGTTTGACATTGTCTATGGTGGTTTTAAATACATAGACAAAGAGTCATACCACACTTACGGTGACACCACTAAGCAGACGATTCATTTTGTTTGGACACACAGGAATAAGCAGTCATATAGTTAATGCCATCTTCGGATGCATAATGGAGGTAAATGAAGAAGAACTGCAAAGAAGCCAGGGGAAGACCCAAGGAGCGGATGAACCAACAGTGGAAGGACAAGTGAAGGAGCCACACCAACGGCAGCACTCTGCAGGACTACCGTGTCGCCATCCAGTGAGAGTTGTCTCAAGTTCCCTGATAGCAAATAAAACATTATGTGGAAAAGTAAAGACTAAAAAATACATAAAAAAGAACAACAAAATCAGAGTGGAATGACCTGTACACGAAAGTGAAACATCGTGTAGATTAAAAAAACAAGCAATGAGTGACACATCCTGCAGAACGGAAAATATGTGCAAACACAAAACACTGGCAACTGGTTATGGAATGGAGGCTGGATTATCATGAGACTTTGGGGCGAAACGCTGCTGAGTGGTTGTATGTACAAATGGTTTCATAACTTATTCATTGAATCATATTGGCGGGCCTAGACACAGAGGCCCAATGGTACAAGATCCTCTCTCTTGCGGTTTCCACTCATCCGACACCATTAGAGGCAATGGCAACTTCCTCGCCTGCCACCAGGGAATTTTGCAACTAAGCAAACATTCTGCGCATCAGATGGGTCGACCGATATATGAGATGATGTGTCATAGAAATATTTGTGGATAATACCCTGTGATGACTGAATTACAACTTAGGCTAGTAGAGTACCAGGGCATGACAGTCAGTGCACAATCATTGATGGCAATGTGTATCAGTATAGGAAAAACCAGTGCATTATGGAATCAACAGTCGATTGGCACATGGCAAATTAAGTTGTAAGTATAGTACTATTGTTCGTGTTTTTAAAGATAAATATAAAATGGTTTTCTTCTGTGATGCAAGACAATGTTTTCACACTTTGGTAGACATAATAGATTAAGATACAAACCAAGGATGGCTGATTACTTTTAAACAGACAATAGTCAACTAACAAATTCTGGGTTAGAACAGAAACAATAACGCATGCATTTCAATACACATTCAATAGGATTAACATTTATTTGAATGTTAGATCGACCGATTTTTGTATTTTTATGCTAGCATATTGTGATTTCTGTAATCTATACATAAAAATGCTATTCTTAGTATAATTTATTCTTTACTGAACCGATAATTAATAAATTCACATTATTATTTGGACACAACATTGTTCTAAATGTTCTAGTTTAAAGCATACTATTACATGCCATAGGTTATTTTGATCGCTTCTATTGTAGTATTGTATCAAAAAACTGCTTTGGCTACTTCCCCCAATAACTCCAGAAGGATTTAATTAAATTACTCCAAGATATCAGCAGTAGCTTATCTTTAGGCAAGGTCAAATGTGTCTGTAGGAAAAAGAGCAGCAGACGAAGAAACAGTCGATGTCTAGACGGCTGCCACTGTAGAGAAATGAGGTAACCAACAGTTTTGTTGATTTATTAATGACGACACGGCATCACTGATGGCGGAAGGCACGGAACATGAAGCCTATTGTAGTCCTCCGATAAATCAACAAGTTCCAGATGGCACGTACACAAAGAGGCCATTAGCTTATGAGAGTCCAATCATTTTTATCACTCCTTTCCTCATGCACCCTTGTCAGGTATAAATCTGTCAATTGCCTGCACTAACAAAAAATACCCTACCTCCACTAGCCCTCACACAGATGCAGAAGACCGTTTCCTGGAGTATTTGCAAATTATGCTTGTTAGATGTAAGACAGACGGCCCTAAAACTATAAATTTGACCCGTTTTTCGCATTAACACAATTACATAAACTGTCTCCAATTGATCGGCGGTCCTCAGATCAATCACAGTAAATAAGCATAACATTCTCAACAATTGAAGTATGCCTTCTAACATATGGTATATACCCTAAAGCTTGTGAGAACCCTTAAGCAGTGGGGTATTTTCAGAAAAATAAAGACTACTTTTCTTCCGAGGTATCATAAATTAACTCCTGCAAGTTTGGCACCCGAGACGTAAACCGTCTTTGAGGAAAAGCTTATACATACCCACACAGCTAGCTCAATTATAGACAGATGCATGCATGTACTTCCGATATGTAGCTGTCCTGCGAATATTGACCCCACTAAACGTCTCGTGATACACACACCACGCACAGTGTCTGTCATATATCAGTCACACATATATTATTTAAACACCACTAGGATCAGCATGGTTTTAAAGCATTACAAATTTGTATTTATATTATCCACGGCAACAGCATACACTGGTAGTAGAATCCTGCCTTTAATATGGCATTGACGATAAGTTTAAAGGGACGGTGTCTGTTCCATTGGGTACACTTTGCTTAACCAGTTGTACTTTGCCCAATTTGTGGGTTAGTGTGGGAACCACATTATTTCAGGTATTTGACGATAGGGACACATACGAATGCAGTATGTGCCAACTTCAGGCAACGTTACTTTTCTAGTATTTGAATGTTGTTTATTGAAATTTGAATATTTTGGGGGCCCATCTTTCAAATTGTGAACACTGTATTGGGCTTATTAACCAAAATTTTGCAGACAGTTATACCTTCAGTATATTTATTTAGTTCTAAGAACAGTATATAAATAATTGTTAATAAATGAGAAACTGATATCACACCTTTAATATGTTCACCTGTTACAATGGAACCCCTATTAAGGTCATTAGCAGGAAGTTCACTGAATCAATCCTCTCAATTTGTGGTCTGGAGTGTTGGAAACATCCAATTTCAAAGGTATTTGTATGTAGGGATGTCTGTTTCCAGAATAAGTACCAATAGCAGCTGTTTACAAATTGAATGTTTTCTAATTTGAGCATTTCGTGGGTGTCAGATTCAAATTGTGAACAATGATTTGGGCTTATTATCAAACACTATTTGTAGCTAGTATACAATAACACATTTAATGCTAAGAACATTACATAACAAATTAGTAACAGATGACCTTGTTTTAAAGGGGCGATGTCTGAATGTTAATTTATATAATAATAATAATGTTATACTAATTAACAGTTGAACTTCACCTGCCAATCACCTCTGAAATGTGAACATTATTATTGTGCCAACAGACAATACAGAATGTAGATTTAAGATCACCTTGCAAGTGTGACCTCTTGCATAATTATGGTATAATCTCACATTTGGTCAAATGGTCATTATATCAAAGAATCATAACATAAATGCAAATCACAATGAATTAACAAAAGCCCGGATTGTTCGATGCTACGCAGCCCATACAATTAAATTAGTTGGAAGAGTTTTTGTCTTTACTTAATGAAGTTTTGCATTCTGCATTGATCACTGCCCCCAGCATATCCATGACGACGCGCATTTAGCAAGAATGCCTCAATGCATTCTGCCAAGCAAGTTGCATCAAATGCAAGCATGTCAGACTACTAGCGTCAGCCTCTGTAGCTAACAGATATATCCAGACCCACCCATGGGCTGACATGTGTTATGGCGACTGCGTGAGCTCAGAATGAGTCACAACTGTCTGGCTGGAAAATGACAGCTATAACATGTTTACCTTTGTAGGATTATGGATTTGCGAAATTATGGTGCTGCTACTGTGTTGAACTATTAATTGGCGATTAAATTCTGGTTATTGTGTTAAATCTAATGATCGATACAATACCTTCTGTACCACTTTCATTTAATTAATAATCAATTAATAAGTCATGCAACCAGCCTGAATTATCACTCAGGATGTATTGGGAAGTTGGGAAAAATTAAATGACTAATTTTCATTAATAAAATTTAATTAATGAGTTTTACAACACGTGTACTCAGCAAAATATAGTGACCAGCTATTTACGGTGATGGGATTAATTAGCCATCATCTATGTGCCATATTGGGATGGTAATTAACCATATCTGCTTGACTGGGATGTCAATTTGTTCCAGGCTATAACTCAATCAGCAAGGCGTTCCTGCATTATTCATAAATATCACAGCAGAGTTAAATGCAGTGTACTACGAATCAAGTTTCACAGGTTGAGCTTTATGATGGATGAGAGTGATTGCCTGGAGAGAAGACGACAGTGCTCGTGTCAAAGCCCCATCTGTCCATCATGACAGACAGCCACAGCGGCGGCCATCTTGTTTTGGCTGATCTGTTTGGTGTAAATGGCTGAACATTTCTGAGGAAACACAGCATTGTGTGCATTACTTAGAAGAGATATGGAGCTATTTATGGTATTAATCTGCTTACTGTATTTTCATATTTATTATTTTCATACACATGAATGGGATTAGGAACATTAGCTACAGATTTGATGACCATTGTATAAATGAAGTTATTATTATTCAATAAATACAAATGTGTTCTAATTAAAATTAATAAAGTGCCTGGTATATCCAGAGCCATAATCACATTTAATTTAATTTTTAATATCAAAGTATATATAATTGATGCAATTAAAATTAATATATATATATATATATATAAAATGAGGCACTAAAATGTAGGAAATACCAAAAATGGTGTATAATCAGTTCAATTATATTAATCCTATATCCTACTTTTGTCAAAATCTGTATCTTAACATTAAAATATTAACGAACATTGTCGGTTGATTTCATATGGAATGAGCCAAGAAAATAGCTTATAGACAATTAATGCATTTTTCCGTGTTTATAGAAAAATGAAAACAGTGTTAATAATAACCAATCCTCATTCAAAAACAATTTTATAATGCCTGTTTAGAGTTAATCTGTTTAAGATAAATTTACGTCATGCAACAAAACAAATAACAAAAACAACTGACCACATTGCTATGACTGAGGTTGACGATGACAGATGTGTCCTTGTAATTAAATTGTACCAGATGCTCAAGTTGTAACCATGGCAACGGAATTGGTTTGACACTGGAAGAGGTGCAAATGAAATCAAATATTCGTAAGATTAAAGGGTCCACGTACAAAACTGTCATGCAGTTTTCACTGAAGAAGTCGCGTATATAATATATACATAAATAGCTTCTTATTATGATTCATCGATTATAAAATATATATAATATAAATAATAGCAAGAAAGAAAGTATATAAGTAATGTTATTTCATATAACAGACTGAGAGTACGTGCTCTAAATCTTTGGTGATCCCTAGTACCTTAACGATGACTCTTTTGCATATCTTTACTCATGATTTTGCCTAATGATCCTTGTTTGTTGGATATTTTAGCTCAGGTTCCTGAGGACGTAGAAAAAAGGTAAGTTTTTATATAATGCAGTATCCAGTCCTCAGGACTGCTCAAAGCGCCTTACACTTTACTTCCTGGCAGACCTGTTCAATCGTACAGCATCTCGACTTCTTTGGGAAGCATCCAGCCACGCTGCAATTAATGCGCGAAGATTATTCGTACACAAACATCCACCACTGTCTATAGCCAGGTACTCATTCATACAGCTGAGTGAACTGGAGCAAAGTAGAGTGAATGAACTTGCTCAAGGTTCGACACCGCAGCACAGGAGCACAGCAGGTTCTCTCGGTCGAGAGTCCGAAGCTCTAGCCACTGCACCACTGCAAGCGCCATAAAAGGCTACTAATATTATTATTACTATCTAAAGTGCCACATCACGTAGGGAGGTATTTTTAACCAATACAAAACACAATACATTTTTTGCTTTATGCCAGAGAATTTACTCCTGCTCATTCCATCTCATCATACTGAAAACAGAAAGTGAAATTGATCTACTATGATACTGAATCACTGACGTCTGGCACAGAACTGTTGTGACTGCATCTCACAGTTCCATGTGTGTTATATATACCAGAGACAAACCTGTGTCATTGTCACACATATTTTAGCAGTCTTATTATGATCAGTAAGATATTTTATAGTTATCGGTACTGCCTAATAAAGTGGCCTTGTCTTTTCTGTTACCAGGAATCATGACCTCTCAAGTCAGCAGTATTAATTATTAGCAGGAAGCTCAATGAACCAGTGGTACTTCATCCTAATTGCTGTCTTGATTGCCCGTCTTCGAAGAGAAATTCCAAGAACGTGTAGTTAGCAAAAAAGCTGAGACTACCTGATATATTTTATTGGCTAAATAATCCATGTGGAACATATCTAGCTAAACCTTGTGTATGTCCTTACAATTAGTAATCGATTTGACAACGTTCTGCGCAACTGTTGGCTTCAAATTATTACCAGATGGAACAGTAATTTGTGCCAGACACTGTAGTTGTTAAATAGAGTGTGCATCTAAAATTAAATAAAAAGATAAATGTACACAGATGATTAGAGATTTTTATTCGTCCAGTTTCAAGATCAAGCTTCTTTGTTTCAAAGGCTATTTTGGATGCATTTAATCATTCTACAACATTACATAAATTAAAATAATAAACATCCATTTTCATGTAATAAATATTTTATCTCAGCTTGCTTTCCATTGCATTTCACACAAAAATGTATGTATATTTATAAAATGCTGCACACAAAGATGCATACAATAACTGACACACTGTTAATTAATGCAAACTATAACATAATAAATAATATAATGATGTTTGCAGCTTGTTCTTCACTGTGACTCAACTTCAATGAAGGTGATGTGAAATTATCTTTGTATTTCGTTGTTTGCTTCTGGGGGGAATAAAGTGCTCACATGTTCTATTTGGAATCAGTACACTGTAATGCTAATGTTCTATCTGGAATCTGTACACTGTAATGTTAATGAATCACAACAAATCATGGAAACCATAATGAAACACTACGCAAGTCCCATTGATCTTAAAAGCACATATTGATTTTAATTTTTCAAAGGTTTCCCCTTGAATGTGACTGCTTGTTAAAGTCGACTCCATACTCCAATTTCCCTCTAGTCTTTTTTTAGACTATGGGTAATTTAATAAAAAAATAATTTAATACTGATTACGACATGCCAGCTCTCATTTGTGCAGATGTGTTATTTAATGTGATGGAATCATTACACAAATGATTCAATCAATTTTGTTACCTGATCCAATGATCAAAGTCAATTCTTCTTATGATTTCAACAGAAGAATGTACTCTTATAAAAACGACTGTATAAATCACTCAAACTGTTCACACTTTGCGATATGTCAACGAATTTTCTTTGCAATGCGCTAAACAAAATGCTTGAAAGAATTTTGTCAAATTTGCATTTAATGTCTAATATTATACGACTTTCACACTTCCCTTTCACTCCTTAACATTATGTCAGGATATTAGTAATTGATATTGTAATATTTACATACAGAATGCTGGAATATCTTAAAGAGTGAAATTGAATGCATCATCGTCAAATTTGTTCCCTTAAAAAAACACGGGAAACGGTCTAAAAAGAAACACTTATCGAAAGACGCCATTAGAAAAATTAAGTATAAACAAATGATGTGGAAGTCATATAGACGTACTGGAAATAACGAAGACTACAACATTTATAAAGAAGCACTAAACCAAGCTACAGCTGAAATTAGAAATTCAAAGAGAACATAAATTAGCTTGTAATATAAAACATGATAGTAAGAGTTTTTATGCGTATGTTCGAAGCAAACAGACCTCTAGAAGATAGTGCTGGAAATATAATATCAGAAGGATTCTTAATGGCAGAAGACCTGAATGAGTATTTTAGTTCAGTGTTTACTAGAGAAGACATTAGTTCACTGCCAGTACCAGAGGCTAAGTTCAAGGGGGCAGAATCAGACTATTTAAGACAGTTAATTGTAACCCCAGAAATGGTAGCTAAGAAAATTAGGGCTATGAAGGATATAAATCACCTGGAATGGATGGTATTCCACCCAAACTACTATTGGAAATAGTAGAACAAATTAGCATACCGTTTGCAACAGTTTTCAACTTGTCATTAGAAGAGGGAGTGGTTCCTTTAGAATGGAAAGAAGCAAACATTATACCGTTATTTAAAAAAGGTTCGAGAAACAAGTCAAATAATTATAGACCAGTTAGTTTAACATCGGTGATTTGTAAATTATTAGAAAGACTAATTAAAGATCACATGGTGGATTTTCTTGTTAAACATAACTTGATAAACCCATCTCAACATGGGTTTCTAAAAGCGAGGTCATACTTAACAAATATGTTATGTTTTTTGGAAGATATCACTAAGTGGGTAGATGATGGATCACCAGTAGATATGATCTACTTAGATTTTCAAAAAGCTTTTGACAAAGTGCCACATCAAAGATTACTGCTTAAACTAAAGGCCCATGGCATAGGAAATGATATAATTAACTGGATAGAAAAATGGCTGATTGACAGAAGACAATGGGTAGTTGTTAATGGGGAGGCTTCAAACTGGAAATCAGTTTTGAGTGGGGTTCCACAGGGATCAGTACTGGGACCTATATTATTCTTAATATATATAAATGATTTGGACGATGATATAGCTAGCAAGGTGTTGAAATTTGCAGATGATACAAAAGTGTTTAGAAGGATTAAAAGTGATGGAGATAGACAGCATTTACAAGATGATCTTGACAGGTTGATCAAATGGTCTGAAAAGTGGCAAATGTTGTTCAATTTTGGGAAATGTAAATGCCTTCACACAGGACATGGGAACGAATATGTAGAATATACAATGGGGGGAACTGTACTAAGTACTACTGTAAAAGAAAAAGACTTAGGGCTGACAGTTAGTGCTGACATGAAGGTTTCAGAGCAGTGTGGAATTGCAGCTTCAAAACGAAATCAAATCCTTGGATTGATTAGGCAAAATATAGCATATAAAAAAAGACCTAATAATACCGCTGTACAAAACAATAGTCGGGCCTCATTTAGAACAAGCGTATACAAGCGTGGAGGCCATACTACAAGAAGGACATAGATATGCTAGAAAGAGTACAGAGGAGAGCGACTAAAATGATACAAAAACTTAGGGATCTTAGTTATGAAAAACGCCTAAAAGAATGTGGTTTAACAACACTAGAGACCAGGAAATTGAGAGGAGATCAGATAGAAGTGTTTAAACTATTGAATGGTTATGAAAATATTAATAGAAATATGTTTTTTTCAGTTAAGAAAGATAGAAAGACTAGAGGACATGAAGTTACATTAGTAAAGGAGCAGTGTAGATTAGACGTAAGAAAGTTCTCATTTTCACAAAGGACTGTGAATGAATGGAACAGATTATCTGATGATTGTGTGGGTGCTAATACCGGTAGTGTGAATATGTTTAAAAATAAAATCGACACATACCTCAGAAGGGCTGGATATATGTAGATAAAAGGGTTGGACTCTCGATAAGCCAAAGGGTTTCCTTGTCCACCTGCCATCTAGAGTTAATTCTCTGGATGGCAATCTTGTTAAAAAATTTCAATTATATATGTATATTTTGTATGTATATTTTTATAGTTGTACTCCGCTAAGATTTGACTAGTAGAATTTGTTTTAATCAAATCTTAGCAACATTTTAAATGTTTTATTTTTATTAATCACACAGTTTCAGTAGCTATATTAAAAATTATTTAAATCACAGCATTGTAGACAAATTTAACACATCCTTCAACAGCATACTCTTAAAAAGCATGTCTAAATAAATTGTATTATTATTATTAAATGCACAAAACGTTCCAGCACGACCATCCGCACCTCTGGCATACATAACAATCTTTTTGCATCACAAGACCACACCGACACTTCCACCCAGATGCTAAGATTGCAATTTCATATTAATCAGGCATAAAACTCGAGCCAATATAAAACGTACCGACGATAGAATTATATTTTTGCAGGGAAATGAGCGAATGATTGTTGGAGCGGCTGGTGGCATTGCGTCGTTCGAAGGGGGATCGATACCGCAGTGTCTCTCGACATTACCCGGGAGACTTGGGCGATAGTTGGCGTCGCTGACTACAGATCTTAGCCGATTCCTCCAGGAACTCTGATGCATAGATGCCAACTCCCAGTTGGAGTCAATGACTCATAAACCCTTCATGCGGGGAATATTCTTCACGTTTACAGGGACTCGGACGTGACAAAACACACACTTCAGGCTGGATGTAGACATCGGTCATTGACCGGATATTTGATGGTAAATTTGTCACAAAGTTGACTGAATTGTTGAAATTCCTACATAATTATCTTGATATATTAAATGCATATTTAAATATATAAGTCTAAATGGGTAAGGTTGGGATGTTCGTAATGATAATGTGATGCATTTGTAATTAAATCCAATATCTTGGGCTAGTTTAAAGCATAGAGCATATAATTATCATATTCATCTTCCAGAAATCTTTTATTTATGGTATTTCACTACATTTATGTACAAATACAATATATCTGATTGCAATGTTGACACCATAATGACCAATTTTGGCTTATTCTCACCCCCTCTTTAAGAAATTACTTCTAAAAAGGACATAAGTATTAACTTCAAAAAATTTATCAGCGGCCTGTCTTAAGATAAAAACATTTTATGTCATATTTAAAATTGTGATAGTTCAATTGTTTTCATTTAATTAAGTCTTTCATTTAATTAAGTCACTACACAGAAAATACCCAGTTTTCTTGCTGTGCATAAACCAATGAAAAAACACCTTATCTGACCATCATGGCAGATGTTGGTCTTGATCAGGAGATGAAGGAAATTAATATCAAACTCAAGAATCTATCCTCTGCAAGATTGCATGTTAGTTCTGTTCCATTAGCCATATGAATCCCTAACCTCGGCTCATATTTCTATCCACTGCATATATTTCTATCGTTTGTGGTTGCACGACATGGCAATATTTATTACGGAAAAAATCAGCTCATGATTCACTGCAATCTGATAATGTTTGCTTTTAATATTTGGAGTGTTGCTATGTATATGGAAATTCCTGCTCATGTTGTACTATAAAACCAGTAGGAAGCGAAACAGTAATAAACAGATCACATGAGCCAAAATTGGTTCATGAGAGATTTGTAAGCAATATACTGAATATAATAATTTGTTCACGTGCGTCACAGCACTTGTATAAAATATCTCTGGCAAGCGTTAATTACTCATCATCATCAGCAGCAATCCCTCACAGTGAGGATGATCACTCATCATCATCAGCAGCAATCCCTCACAGTGAGGATGATCACTCATCATCATCAGCAGCAATCCCTCACAGTGAGGATGATCACTCATCATCATCAGCAGCAATCCCTCACAGTGAGGATGATCACTCATCATCATCAGCAGCAGTCCCTCACAGTGAGGATGATCACTCATCATCATCAGCAGCAATCCCTCACAGTGAGGATGATCACTCATCATCATCAGCAGCAATCCCTCACAGTGAGGATGATCACTCATCATCATCAGCAGCAATCCCTCACAGTGAGGATGATCACTCATCATCATCAGCAGCAGTCCCTCACAGTGAGGATGATCACTCATCATCATCAGCAGCAATCCCTCACAGTGAGGATGATCACTCATCATCATCAGCAGCAATCCCTCACAGTGAGGATGATCTTTCCATGGATTGTCAGTGTCATTTAATTTAATTAACCACAACTTGGCCAAAGAAACAAAGTGTATCTCAATGCAACATTTACATTATAATGTTCGACACCAGAAAATATACGAACGAACATAATGTGTACGTGCGCAGACGCATGCACACACACACACACACACGCATGCATGCCACACGCACGCCGCACGTCGCACGCCGCACGCACACACACACACACACACACACACATAAATACACACACATAAGACCCTCTTGATGGATGATAGACAGCTTTGATTAAACATTTCCACACCGGGCCTCGGATCAAACTGCAGGACTTGGCAAGCTCCGTTGATTTCACAACCAGTGGCAG
Source organism: Escarpia spicata (assembly GCA_963995525.1). Taxonomy (NCBI): domain Eukaryota; kingdom Metazoa; phylum Annelida; class Polychaeta; order Sabellida; family Siboglinidae; genus Escarpia; species Escarpia spicata. The sequence goes on along the minus strand of OZ023210.1, from coordinate 59,036,412 downwards.
GGCTTTGTTATTGATCCGAGCAGTGACACTGAATTTGTCTCATGAACATGTGGTCAGATATGATCAAATGTTAGCCTACACGATCAAGTGAAAGGAGACTGTCCTAATGAGGGGGGATAGTAAAAGGCGGGCAAGAAAAGGTGAACAAAGTGTGATTTTGTACTCATTTTAGTAATCTATTTATGTTTTTTATTAATTAAATAGATTTTTGTAATGATTTGAGATATTTGACTCTTCTGATTGCTGTATTTATACACAAAATCTGCCCTCCATTTGAGCAAACAGGGTGGATTGGAGGCCTGACATACATACAATGGAACCTCTATATTAAGGTCACCTTTACAAACAAAATCCTACTCCCCATTATTTTTCGCCTTGCTTGCCATTTGGTGTTACTCTTAACAAAGCCACCTTGATAAGTTACTAATGATGCCCTACAACAACTTTGGAAATTAAAGGTCACATCTATTCCAGTGACACCACTGACCTATTGCATGTCTGTAAAAAATTGTCTTTCCCCAATTTCAAGTGAGAAGAGCATCTTAGGAAGATCACATTTCTCTTTCATAGTACCGCAAGAGCAATAATCTACCATGTATAACCTGCATGCCACTACCATCTTAACAAGACACTGTTCCACAATAATCTCCCATGTAAAAATGACATCCTGCATCTCAACTAGACACTTTGTCACACAAGAAATAATCTCCCATGTAAAATCTGCATCCTGCCATCTAAACAAAGTATTAATCATCATCTGATGTCATCTGTCATCTGGTGTGTTCGTAGATGACTTATCTGTCCAATCTTTGCCTGGCACAGTTTCCCACAATGAGAACATGGATAACCAGAATGTGGTATCTGTAGATTTTTAATGGATCTAATCTTCCTAGCCTCACGCGTTTTGGCTATAAGGTTGTTAATCTGTTGACTTTGAGTGACTTTGTACAATCTCCCATGTGAAATCTGCATCCTGCCATCTCAACAAGACAGTGTCACACATTCAATAATCTCCTATGTAACTCTGCATGCCACCATCTCAACATGACAGTTTCACATGTACAATATTCTCCCCTATAAAACCTCCATCCTACCATCTCAAAAAGGCGGATTTCGCTTACCTTTCAGCAGAGCGTCTTCACATGCCTGATTGGTGATGTCAACACTGATATGGGTGTCAGTGAGGCAAGCCATACGGTGAAGTTCGCAGTGACTGGGGTAATACACCCCATTCGTGCCGCACACGACCTTGTGGTGACCTTTGCACATGGCAGTGTCACCGCACACGCATTGTCCCTTCCCGAGAGCATCGGGCTGACAGACACGACCAACATGGCAGAAGACGTTCTCGCACGGATCTGAAGAAATGGAACGGGAAATATTTATTAAACCTATGATACAAAAATAATATTATGATATAATAACAACTAGTATTCAAACAAATTGTTTAGACAAATTACAAAAAACACTTGTCTGTAACATTTATTTATATTTCAGCTGCCAAATGTTGTAACTGATTAAAAAGGTCATGGTGTCTGCTGACCAAACTTGATCACTGTCATAGCAATCATCCAATTAATAAACATTACAAAATAAAGTCACAAAAATGTAGTAGTAAGAAAAAGGACAACAAAAACACAAATGCCATCCATCACAAAGATGTTCAAATACTAATTTGTTCCGTTTTATCTTTAAAAGATAAAAAAGAAAGAAAACACTCAGAGAAAAAATTAAGTTCTGAAGTATTGCAATTGAATAGGTTATTATTAACCTCTGATATGTATAAAATAAACATAATTGACAAGTCTTTCTAGATAATGATTTTACGTAATGGATCCAAAGTAAAGTCTCTAATGTCTTGTTTCTTGAAGCGTGGAGGAAACGTGGTGGGTTTATCTGTCATGATTAAATTTAAATAACTATAATTATAGTGTATAGCACACTTTCAGTTGCTATCAGTTGTTTTGCGTTTACATGCTATGTATTTTTTTTAAATTAAGTTATCTGAAAACTGGCACACCTAAAAATTGCAAATATAAATCATTGTAAGAAAAAATGTACGTGCAATGATCAGCGAGTGAATGATAGAGAACTGCTTCCTGAAAATGGATGAGGACTTTTGATGTCATCTGTCGGAACCAAATTAGTTTCAGGGAACAAAATCGCACTCTTATTAGACATGAGAACTAGTGATCCGTTGTGACAAAATGTTTGACACCTCTGTTGATTAATGATCATACATGGGTCTGTAAGCATGAAACAGGCAGTTGAAGGCACTGCCAATTATTCTCAAACCATGTGCTTGTGAGTGTGTGCGCGTGTGTGCGCGTGCGTGTGTGTGCGTGTGTGCGCGTGTGTGCGTGTGTGTGCGTGTGTGCGTGCGTGCGTGCGTGCATGCATGCATGTGTTTGTGTGTGCATATATATATATGTCCATGTATCATATATTGTATGTATGTGCGTGAGTATGTGCACATGCATGTGTGTGTGTGTGTGTGTGTGCATGCGTGCGTGTATTTCTCAAGACAGTTAGTCACCCAATTAACATTGACAACATGGTCCAGGGGAACCAATATAGCTGTTGTTCAAGACGGGAGGAGGTTGTCCAAAACAGACATCACGCAAGAATGGTTCTGCTATATCTAGAACACCTTCTAAATGTCTACTGCCTTAATATTGTGATTCTATGCATTTACAAAAAGTGGTGTCAACTGTATTAAATGACTACAGACTATGAGGTGACAAGACGCTAAAATGACTACAGACTATGAGGTGACAAGACGCTAAAATGACTACAGACTATGAGGTGACAAGACGCTAAAATGACTACAGACTATGAGGTGACAAGACACTAAAATGACTACAGACTATGAGGTGACAAGATGCTAAAATGACTACAGACTATGAGGTGACAAGACGCTAAAATGACTACAGACTATGAGGTGACAAGACGCTAAAATGACTACAGACTATGAGGTGACAAGACGCTAAAATGACTACAGACTATGAGGTGACAAGACGCTAAAATGACTACAGACTATGAGGTGACAAGACACTAAAATGACTACAGACTATGAGGTGACAAGACGCTAAAATGACTACAGACTATGAGGTGACAAGACGCTAAAATGACTACAGACTATGAGGTGACAAGACACTAAAATGACTACAGACTATGAGGTGACAAGACGCTAAAATGACTACAGACTATGAGGTGACAAGACGCTAAAATGACTACAGACTATGAGGTGACAAGACACTAAAATGACTACAGACTATGAGGTGACAAGACGCTAAAATGACTACAGACTATGAGGTGACAAGACGCTAAAATGACTACAGACTATGAGGTGACAAGAGGCTAAAATGACTACAGACTATGAGGTGACAAGACGCTAAAATGACTACAGACTATGAGGTGACAAGACGCTAAAATGACTACAGACTATGAGGTGACAAGACACTAAAATGACTACAGACTATGAGGTGACAAGACGCTAAAATGACTACAGACTATGAGGTGACAAGACGCTAAAATGACTACAGACTATGAGGTGACAAGACACTAAAATGACTACAGACTATGAGGTGACAAGACGCTAAAATGACTACAGACTATGAGGTGACAAGAGGCTAAAATGACTACAGACTATGAGGTGACAAGACACTAAAATGACTACAGACTATGAGGTGACAAGACGCTAAAATGACTACAGACTATGAGGTGACAAGACGCTAAAATGACTACAGACTATGAGGTGACAAGAGGCTAAAATGACTACAGACTATGAGGTGACAAGACACTAAAATGACTACAGACTATGAGGTGACAAGAGGCTAAAATGACTACAGACTATGAGGTGACAAGATGCTAAAATGACTACAGACTATGAGGTGACAAGACACTAAAATGACTACAGACTATGAGGTGACAAGACGCTAAAATGACTACAGACTATGAGGTGACAAGAGGCTAAAATGACTACAGACTATGAGGTGACAAGACACTAAAATTACTACAGACTATGAGGTGACAAGACACTAAAATTACTACAGACTATGAGGTGACAAGACGCTAAAATGACTACAGACTATGAGGTGACAAGAGGCTAAAATTACTATAGACTATGAGGTGACAAGACATCAACACATCTGGCTTTATAAACTGAAAACTAACGTGATATTTCATTAATAACTAATGCGCAAAAACTTCCTACATATTATCAACATCATGCAGTAGAGCGCGTGCAGGAAAAACAACCGCCTGTATAGGAATAGATTAGACATTGACACACACAAAAATAAGAAAAGGCATCATTGTGGATGATCGCAGGACAATTAAAGAAATGAATGCCACAAGTGATCAGGTTACGCATTCATCACAGGCCAACCATGCATTCCAACAAGACAAGGCCATTAGCAATTTCCTGCAGAGATCAGACACAAAATTACAGATGAGGGTCCCAATTTCTGTGGTTCTATCCATCATGTGGGCTCGCTATTACTTGTAGTACTAGGGCTATGAAATTATGATTGTCGTTTCTGAGAAAATATAAGCATGCAATTATTATGGCATCGAGATAACGTGAGAGGTGTCGATGTTGCTGCTGTGGCTATTGCTGCGGCTGCTGCTGCTGTGGCTACTGCTGTTATGGCTGCTGCTGCTGTGGCTGCAGCTACTGTTGCTACAGCAGCTGCTGTGGCTGTTGCTGTGGCTACTGTTTCTTTGGCTGCTGCAGCTACTGTTGCTGTCGATGTGGCTGTTGCTGCTGTGGCAGCTGCTGCTGTAGTTGCACATATTGCTGCTGTAGCGGCTTCTGTGGCTACTGTTGCTGTGGCAGCTGCTGCTGTGGTTGCACATACTGCTGCTGTAGCGGCTTCTGTGGCTACTGTTGCTGTGGCAGCTGCTGCTGTGGTTGCACATACTGCTGCTGTAGCGGCTTCTGTGGCTACTGTTGCTGTGGCTGCTGCTGTTGTGGCTGCTGTTGCTACTACTGCTTTGGCTATTACTGCTTTTGCTACTACTGCTGTGGCTATTACTGCTGTTGCTACTACTGCTGTGGCTACTACTGCTGTGGCTATTACTGCTGTTGCTACTACTGCTGTGGCTATTACTGATGTTGCTACTACTGCTGTGGCTACTACTGCTGTTGCTACTACTGCTGTGGCTATTACTGCTGTTGCTACTACTACTGTGGCTATTACTGCTGTTGTGGCTATTGCTACTACTGATGTGGATATTACTGCAGTTGTTACTACTGCTGTGGCTACTACTATTGTTGCTACTACTGCTGTGGCTATTACTGCTTTTGCCACTACTGTTGTGGCTATTACTGCTGTTGCTACTTCTTCTGCGGTTATTACTGGTGTTGCTACTACTGTTGTGGCTGTTGCTACTACTGGTGTGGCTATTGCTACTACTGCTGTTGCTACTACTGGTGTGGCTATTACTGCTTTTGCTACTACTGTTGTGGCTATTACTGCTTACTGCTGTTGATACTACTGCTGTGGTTATTACTGGTGTTGCTACTACTGCTGTGGTTATTACTGCTGTTGCTACTACTGCTGTGGCTATTACTGCTTTTGCTACTACTGTTGTGGCTATTACTGCTTACTGCTGTTGATACTACTGCTGTGGTTATTACTGGTGTTGCTACTACTGTTGTGGCTGTTGCTACTACTGCAGTTGTTACTACTGCTGTGGCTACTACTGTTGTTGCTACCACTGTTATGGCTATTACTGCTGTTGCTACTACTGCTGTGACTATTACTGCTGTTGCTACTACTACTGCTGTGGCTATTGCTGCTGTTGCTACTATTACTGCTGTTGCTATTGCTGCTGTTGCTACTACTAGTGCTGTGGCTATTGCTGCTGTTGCTACTACTATTGCTGTGGCTATTACTGTTGTTGCTACTACTGCTGTTGCTTTTGTTGCTGTTGCTACTACTGCTGGGGCTATTACTGTTGTTGCTACTATTGCTGTTGATATTGCTGCTGTTGCTACTACTGCTGTGGCCCTTTGTGATTAACCATCTTTAGTCCTCATGTTTATTCTCCACACTGCAAGCACCTGTCTATATGGATACATAGGTTTCTAGGAGTGTAATGTGTGTGTGTGTGTGTGTGTGTGTGTGTGTGTGTGTGTGTGTGTGTGTGTGTGTGTGTGTGTGTGTGTGTGTGTGTGTGTGTGTGTGTGTGTGTGTGTGTGTATATATATGTGTATATATATATGTATATATATATACATACAGCCAACATTGTCACAGATAATACTTTCTAAGATAAGTTTCATAGAATAAATGCAATACAGACATGATGCATAAATAATATACAACAGCCACACTACACTTGCTCAACACTCATTATTTGTATTTCTGACAAATCGAACTATGCATATTGTATATATCTCATGGTATCGAGTTTCTCATATAATCAAGGGTTCACATAAATATTCTCCGAGTGTTTAACGTAGTTTGAATAAACAAACATATTGATTCTACTAGTAACTGGATATATCATAAACAGCCCCGGGGGTTGTGGGTTGGGAGGACTTGCTAGTTTAATTATTCATTACTCGGACGCAAACCTGTTTAACCCATTACCAGCTAACAGCCTCATGAAAGCGAGCTTTGACAAAAAATAAAATATTTTGGAATAATGGTAAGAAAACATATTTCTATTAGTCACAGATAAAACTAGTATCAGCGAATGACTCAAAGGTCAGATGAGTCTACCTCGTTCTATCTTCGACACATTCTAATCAGGCGTAAAAGTTGTAATAAGGTTAGCGAGTGCCCCCTAATCATAATATCGTTAAATGTTGTTGGTGTGTCACTATCATCACGTGTCAGTGTATACATATGTTTCTAATAAACATAATTATATACAAATTAATACACGTTCATAGATGTATGAGCATCAGAACATGGGTGCATGTATGCATGCACAAACACATACAAACATGCACATAAATAAATATGCATACACATGTATTATATGCCCATAAATGTGTATACATGTACACATATATACACACATGTGCATAGCTGCATGCAAACACAGGCATGTATGCATGAACACATGCACACACAGACACACACACAAACACACACACACACAGACACACACAGACACACACACACACACACACACACACACACACACACACACACACACACACACACACACACACACACACACACACACACATGTACATAGAAAGATTAACTACTTGAATGAGATCCCATCAGACCATCACATTCTGACCACAATATATACAGACTAGTCAGACAACACAACATTGCCGAATGTTGGAAGCAAGTACGACATACAAAAACATCCATCCATGGTAAGTCACATGACCCTGTTGATCTATTCCCTAACAGTCGCCAACCTCATCCTCTAAATTCCAGATGCCTGAAGTCTAGGATTACAGGAGTTGGGATTAACAAAGCTTACCATAATCTTTAATCCTGGGACTGAATGCAGAAGCTTATGCCTTTCACAATTACATTTGCTTCTGGTTACATGTTTTCACATTTTTGGGTCGATAAGACAGATTTTTCTTTTACTATTTTTATGGTGGAGGAAATGTTATGGCAGCTAATTATAGGCATTTATGTATTTTCTGGATAATTTTCTTGTGAAGATATCCATAATTTCTTCTGACCAATATAAGGAAAGAAGAGATTCTCACTATGACAACTAGAATGTGGTTCGGGTGAGAAAGATTTCTGTTTTCTTTGTGGTTGGATGTGTACAGGATCACAAATGAATGACGTAGTCTCATCATTATATTGTAAGAATGTATAGGATTGGTCATATTTCACAGGGTCGGTAGCCAGAAACACAAATATTATTCCAAAAGGCATCATCTCCATAAGATAATCGTACTGTGATCTTATCAGAATTTTAGAAGATACTTATCACCTGCAAAAAGCAGAGATTGGCTTCATCTGAGAATAATGCCTCACTTTCCCAGTGAATTTTTTGAGATTTTGGTGCTCCAGTAAAAGTGCATAACTCAAACTGAACTAATTTAGATTATTAAATGTTATCAGTGATTAATTCTGGTACAATTACATGTATCTTAATTTATAACAGCATTATAATTACAGTGTGGGAAGTAATACTGGCTCATGTGCCATGTGCAACTGGCAATATCTACGCAATATACAACCACAACTCACTTATAATAGTGCATCTCAGATGTCTGATCGCTGAATGCCTTGCAGATTTCGCCTCTGATCCTGTGCAGTTCCACACTAACCATAGAAGATAGGTTGAGACATAGCTGTTCCCCTTGGGAGCTAGGCTCTTTATTATTAATAATATCTCAGGGTCACATTTTAGTATCTAATCAAATTATTTAATGTAAATTAGGCTTTTATTTTATTTATTTTGTATTTATTTATATATATATTTTTATTATATATACATTTTTTCCAGTAGGTTCAGCTGTTCAGCACTTTTGCTAATCGTTTATTTTATCATTGCATTTACCCGTAATTTTACTATACTTAGGCTTATATATATATGCATACACTATATACTAGGATATTGTTTGCTAATTTAATTTATTTTCTTATTTGTTCTCTTAAAAGTGTTTTTATGCTTCTTATATGATTGGCAATTTGTAAACACCCGTGAACGGGGGTCATTAGTCCCGGATTTGATGGTGTATAAATAAAGTTTATTATTATTATTATTATTATATCACTCAGGATTTATGCTTGAACACACTCCCCAGAATTTATGCGGGACATGATCGGCACAGGTGATACAGGCTAGTGTCAGAGAATTGCGACTTGTTTTTACTGCTTATTGAAAACGTGAAATGTTCTTGGATTAAATGTTCTATGAGTTCACCCATACCATGTCTTGTGTTGTAGTTACATTTATATATGTTCCCATTCAACGTGTATGTACTATGTACACTAGCAGTTTAGTGCTTCTCAGCCGGTAGTGTATTATAACACTGTCACAATCAACATGGCTGCTAAACACACATGACGTGGCTAGATAATAGTTGGACTGAGTGCAACTGACAACCCTAATTACTACTGCCTTCATTTTGAAACTCCAAATCACCAGAGTCCAATCTCTTTATTGCGTTTTGTCTTTTCCTTTGACAGTTTTTGACATGTTAATCCCAGTCCAGCACTTACGACCCTTCACAGTTTGCAGGTAATCAATATTGAACAACAACTGTTTCGAGTATGACAAGCAGGTCGAGACTGTGTAGGAATCTCTCCTACGCTGGGCTAACATTCTCCACAAAGGTGTTACTTGTAGATTTAATTTTAATAATAACTATAATTAATTGTAATAATTTTTTGGTTATATAACTCTTTTGTCAAGGAATATGGTTTTTACAGTGTATGTGTCCTAGAACTGTCATGTGTAGATGCTTTATAATAACATTTTTAATAGAACATCACTAGACAAAGGTTCTGGACGCAATCTTGTTCTGGCAGTGAGATCCCATGGTCTGTCTTTAAGCATGGTATTCTAAAACTGGCAGACAGAGAGACACTGCAAGACAACAGAAGACATCATTAGTGTAAGATGTCCACTCGGGGACCAGAAAGACCACCTAAGTGCATACATTAAAAGGTTGCATTTTGTCTGCAACTCTCCCAGGGGAAATCAAGAATGGGTATAAGATCAGCAGAACTAGGCCAGGACTCCCTAGCCTAGACAAGACCACACATTTGGTCTTCCTTGATCACGATGGTATTTAATCTCATAATATAGATTATCCATTAAAAGGAGGCTGTCTATTAAACAGCAGTTTGCAGTATTGGTTATCTTGAATGTGGGAATATCGTGACAGCACTGAACATCAACTAAATGAACCAGCATCCATTATGACTTATAATGCCAACAGAGTTGTTACTAATTTGAAGGTCTTCTTTATATCTCACAAAAGAAAAGTTAAAATTTCCAACATATTGTTTAAATGGACTTTGGTGGCAGTTATTTTCAACATATATATTTAAGTCTTTAGAACACTATATTACCAATAATATAAAAACTGAAGAAACGACAGCCTTCTTTAAATGAGATATGGTATTGAATAAAACATAACTTGTTTTGTTTGTTGCACTTCATAAATATATGAGAAGTAAGATAATGAAGACAAATATGGTTTTTCATATAAAACAATTATTGTGAGTCTTTACATCAGCCATTCTGAGTTGATAACTGCATGTGCAAGACTGAATAATTTAATTATATACTTTGGTATCTTTATTCAATTATTTCATAATAATTGACTTTTATACGTGCGCTTACAACAACAACTGCCATAATAAAGTGTCATTCAGTAGCAGTATTAATCACACACAAATATTGATGGAGTTTGTAAAATTGATTTTGCTATCTTTTATAAGAAGATATTTGATCTAATAATTGGAGTATCCTGCAAAACTCCCCAGATAAATCCTGTGTTATCAACCAGCTCAATATCACCACCAGAATTTAAAAACTCAACACTTACAAAATATGAAAAAGGGAAATAAAAATTCACAACAGAAAGTGTTGAATTAAAAAATTCCAAACTTACAAAATATAAAAAAGGTAAATAAAAAATTCACAGCAGAATGTATCTGAGGTAATTTCGGATCAGTCCAGCTAGTGCTTTGTATTGCCACAGGAGATTAGAGTGATCAGTAAAAGCCTCCCCTGTCTCCCTCAAGAGTGCTGCATCATCTCACACAGTAATAACACAATCCTTCTCTCTCTCTCCCTTGGGTCTGGTTAGTTCCAGTTTTTGATGGCATAAAACTTGGGAACATAACAGTTTTCTGGACATATATATACTGTGCTGGTCGTGTAAGCCATCGCTTTATTTTTACAGACAAAGCTCTGACAACAGAAATATATAAGTCAGAGCTCTGTTAGAGTTCTAACAACAGAACTAAGGACAGAGCTCTGACAACAGGACTAAGAACAGAGCTCTGACAACAGGACTAAGGACAGAGCTCTGACAACAGAACTAAGGACAGAGCTATGACAACAGGACTAAGGACATAGCTATGACAACAGGACTAAGGACAGAGCTATGACAACAGGACTAAGGACATAGCTATGACAACAGAACTAAGGACAGAGTTCTGACAACAGGACTAAGAACAGAGCTCTGACAACAGGACTAAGGACTGAGCTCTGACAACAGGACTAAGGACTGAGCTCTGACAACAGGACTAAGGACAGAGCTATGAAAACAGGACTAAGGACATAGCTATGACAACAGAACTAAGGACAGAGCTCTGATAACAGGACTAAGGACAGAGCTATGACAACAGAACTAAGGACAGAGTTCTGACAACAGGACTAAGAACAGAGCTCTGACAACAGGACTAAGGACTGAGCTCTGACAACAGGACTAAGGACTGAGCTCTGAGAACAGGACTAATGACAGAGCTCTGACAACAGGACCAAGGACAGAGCTCTGACAACAGGACCAAGGACAGAGCTCTGACAACAGGACTAAGGACAGGTTGAACTATGACATCATAACTAAGGACAGAGCTATGACAACAGGACTAAGGACAAAGCTCTGACAATATAAATAAGGACACAGCTATGACAATACAGCCCCTGTATAACTAAAGACAAAGCTCCGAGAACTAAGGACACTGACAGTGTTAAGAACTAAGGACACAGCTGTGACGGCACACCATAAAAGCGTTTCATGAATATCAGTAAAGACAGAAACATCAAGTCGTCTGTCTCTCTATAGTCCCCTCCTGTTTCAGTGGGCTCCAGGGAGTTACTTTGATGACCTCATCTGCCAACCATCTTCAGCTTCACAGGATGTGGTTAATCCTGAGACACAACTGACACACACACAGCTGCTTCAGGGGCTTAACCTGCCCTGGTAAAGGCCTCGTATTGTATTCCTCTTAGAAGACAGTCCATGAGGACAGGAAGGTTGTCTTCTATAAGAGGGAGAGAACACCATGGATTGCAAGGGTCGGCCATCTTGGATATGAATGTAGGGAAAAAATCAAAAGAACTAAAGTCACAGAAAAAAGTCTTAACTTTAAATTTATAGTTTTTGTATTTACAATTTAAGTGAAAATATTAAACACTCAGGTACTTTTTGTGAAATAGTTGTCTTAATCATCAAAATTAACAAAAAACTGGGTGCATAATTAACTTTGATAAAAAGTCACATAAATCATGCTTGTGCTTAAATGTCAATGAAAATTTTAAAGAGTAAGTCAACGAGTTTCTTCGGAATATTAATTTTAATTATGCGTCAAATTGTATTAAATAAATTTCAATTATCAGCAATAATATGCAAGATTGTGACAGAGTTTCTTCAAAATATTCTTATAATCATAAAACATTATTGTTTTGAATTATCAGTAAAAATGTGCAAAGTTTGTATTCAGTTGGTATTTTATATAAAAAATCTAATAATAAAGGACTGAATTGACCCCCACCTACCCATACCTATCTGGAGTTGTACATCAAAGTCACAGGAAGAAGTAGCAGAGGCTCAATGATCATTTCTCTTTCGTTAAGAGAACAGCAGGATCTTTAGAAATTTTTATTAATTTACAATATACCGTTATGAGTGGAAATGCCAAAGCAGGTTAAGTAGATTATTTGGACTTTGCCCACAGTTGCAGTGACATAATGACGTGCTTTTAAGAGGAAGGTCGATCTCTGCCTAAAGGAATTGTTTCTAAGCGGATTTTGTCAGTTGTGTGTCTGTATCTAGACAGCCTGCAGGAATTTTCAGATCGAAGCCTAAATTAGACGCCATTAAACAATCATTACTCTGACTTTTAGCCTGGCACAGCTCCCCAAGAACTGGATTGACGTATGCCAATTTAACAAGACTTCAATCCAACTGGGAATTTACTCAAGAACAACAACATATTATTTATGATATCCGTGTTTGGACAGGCCAACACATCAAAACAAGTATAAACAAATGTGTTCTGGATATTACCCACATCACAAGAATTGTTTTAATTAATAAGGTTTAGCTATCCAACTTCATAATCTGTGACTGGTGCAAAATCATAAAACAGGGAATTTGTATGTAGGTAGTTTGACTTTTTAGAAGATTACAAATATGTGAATGAACAACGCTACGGCTAAGGGCATGGATTTAGTTCTTGGACAGCACATGGATGAATCACAAATGCCAACAGTAGCGTCTGGTTTATGGAAGTTTAGTGGCATGCACCGAGTCATAGTAATGTATTCATTATGTATACATTGATAGCCTAGGTAACGGGTGGCAACGCAGACTGCATGTAATGTGACCATGCCACAGAACATTTCACTGGTTCTATCTTGAAAATAAGATTGCATGGACTGGAAGCAATAAGACTTTGATACTGTTTATGTGCTTGTATTTTTATTATCATTAAGGGTGCTCGCTGGTCCTAGTGTTTCAAACATAGTGTTTCTGTTTTGCCTAGGACTCGACCCAGATGAGTCTAGCAGCTCTGGTCTGTAGTTTCTGTATTCTCGTTTTGGTTGCTGCTGAGGCTGAATCATAGATTACATCTCCATAATCGAAGTGTGGTTGAACTATTGCATTATATAATTGCCTAAGAATGTTGAATGGTACTATTTTACGAAGAGATTTTAGGATTCCTATTTTGGATGATATTTTAGGAATCTTGCTGTTAATGTGGTCGTCCCATTTTATATTTGCGTCGATATACATACCAAGGTACTTATACATGTTTAAGTGGTTCATCATTGATATGAATTCTAACATTAGAAGCCATCTTGGCAATGGACTGATGAGTGCCAATTAGCATAAATCTACATTTCTGTGCATTAATACTAAGTTTGTTAATATCAAAATACTGTTTGACTTTGCATAAATCGCTAATTTTTATTGGATTATAATTTAGCACCCTGGTTTTGAAGCTGTATAAATTTCAGTGTCACCTACAAACATGTTTCTATTGCAGGATTCAGTGACTGTGGTAAAAGTACAGATTATCTAAAGGAACTACCGGCCATATCTTGGTTAAAACTCATTCAGGTGAAGATTTTTAGAAATTCCCTAATTGGATGACCCTTGTTTACAAACGCTTAATATAAAGCAATGATATCCAGAACAGCTCATTGCACATGGAACATTCCGTAGAATAACTGGTGAAAACTTAAATTCTCTATTTTGTGTAGTTTTTCCAAAATAATTTGTGCAGTGTCACAAATAGTCAAAAATATAATTTTGAGAAAACGGCCAAAACAAAATATAATCATCATACATTAAGCAGTACGGGCAGGTATACATCATCTCATTATAGCTATTTGTAATCAAAATCTTTAAAAATTCAACCTATTGGGAATGCATAACATGTTAATCTATTGGAAGATGATGAAATCCTAAAATGAAAAAAAAAATTTAAGACCAGCGGCTACCCTTAAACATATCAGAATAGTCCACCGGGATAAATTCAATGTAGTGGAAAGTTTCTTCCCTAAGTGCACGAATTAAACCTGTGTTTTTAAACATGCTTGCAGCAGGATATTAACATCACCAATACAGTGCAATTCTGCAGATAATCTAATTATTGTTTCACATGTCGAATATAATATTATGCAAGTTATTCATAGAGAAGTTGACAAGATATTTTACACCAACCGAATTAAGAAGAGAGAAGAACTAGACGGCACATTCATAAAAAGAACAATTGTATACAAGGCAGTACTAATTCTGGGATGTTATATGAATGGAATAAAGGACCTGTGTAAATAGCAGAGGCATCGATATATATGCTTAAAACATAACTGACTGACGTATGAAAGTGATGGGTCATACTATAAATTTAAATGTTTTAAAATGAAATGGACATTCTAAAAGGCAATGTAATTTTGGTCTACATACTAGACTAAGAATATTTTGGAAGGTTTCATATGATATTTTGTTAAATCTAATTTCATAACCAGGCGTCTTATGTCCACAAGATGAATTTCCCACTGACACGATACATAATATATGTATATGCATTATGCACACATGCAAATGCATCGCATAAGCACACAATGCGACACACACATGCATGCACACACGTGCATACATATATGTATGCATATACACATTCACCCATGCATTCACACACACGCGCGTGCACACACACGCGCGTGCGCACGCATGCACGCACGCACGCACGCACGCACACACACACATGCACGCACACACACACACCACATAATTGAGTTTCAGAAGCCCGATAAGAATCAATCAAAGTTGTCGGCACTGATTTAGAATGGTGACTGAGCTAAGTTAACTCTGATTGCCGTGAAGACAAATCTTTCAGTTTATATTCCTCAGATGTCACCAACTGTGTCTGTGTAACCAAGGAAACGTGTCGATGGCCATAAAAATGTACAACCATCAGCCAGGCACACTTAAAAACAAACAGATCAATCAAGTACACAGTTTTTGCAATAATGTAATGGCAGTATTGCCAATACAACCAATCGTGCCAAAACATATGTGGTCTACCACCACAAAATTGTGAAATTGAGTTTTGTACCTTTTTGAATTTCAGAGATGATGAGCAATATAATTATACATCATTCGTTGAAATATCTTCAGTAGTTTATGATTTATTGCTAAAACTGAAGCAAACTTCAAAAAAGCAACATTATGAGAAACAAGGTCATTTTGACCGATATGGTCAGTAGCTTTTTAATCGATGAGTTAATAAATGCATATATTTGATTAGATTTGGATTGTTTATCACGGAAAATAAAGTGGATGTTAAGAGACCATATAGTATGCATATCTGCCAAAATCACAAAGTTGATGGAACATCACCAAGATAGCTCGTTTTTAACAAAAATTCACGTGAGCAAACTTTAATGCTGGGTATTTGTTAGTGTAACTCATAGTTTTTTCCCTGACAACAACTTGACTATGCAAGAAGTGTTCACTGTGTGTCTTAGAAACTTACAAATGTCGCATATGCAAAGTGACGGACGGATTTACAACACATACCTGAACAAAGAAACAACATACATTCGTATGTAGTTTCCAAGAATCTTGAAATAAACATAAAAGAGTAACCTTTTGCCTTTTTGGCACAGCCACACATGCATAATCAATACATACAAAGTCGTGCATGACACTTTCATGCAGTGGCATTCCTTTGATCTGTGCAATTTATTTTTTTATTTACGCACTGTCGTGTCCACAATAATCTGTAGCTCAGAATATTGGCATATGAAAGAAGCAGATACAGTAAGGATAGGAATACCTTTATTAGTCCCAATAGCATAGTAAGACAACACATTATTCAGATACACACACAAATATTGAAATGTAAAACATACTGTGCAAATTTATATAAAATAAAGAGAATATTTATACAGTACCAATGACAGAAAACAAAAACAACTAGCAAGAAAACAATTGCCGTGGGACGGGAGACTCCTACTAAGGTCACAACTGGTCACTATCACAGGAGCCACCCAAAACAAAAATTATCAATTCTTTTATGTTTCTAATCCAAAGTTTTATAAATATAAAATAAATATAAATAATGGTATGTGATACTCCTTTTTTATTGTCTTTCTCTTATATACTGTGGGTGATTATTGTTTTGTTGATGTGTTTTATGTGTTTGTATGAAGCAATGGTCTCCTCTTTTCACTGACATTCTGGGGTGAGGCCTCAACACTGGTTCCAAATTTAGATGGATCCACAAAGGGAAACAAAAAAGACAAAGATCCAAACCAACATGGCGTCTAAGAATTGTGGAGGGGAAACTGCAAGAAATGTTCCTCAGCTTTGGCCAGGATGCTGCAGTCCAACAAAAAATGGAGAAGTCTTGGTTCAGCCTTTCAGTATGCATGAAGAGGATTAAATAACTACAGCTGTTTTTGTAAACACAACCATGATTACAGACATAGAAAGAAACTAGAAAAACAAGCACTGAAAATAGACAGTACCTTGGATGTCGCGCATGGCCACACTGCTGTCTTCACTGGAGTGTGACTGAGTCTTGTCTGCATACCAATACATCCATTTTGCATTGGTTCCTGGGGTGACCAGTTTACTCTTAGTGTCTCCTTTCTTTGGCGTCAAAGATTCATCGTGGAACACCTTCGCATGTTCACTTAATTTATTCTGAAATGTGACAAATACAAAATTTGTATTTGAACAGAAAGTTCAATGCATAAAACAGAAATAAAGGGAGTTAGAGGGAAGGAGGGAAGGAGAGATGGAGGAAGGGAAGGAGGGAAGGAAGGAGATAATTTATTACAGGTACAGAAATGCAATGACAACTTGAGTTCAAACTGTTATGTATACATTACTTTACAACAAGAGGTATTCGCTGATCCCTGAAAACTAATGACATGTACGATGCAGGTGGATTTCACTTCATTTCAATAATCAAGTATTTTGATGTCCACACAGTGTCTGTGGGTATACTATCTGAGCAGCAACATGTGCTGTAAGTTTATAGAAGAATACACACTTTTGTTGAAATTCTGAAAAGAACTGACACCTCCAGAAACTGACATCACAATAAAAAATATGTTTCTCTCGCAAAGAAAAATATTTGAGGCCAGAATGTTAACATAATAAATGACTGAATGTCCATTATATTCACATGGCATGTGCATCAGCCATTTTGTAAGCTTGACAGATGCTGTTGCTAGGCAACAGGTCACTTGAGGGATACATCGATTCACTTTGATCATTAATTAGATTAGATGATTTGCGAAAACAAAGTGTAAATACACTGAAGCCATGTTTGCCCTTTTCTGTTGAATTTTGTTCAATAAAACAAACTAACTGTTCGATATTTTCATCCAAACTAAATAGCACATTTGCACAAGCAAACTGGCAATGCAGTAGTCGTCACTCGACACTAAATTCATCCAAGTTTGTTTGAAACGTGTCTCAAATGAGACACATTGTAATGTAATGTAAGAGCTTTAATAGGACATAAAAATATTAGCAAAAAAGTATTCCAACATGCTCTATGGCTCGTAACGAATGTGTGTTATTTATATATCTGACAGACATAGCATCTGGTGTGCTTTACAGCAACATAGCTGACAGGTGCTTCAATAATACCGATGATGCCAGGTCCAGACTGGGCGATGTGACTAATTAAAACATGGTATT
Source organism: Escarpia spicata (assembly GCA_963995525.1). Lineage (NCBI taxonomy): Eukaryota > Metazoa > Annelida > Polychaeta > Sabellida > Siboglinidae > Escarpia > Escarpia spicata. The sequence goes on along the minus strand of OZ023210.1, from coordinate 59,018,282 downwards.
GATCAGGCTGGGCATCAATACTTTGGCACCAAATAACTAGCACAGCTAGAGTCCGTGCTATTATGCAGCTGCTGCATTGTTATGGCCGCATTCACATATTACAGGACAGACAATTATTTTCAATAGGGTTGTATATGGCATTGCCATATAACCTTTCTGTTGGGATAACTCAATCAGATTTCAGCGTATATGGTTGGAGAGTGGGTCATAATATGTTCCAAACCACATGATTCTGAAACCACTCACCAAGACTACTGTATTCATTGTGTTAGTGTTAAGCATGCATGACCTGTATGCACACATCCCCGTTTTATTAGCACCTGACACCATGACAGCAATCTCCAAGGAGAATCATGACTTGAGAAATGATCACCATCTAGCATGAGACATCATTTCAGGAACAAAGGAAATAGTGACTTATCGGTGTTCACTTAAAATAATGTATTTTTTAAAATAGTTTTGTGTCTCATATATTTTTAAGCATACTGTATGCTTAATAGGATGGATATGGTATATCTACAGGCATAGAAGCAGCTTTATAAATATAGAAGATATTCTTGCTGCCCCCGCCATGGTACACCAGGTAATACAGCCAGTATAAAGGCTGTCATGATCATTACTGTAGGTTTTCATGGTTTCCGCTGATTGGTGCTCCCAGCATGCACAGCTCTTTAGATGCTGATCACGTCCTGTGTTAAGATGTCACTTATCCAAGCAATTGTCCTGCGTTGATCCAGCAACAGCCGAGCCGTAAACAGGTCGCAATACAGGACAGCCCAAGACCAAGATGACCATAGCAAGTTGAATGTATAATACATCATGAAAGGATGGGCGGAAGACATGCGTTATTACCAACTGTAGTGGATGTGAACGAGCAGAGGGTGTAGAGATTTATGCAACATCTGATAGAAGAGTTACATGTCGATTGGCCTCCTTGACACATTGGGGAGCATTCATTGTGTGCAGACATGAGTGAGACCAATCAATATGAACAGCTTTAACAAGGTCATGGACACATGGCAATTGGAAGTGAGGGAGTGCTTGGACAACAATGGGAGGCAGGGAGGTCATGGTGAAGAGAGAGGTCACAGACAGCAATGGGAGGTGAAGATGGAGGTCATGGACAGCAATGGGAGGCGGAGACGAAGGTCACGGACAGCAATGGGAGGTGAAGAGAGAGGTCACACTCAGCAATGGATGGTGAAGAGGGAAGTCATATACAGCAAAGGGAGTTGAAGAGGGAGCTCATGGACAGCAATGGGAGGTGGACATGGAGGTCATGGACAGCAATGAGAGGCGGAGAGGAAGGTCATGGACAGCAAAGGGAGGCGGAGAGGGAGGTCACGGACAGCAATGGGAGGCGGAGAGGGAGGTCATGGACAGCAATGAGAAGTGGAGAAGGAGGTCATGAACGGCAATGGGAGGTGGAGAAGGAGGTCATGAACAACCATGGATGGTGGAGTAGGAAGTCATGAACAGCAATAGGTGATGGAGAATGAGGTCTTGAACAGCAATGGGAGGTGAAGAAGGAGGTCATGGACAGCAATAGGTGGTGGAGAAGGAAGTCATGGACATATATGGGTGGTGGAGAAAGAAGTAATGGACAGCAATGGGAGGTGGAGAAGGAAGTCATGGACAGCAATGGGTGGTGGAGTGGGCGGTCATGGACAGCAATGGGTGGTGTAGAGATAGGTCATGGACAGCAATGGGAGGTGGAGAGGGAGGTCATGGACAGCAATGGGAGGTGGAGAGGGAGGTCATGGACAGCAATGGGAGGTGGAGAGGGAGGTCATGGACATCAATGGGAGGTGGAGAGGGAGGTCATGGACAGCAATGGGAGGTGGAGAGGGAGGTCATGGACAGCAATGGGTGGTGGTGTGACATTAATTTTGAAAGGTACTTTTTTACACTGTGACGTGGTGTTTGGAGCACTTGTATGTAAATTGCAACTGATAAACCTGTGAAGATGTGTAGGTTTACATGTTTCAATACTCTGTGCTTATCTATTTAAAAAACAGCTCCTTGACATTAATTAATATGTTTGTTTGTTTGGCATACAGTTAGTGCACACATGGGTTCATTTATTTACCTCCCACCCATGACTCTGAGATTCTGTTTCTTGGAACCCTTTGGGGACTCTGTCCCAAAACTCCTTTCCAGTATTCTCTGTGCCAAGACCCCTTTATAGGTTGCTATATCCTAAGGTTCCTTTGTAGGATTCTTTGTTCCCAAACCCCTTTCTAGGATTCCCTGTCCCAAGACATCTTTCTTCTAGAAACACATTTTAAAGTTTGTGCCCCTTATTGGGCTCCCAAGGTTCTGCTTCTGGATCCCTTTGTGGCTGCCACTGGATCTTGGCTAATGACTTTTGATCTGTACTCCATCAAACTTTTTCAGAACACTTTAGGCAAACAGAAGCTTGAGTCCTCTGCAGGATACAAGACAGACTACAGAAAAAATAGAGTAAATGGTAGAGAAAATTAATGATGCTATCTGTCGATAATATCACACTGACCTGGTGGTAGGGCTTCCCCAGACAGACAACAATTACAGCTGCCGCAATGATGAGGTGGCGGGCATCAATCAAATACATCCTCGCTCCTCTGTCTCGCTGAAATAAACAAACATCCATTACTGTGGTTACTGAATATTCTTCAGGCTCATTTTAGTGCACACATGTGTGTATGTATGTTAACAGTTTCCTCTTAGGTGGCTCACTCTTCGGGCGACAAAAGTTCAGGGATTAATTTACGATCCTTCGGAAGAAAAGTGATTTTTATTTTTTGAAATGCCGAGTTTGTTAAGGGTTCCTACCGGTCTTAGGGTTTGTACTGCATGTTATTCCAGTGATCCTCACGTGTTTGTAGTAATTCTCTACGACGATAATGATCTGTGTGTTTATAGTGATCATCTATGATCTGTGAGTTTTTAGTGATCTTTTATGATCTGTGTGTATGTAGCGATCCTCTATGATCAGAGCGTTTGCTGTGATCCTTTATGATCAGTGTGTTTGTTGTAATCTTCTATGATATGTGTATTTGCATTGATCTTCTATGATATGTTTTGTTTGTTGTGATTCTCTATGATCTGTCTGTACTCAGTGATTTCCTATGACATGTGTGTTTGTAACTTTAGTGATCCTTTTTCAAAATTCCCAGTTTATTATAATAATAATAATAAGATAACTTCCATTGCACCTAAATACTTGGAAACCAAGCTCAAAGGCACATAAAAACAAAAGGATTGGTCAATTTCAAAATCCATAAGCAGTATTCCAGTTGTCAACAGATGGGTCAAGGCGCTAAGGAGCTATGGTGGATAAGCAAGGTTGTATAGATAAGTTTTTAAATAACAACGGAATTTTTTAATACTTTCAACTGATCTAACACTAAGAGGGAGCATATTCAAAAGAGTTGGTGCAGCAACAGAAAAAGCCCTAGTTCCAATGTTAGTGTTGACTCTAGGAACAAAAAGTAGGTCAGAACTAGATGATCGAAGCTGGATAGGTTTTCTTACAGGAGTAAGCAGTGAATGCAAATAAGATGGTTGCTTACTGGACATTGCCTGGTATGTAATGGTACAGATCTTAAATATTATACGATATCGTACAGGAAGCCAATTCAAATTCTTCAAAAGTGGTACAGAGTGAGAAAAACGAGGATATCTCGTAACTACTCTTGCTAGCAATGTTATAAAGGAGGGAATTGCAATAGTCCAGTCTGCTGCTAACAAGCGCTGTTGCAATAGTTTTAGCAACAGAAAATGACAAACCGGCAAATACGGCGAAGATCACGAATATAATCAAAACAGCAGCGACATGTTTGATGTGTTGTCGGAAATTGAAGTTACTATCAAAGATTACTCCTAGAATCCGCATCAAAGTTGCTGGTGTGATATATTGATTATGGGTTCCTATCTGTTTTAGGGTTTGTACTGGAGGCTACTACAGTGATCTTCTATGACAAGTGTGTTTGTAGTAATTAATATGGTCTGTGTGGTTGTTCTGATCATCTATAATAAATATAATATTGTGTTTGTTGTGATCATCTGGTGTATGTGCATGTCTGTAATGAACCTCTGTGGTCTCTGTGTTGTGATCCACTACAATGTGTGTGTTTGCTTGCAGTGATCCTCTATGATCTGTGTGTTTGCAGTGATCCTCTATGATCTGTCTGTTTGCAGTGATCCTCTATGATATGTGTGTTTGCAGTGATCATCTATGATATGTGTGTTTCCAGTGATCATCTATGATCTGTGTGTTTGCAGTGATTCTCTATGATCTGTGTTTGCAGTGATCCTCTATGATATGTGTGTTTGCAGTGATCCTCTATGATATGTGTGTTTGCAATGAACCTCTATGATCTGTGTGTCTGCAATGATCATCTATGCTCTGTGTGTTTGCAATGATCCTCTATGATCTGTGTGTTTGCAGTGATCATCTATGATATGTGTGTTTGCAATGATCCTCTATGATCTGTGTGTTTGCAGTGATCATCTATGATCTGTGTGTTTGCAATGATCCTCTATGATCTGTGTGTCTGCAATGATCATCTATGCTCTGTGTGTTTGCAATGATCCTCTATGATATGTGTGTTTGCAGTGATCATCTATGATATGTGTGTTTGCAATGATCCTCTATGATCTGTGTGTTTGCAGTGATCATCTATGATCTGTGTGTTTGCAGTGATTCTCTATGATGTGTTTGTAATGATCCTCTATGATCTGTGTGTTAGCAATGATCCTCTAATCTGTGTTTTTGTAATGATCCTCTATGATCTGTGTGTTTGTAGTGATCCTCTGATGTGTGTGTTTGTAGTGATCCTCTACAATTGCTCTACAGCCATGTGTTTGGTCTGGATCAGGCAGTGGAGCAGTAATCGTGAAGGATCTGCTGATCAAATGTAATTGTGATGGTTTCCACCAGAGGCACTATGGGTCATTTCAGGTTGACCCATTTAATTGTGAAGCTATCCACCAGAGGCACTGCGGGTCATGTCAGGTAATCCCTGCATGGGTATAATTAATGTACGTCTGAGATCTACTTTGATCAGCAATTGATTTATTGAACAATTGAAGACGATCAATCAGGGCTTGCTCACTTGTATGAGAAACTCTGGAGAATCTGTACAAGTATATATATAAGTATGTTGCGTACCTCTACACAAATTACAAATCATAATTTGCTAGCTCCAATGAGGGTGTATGCTGCAGATAAGACAGCCTTCGATGAGCAATCACATAAGTCTAGGCGTGACAGGACGTTCAATCAACCACACACAGAGCTCTTCCTATATACACTCTATACAAGGTCACTGTGTGCAAAATTGCTTAATTAATTATTGCGCGATTTTTTTTAATGTAATGGCACGAAAATGATAGCACATAGGACAAACCGGTGATAAAGGTGAAGTGGTTTTAATTTAAATTATGAATTGCTGTGTTCTGCACTTCAATAAACTACAGCTGTTAGGGTTTTGGAAAAATAAGTTAATTAAACCTAGATTGTTTAATTGTGTGTTCCTATATGTACAATATTAATAATTTTAAGATGTCAGCCATTTATAATTTCTACTAGACTATATTCACAGAATGATTGATTGCAGCGTTATGTTAGGCAACCATTAATGGTGTATATGGACAGAGAACCGAATGAACTTATAAATTATGAGAAGGGCACACAAAATATATAAAGAATATTTTATTATACATTATATTAATATATACATGTAATTTTTAATTTACATTTTGGTGGTATCAACAATGGCTGCGTGTTAAATGTAATTTAAGAAAAAAATTATGTACTGAACTTCAATGTTACATTGAAGATTTTTGTAAGATTCCTAAATTCTTTTCTACAGTTACATCTCACACAAAATCAACATTGTACTGAAATTATCACTTGTAATGCTGGGGGCCCAAAAACATGTGCAAATGAAATAAAACATGTTTTTATTAATTATATTTGGTTAACCTCCAGATCAGCTGCATCCCTGTTGCTCTCAGTTCATCTTCTCATAAGGACCCCTTTTAATGATTACATTGTCATTCTAAATTAGCAGAGCACTATGAATCTTCAGAATTAACAACAAACTAATTCCATGAATGCCTCCATTAAAGCTACTAGACCAATGACATTTCAGAGCTGCAAATTTGTACGCATTTGTTAGACACATGGAGGTATTTATATATGCACACCACAAAACACGCCAATGTCTGGCATGGCAATGACGTTTTTGTCTTCTTCTCTCCTGCCTGCGTGCTATAGTACCACAATGAAAGTTGGCATATTGATTAAATGCCAGCACTTTGTAACATGGCTCGGTGTCGGGCGAAAGCTAGACTGCTGGTCTCCAGTCTACTATCTCTGACATAACTTGATGATCGATGTAGTTATAGGCAACAGTAATAAAGCGCAGTCTTCCTCAAAATATCAAATTATGCAGCAGTATTTCTATATTGTTAACACTTAGTATCATGTCCAACAATTTGGGTTTGTTTGTGGAGGACAATATTTCAAAAACTTTTTTGTGAATTGGCATTGTATTGCATGAGCTGTCAGACAGATTAGTTGATTACAGAAGCCAATATAGTAAGTAAGTAATTATTTCCAACAACAACATTTAAGAATTATACATCCCGTTATTTAAAAAATACATTTCAACATGCAAACAGTAATCATAAGTGTTGGTGGAAAGGGGATGAACAGACATGTAATACTTATGGTTCACCTCCAACCAGTATAGTTACGTGTTGTACAAATACAATATATTACAAAATATATCAATTATAATTCCAAAGAATAATGCAATATACAGTGCTTACACAATGTAATGTCTTACTAGAATTATTTTGATGTTTTTCTTAGTTCTAGTACCTACATAGATAGAAGATGGAACTTATAGCTTTTTTAAATGCCTGTATGGTTCTACTGATTATAATGCTTCCATGCAAGGTATTCCACAGTCTTACTCCACAAACAGAAATACACACTGATTTTTGTGTGGTCGCACACGATGACTCTGAAAGGTATCTTTCTGTCTAGTTCCATGTGTTGAGACAGACCGTTTAAACATTGTTTGCAAATTATTTGATAGTTCATTATGATGTGCTTTGTAGATTATAATTGCTGTCTTAAATTTAACTAAGTCTATAAACGTCAAAATGCTCAGTTGCTTAAAGAGGGTGCTGGTATGCTCCAAACGTTTTACGCCACAGATAAGACGAATAATACCAGGTGATATCGTGATATCAGCTTTCTGTGATTATCTGATTCAGTACTTAGTTATTAGGCAGTGATCTGTAGTCTCCATTTATCACAAGCTACATTAATATATACATGTGAAAAAAAGTTATAATGAGAAATTATATAGCAAAGATGGTGTTTTGTAATGTTCAGTGGTTCGATCATTAATTGTAATTTAAATTCATACATGTTTAAGATATAAATATATATATATATCAAATGAAAGTTGTGCAGGGTTTCCCTTGAACAAAAATAGACAGTTTTGACAGGGCAATAGAAAAAACTTGGAGAATACTGCTGTTCTACGAAAAACTTTCCAAATTTATAGTGTACGTAACGACGATAAAATGGCAGAAACAGTCTCTCGTGAAACATGGGATCATCGAAGTGTTTATTTCACCTATATGGCACCAAAACTAGGTGAAAATCATGCAGTTCGCGCGGTTATGTATAACTATGCACTCCGAGTAAAACCTTGGTATATGTTCCGGGGAAAAAACCACACACCTTTGTTACTGGTGTGGTTATTTGCCCCACCTTTCCCTATTGTGTATTAACATGTCATACTGTCTTTCCTTTTTTTTATAAAGATTACTGATGACCATACAAATAATGCATGCGGATCAACATATGCCACACATACCAAAAACAACAATGCTATAATAATCATAATGTATTATATATAAAGGAAACAATTAAATATTGTCCATACGTGAGCAAATTTGTGGTAAAATTAGCCATATGTCTATGTGTCTGTGATGTAACTAGGAGAGTCATATGCAGCTAGCAACAATTGGACAGAACCCGCTAGCAACGCGGCCTAACAATAGCGCGCTGTCACCGCCACTGTCACGGCCACACTTGCCCGCATCATCTCTCTCACGCGCAGCCTCTGTATCTGTCTACGATGACTACTGTCTCCGACAACGATAGTGCATCCTCGCATAGTTCAGCCAGCAGAGGTACCTAGTCTGCATGTCAACGTTTACCGTTAGGTTAACTGCCCTCAAACGTACCACACTAAGCGTACAGAGCAATTCACTTACCTAATGCTACCCGTTTCTAGGATGAGCGCCAACGACCACTCCTACACGTCCGGATGCTTTGTTGGTATATAATCTCATTTGTTTATTTATCCCTGCGCTGGACGGCGATTGGCGGGGATGAGTCGATTATAGTGAAGGGGTTACTGGTTGTGTCTGGCGAGTGGCGACGCGACTTGCATCCTCTGCACTGCTCGCATCTCGCCGTCAGCAGATCTAGATGCGATCGATTGAACTCGTGGTTCGCGCCAAGTGTACAAACGCGCACTGTACATACATTAGCATCGACTTGTACGTAGACACTATGGTTGTTATTAAAGCGACCTAAAATGTCCCGTTACCAGGAATTACCTTTTCGAGCCAGGGGTAAACAGGGTAATAGTATTAGACTATTCCTAGTATAAAATTACCAACACAACACAAGTGTACGAAAGTTTAAAGATTAAGTGAATTACTCAAACGTGGCCATTTGCGTGTCACAAAGCAACCAGCTCATCAGATGTTGTTGACGTCACCACAGGCAATGCCGCTGAGCGCGCTCTATCCTTTAGCACAGCGAGCGGCGCTGCGGCTTATTGTTTCAGACTGTACATGAAATTGCAATTGTGGAATGTAATATGTTTTGATATATCACCATAAAAATAATAATCTTATCTACAAACTTGTCGCTGGATGCACAAAGGAATTGTGTTAACTTTTTGAATTACACTGCCGTTTGAACATACGCGAATGCTCAACTTTTCATTATAATAAAAATACACGCTACGCATTCGCGATGTTAAAACGGCAATAACTCAAAAACTAAAAATAAATCATGGGTACAACTAGCGGCATATTTATTGATACGATTATTATCTCTACTATGATATCAAAAATATTAAATCCCATTGCAAGTTTGAGTATTCACAATCTTCAAACGGCAATAACTAAAACAATAAACAAAATTCCTGTGTGCATCCAGCGACATATTTAAACACCAACCCGCATAGATGCACGCCATGCTAAATCATAGCAGTGCTACTTGCGGTGACGTCCCTTCGACCGCTAGGTGTCGCAACAAACTGTGCAGAAAAGTGCGACCAAAAGGGGCCTTGAGCAAAGTGCCGGAGGGGGTTAAAATTAATTGAATATCGGGATACTATTTTAGAGTATAATATTATTTCGTTCAGATTGTGAATAAAAAAGATTAATTTCGCTTAGTCTTTAAAATTGTCGAATCAGATATATTGCAGGCCACTTCCACCGGATTAGAGAGCGAAAGCATGGATCAGCGCAGTGTATTTCGGGAAATGGCTGTGCGTGCGTGGTGTGTGCATGGTGAGTGTGTGCCTATACGAAGTGGCGTAGCCAGAGGGGGGCCAAGGGGGCATGCCCCCCCCAATCCCGGAAAATTAGGAGGGTAGGGGACTGAATATATATAACTAGTTGCCTGATTTATAGAGTGACAAGGTGCAGAGGTTACAGGGGTGCCTGTGTAGGACTCCCAAGTCTTTGGCAGAGAAATTTGTTATCATTCAGATGGTATTGAGTTACCCAAAGTGGAGGAATCCGACGCTTCTGCGGTAGGTGATAAGCGTCCAGCAGGCTGCCGCCCAAGAGGTGACAGGGCAACGAAAATGTCATCATTCACAATGTGCTTGATGGGTAATGCCTATTTATATATAAACACAAGGATGCAAAATGATAGTTGCCCGGCAAGATTATTAGTTAATGGATTAAGATAAAGTTGCACGTTACGGCCAACGCAATTTATCTAGATTTTCCACTGGGTAGTCGGAACTTCGTATCGTGAATTAATTAATTTTAATAAGCGACAACGTTACACGTGACATGGACATTTTTGTGAAGCTCACTCGACGCCGCCGCCGCCGCTGCCGTCGCCGCGGTACGGGTTTGTTGTGAAGACACTGATTGAATGCCAACGCCTCATCACACACACGCACGCACACACAAACACATGTATATATACATACATACGTGTGTGTGTGTGTGTGTGTGTGTGTGTGTGTGTGTGTGTGTGCGTGCGTGTGTCATATCCCGCTACTCATTGCTTGCTTGAATGCCAGATGGCCCCCTACAATACAAAATCCTGCCTACGCCACTGCCTATACGTGCGTGCTGAAGCGTGTGCGTGTTGTTCTAGCGTACTTTTCTTTCCCGTATGTCCAGGGGTGAAGCTGGTGTCGATACAGAGTGCGCAATAGTGTAGTAGTAGCACATTAGCCTGGCATGCCACCGCTCTGAGTTCGAAACCCGGACCGGACAGGCATGTATATTTGGTGTAAGAACCTGGCTTTCAACATTTGGGACTGTGTATCCTTCGTGATCACGTTAATGTCGGTCCCATCTCAATTAGGGACGTAAAAGAACGACTGGGGATGACAAGCACCCTGGCAGTGACCACCCTTAGTGCCAGCATAGAAAGGTCGGCTTGGCGATAATGTTCTAAAAAAAGGCTGACTAGTTAAAGGGAATAAAAACAAGGCATTAGCTAAAATCCGTTTTCCATGTGTACACAAAGATTAACATTGTATGTAACATTTGACAACATTAAAAAAATACAGAAAAATACGTTTGTAGACAAAATTCTATTTTAAACCCGTCTGTGTAGAGATTCCCGCAGAAAGTTGAAATATAATGAGCTAGGCGATCACGTGGTATCGTGACGTCAAAGATGACTCTCGGCTTTGTTGACATCTATGCATCGCCATTGTTGTTCTCTCCATTCTCTTGTAACATCATGGCTAGTGGGAGTTTCCCAGAGTTTCAAGTGAAATCATACGATTTTGAGCCACTAGCGGGAACGGTTACAGCGGATGATTCGTCTGATTCCGCTCTTTCCGAGCATTTCAGCGACGGTAGCGAAGAAGATGATGCGGAGTCGGACAGTCACAATGTGAATGTTCGCTCAGGCAACACCGACTGGTAAGCTGCAACTTCATTATAATGACACATATGGTGTGAAAACTTCGACAACAACACTGATATCGTTTTAGTACGACGTTATATTATAAAATGCGGTGTCAAAGCTGTACAGAGAGTTAGCTAGAGGTTGTAGCTAAGTAGGTCATCGGACGAAGTAATTGTAAACAGACTTGTCAAAGACAAACTTCACAAAGTTACGAACCGTCGAACGTCGTAAGCATGGTTGTCTGGTTTATGCGGATCGAGTTTAGGACGTTATAGCTACTTACGATATCACCCCTCTGGACAAAACCCACACTTTTTTAGTTGGACAGTTGTTCGCGAGATGACCATAATATCATGACATATATAATGACAGCTCTAGATTATGTCATTTATGTGGAACAATAATGTTATTACTCTGAGTCTGACACATAACAATATAGCTACTATATAATCAAAATAAACATTAAAACAACATGCAGAACAATTGAATAATTATGGTAATGGGTTATAGCCTGAAGGGTTATGTCCTAGACCTAGGGGTTTAGTGTAACCTTAGGGGTCTTATATGTGAGATGCTACCAGTGGGTATATATGTGCCCTACGACTATGTCCATAAAAATCATAAGGACATAGCATTTTTAATCACATTTTTTGTGTGACATATTTATTACAAATCCATCAAGCAAGTTTCAGAACACAGTTTTACTGGATTGATTCATTACAAATTCATCAAGCAAGTTTCATAACACAGTGTTACTGGGATGAATCATTCCAAATGTTGGTAACTGTGTAGATCTGGTAACACAATGTGAATCACCACACGGTGCACAGACAATGGTTATAAGCCAAAAAACACCCATGGGAATATTTCCCCTGCAGGCAGATGAGAATATGGCTTCAGCAAATACCCATTCATAAACAAGTTATCTAGTCCATTTTGTTGATCACTTTACCTATGACATGCTAATAAATAGCATAGCTTCACATCTACAGACCAATTATTATCTTTACAGGGCAACTTCCCATTGAGCCGAGAAACTGCTGCACTACGACATTGGTTTGGCCAGTGCAGTTTCGGCAACGTGCGAAAAGATGACGAAGTGAAGACTCTGCCACCAAGAAGTACCTCTCCCTGGAAGGGCAGCAATCTTTCCTCAAGGGAGTCTTGTTTGTAACACCCTCCTCTGTGTCAGTGTACTGGTCGACATGGTCATCGCTGTCACTGTTGCTGCTGTCACGACTAGTCGACTCATTGTCAGAGCAAACATACTCTGGATCTGCAGCAGATGTCACTTCCTCCCCGTTTTAGTCACTCGAGTCACTAATCGGACCAGTCAACAAACTGCACTGCACACTCGTTGACCTCACTGCTGATGTCACCTGCACAGCAACCTGCTCTGATGCACAGACTGCTTGCACTCTTCTCGTGCGAGTTGATGGCCTGATGTCAACCTGAAAGCATTTGCTGCTCCTTTTTGGAGTGGATGCTGTGACTGACTCAGGTGTGGAATCCTCTGTATCACAGGAATCCGTACGAGAGCTGTCATATTCAGTTGCTGTATCTTCAGATGACCCATTCTTGGTCGACGGTGGACTATCTCGAGCTGCTGTCAGAATGTCGGCAAATAACTGAAATAACAAATGACCCTTATAGAATTTGCAAACAAATTAATTGTTGTAGGTTTCTGACAAAAGCAAACAAAATCCTGTCTTTTACCATCTTGTCAGAAAGGAGTACATCCATTTGTCTAGTCATTTGCCCAGCTTCCAAGTGTGAACAGACTGCCTAGCTGTGAAAAATACAAATTAATAAATTTATTTCAAGTTGCAAGGTATGTATTGTTTATTCTATGATAAAAACATCATAAATAATTGATATTACGCTTACAGAATCTACACAGAGACATAGTTACTTTTGTTATGTTACACTTTTATGCAAACAATTACCTGGAAAATGTGACAATATATTACTTGTGAACATTTTATTTTTGGTTATAACTAATCATCTATTAAATATACAATAGATAGGTTTGCAACTTGCATTGCATTTATTGTTATTGTTTCACAACAAATGACCATTTTCACACTTGGTAGCTGGGCAACAACCCACATCCAAATGTGAACATATTTATTATTTGATAAATTTACTTGATTTTTTTAATAACATTAAGTTAAAAATCAAATAAATTCATTAATGACATTTTGTAACATCATTAGTAGAATCCTTATCCATTGATATAGTTACTATCATAACAATATGTGACTATCATAACAATTTGTGACTGCAGACATGAACAATCCTGCAATACTCAATTTTATAGTCACAATAGGAAGCCTGCTCCAGGAGTGGTGTAATAATAATAATACCTATTAGTAACAATAAGTTGAACAAAGCACAATATAATAACAGAAAAAATGTAATAGTAACTGGCATATAATATATATACATGTTTATTAATATATGTCCCATCAAAATAGAAATTTAATTATGCTTTCTGTATCCTATTGAACTAGTTTATCCAGGTTTTATGATTGCCAACATCCATCCCATGAATAATGTGGGAGCCGAATAATGGTCCTTGGTACATTTCTGAGCTTCTGTTTAAAAAAACATCATGACTTGTGCCAGTAATTAGCAATGCACCAAGCAGTAAGGTGTAATTACACTGATTGCAATCTATTAAATTGCAGTGACATTTCTTTTGTCTTCCATTCATTCATGTTATACAGACATAAAATGAAAAATATGTTCTATCCGTAAACGTTGTTAGTAGATAATACAAGATACAATAGTTATATTTTTGTTCTAAATATTTATCTCGGTACATACTGTAGTTCCAATTCAAAATGTAATGATAATACCTTCAAATGTAATAGTATATATTGCATGATGTACATTGTCTTCGATATTCAACTGTAATAAAATGGAAACTAGGCAATAGCAATATATGACACTGTAATGTAATTCACCTGTGCACTGGAGTTATGAAAATACAAATCAATAAATTACTATTGAAATATTAAAAATTCTATAGTAACAAATGTAACAGTACTTGTGTGTTACAATAGTGTGTGTTATGAAAGCTGCTCTCTACTGTAAGAATTCTATAGTAACAAATGTAACAGTACTTGTGTGTTACAATAGTGTGTGTTATGTAACAGTACTTGTGTGTTACAATAGTGTGTGTTATGAAAGCTGCATCTACTGTAAGAATTCTATAGTAACAAATGTAACAGTACTTGTGTGTTACAATAGTGTGTGTTATGAAAGCTGCATCTACTGTAAGAATTATATTTATTGAAAACATTACTTTTGAAAACTTAAACATAATAGATTATTAACTCGATGAATACATACTGTAATCTACAGGGTGTTCAATGTGGTAACCATTCAATATTAATAATAATTAATCACATCTACCTGCAAGGTTTACCAATTGCAATGGTGATCAGGGTGATATTAGGCATGGGTTAATTGCATGGGTTAATTATAGTAATAATAAGTATCTGACATGTCACATCCATGTTACCCAGTTCCTGCCATTTCCACCTAGCATGCTTTAATTACCAGTAGATCAGGTTCAGATAACTATTTTAACTGGAGGGAGAATGCAGTGGGCCAGCTGGAGGTGGCTGGTGTATTTGTTATTCATAGCAGGAAAGACCTACAAAGTGCAATGTCAACTGGTAATTAATTAGATTTGATCTTTGATCAGTTGACTCTGGCAAACACTACACTTAGTTCCTCAGTCAAGTGGAGGAGTCACAACAAAGGAGTCCAATTAGCTGGATTAGCAGACAGGTGCCAAACACTGTAATAAACTGTTTCTACAGAGAATACTGATGGGGGATAATTCTTCAGCAAGTCATTGATGACATAAGACTTTAGTGAGTCATGTGTCAGAGGAGGAGATTGCCAGCAACTGGTTCCAACTATGAGAGTGAGACAGACCACTTCCTAATTTTTAAATTTTTGTTTTAAATATATAACTTATGCATGGTACTTTATGTGTACATATATTTGATGTTGATCAAAATGCATGGCACTTTCATAAAGTCCAAGTATTGTCATTTAAAAAACAACAAATGTTATGTATGAAAAATAATAATTAATTTATGCAAATTCAACGTTAAATACATTTGAAAATATAATTATTCTTCCATCTGCAAATTCACATTGCAATGTTCTATATCCAAGTATTGCTTCTTACGGTTTAAAAAACATTATAACAGACTAACCTGACTCGGCAACGAGTATAATTAAAATAATTATTTCTTATTTGCATGTAAAACTAAATAGATTAATTAAATGCCTTACATTCCTGTAACCATGATAATGATAAAAACAGTCACCTGAATCGATTTGATTACACTATCAAATTTTCCACAAAACTGAGTATATGTAGATTTATTATAGTAGTATCGTGCATAACTACAATATTTAGAATATCAGATACTTAGGAAGAGTTCCGTGATATGATTGGAACCAATGGGATAAAAAAAATTATTAAAAATCACATTACAAACTACATGAAAGTAAATAATCTATTTAGTCAAAAACAATATGGATTTATATCTGGCCGATCAACAGTTCTACAACTAATCAAAATAATAGATGACTGGACTAAAGAAATGGAAAAGGGCAACCATACTGATGTTATATATATGGATTTCAAAAAAGCCTTTGACACCGTGCCACACAAAAGATTAATTAGCAAATTAAAAAGCTTCAACATTTCAGAAGAACTGATTAACTGGATAGAATCATTCATCACAGATAGAAAACAAAAAGTTTCAGTAAATGGAGACGAGTCTAGCTGGAAAGAGGTAATATCAGGGATACCCCAGGGTTCCGTTCTAGGACCCTTACTTTTTGTTCTATATGTTAATGACCTCCCAGATCTAACAAATTCAAATACATTTCTATTTGCTGATGACATAAAGATATTTAGAACAATAACACATATAGATGATCAGGATGTACTTCAACATGATTTAAGCATACTAGAACAATGGAGCGACAAGTGGTTGTTAAAATTCCATCCTGATAAATGTGTACACATGGAAATTGGGAAAAATAATATTGGTGAAAGTAAATATTTTATGGCAACAAATAATGTCAAACATGCTCTTGTCACCACAGACAAACAAAAAGATTTAGGAGTAATTATTGACTCAAAACTTTCTTTTGATGATCACATCAACCAAGTGGTTAATAAAGCAACCAGAATGACAAAAGTAATCAGAAGAACTTTTCAATTCTTAGATACATACACTTTCTTGCCACTATACAAGACTATGGTTAGATCCCACCTAGATTATGCAATAGCAATATGGTATCCATTTAAGACGAAACATAAAATAGCCATAGAAAATGTCCAGAGAAGAGCCACAAAAGAACTACCTGGTATGAGGGAGTTATCATATATTGAAAGACTAAAATTACTTAAGTTACCCACATTAACATATCGTAGGTTAAGAGGAGACATGATTGAAGTGTATAAAATAATGCATTACATATATGACAACAAATCTGCACCAAACCTTCCTAAGTGGGAGGATGTGGCATCACGATCCAGTAACAGAGGACACTCCCTTAAACTGTTCAACCAAAGAGCAAAACTAAACATAAGAAAAAATGCATTCCCGCTTAGAGTGGTTGAACCATGGAACAGTTTACCTGATTCAGTAATACAAGCAAAATCAATAAATTCATTTAAAAACCGCCTTGATAAACTCTGGTCAACCCAGGAGATATTATACGACTATGAAGCCCTAACCACTAACATTAAACACTGGAACCGGAAAACACAAACTCTTAATACTAGACCCCGAAGAAGAAGATCTGATCATTGAGGAACCGAGAGGATCCTGCGATCAGAACAGTCCTAAGGTATCCTAAGGTAAGGATACAATGACAATAAGTTGAATAACTTATTTTGACACTTGACACACACGAGACCGTCCAGTCCAGGCATTATACTAGACCTACAGAATAATAATAGTAGATATAACATGTAAGAATTACCTTGATTCGTTGCCGCTTTCGGTAAGCAGACCTCGTAAAATCACCACTCGTAGAAGGAACCTGGTACCCCAAAGAAGCCATGGGTGTAGTTGCTGAGCCGGCTGTAGTCACAGCGGCAGCGGAGCCTGCGGCACTGGAACAACGCTTGCGAGACCCGCTTGCCTTCGACTCGGGCAAAGCGGCCGTCGATCCTGCCCGTGCCGACGCCTGTCTTCTGCGGATTGACGGCATCAATGCAGCTTCTACTGCCGGGAATATTGTTGGGACTGCATCGCTTTTCAACGATATTCGAGCACCAAGATATCCAAGGGTTGCCAACATCTCCGGATCGCGATCGAAACAGCTTTTCTCAAAATGAGCGGAGCAAAGCCGGCTGTGTTTCGTCGGCTTGAAATTAGCTCGCTTGATTTTGGCGATCCATTTCTTCAATAAAACTGGATCCGTAGGGAACCGAAAAAAATTGTGTGTTGCTCTATGTTTAGAAGAGTTTGCATTACAACCGAATGCCGCACAATGAACCATGATGATATTCGCATTACACAGCCACCTCTGCTGTCATATTGCTGAGAATGAATGTAAACAAGCGGTCGCTGTATCGGCAGAGTCAACTCTGACGTCACATCTCGGCATCCCGAAAAGCGCGCCAAAAATATGCATATTCGAAAATGTCCGGATGTACAGCATAAAATGTGGAATTTCTAATTCTTCGATTTTGGGGGATTTTTTGGCTTGGTGGACATGGAAATATATAGCAGGATCTAATTTAATATGAATTCAAGCAATATATGTTTTTATTCCCTTTAAATTATACCTTATAAGATCTTAACATTGTAACTACAATATACACTGTAATATATATATATATATATACAGACTAGACCGAGTGCTGGAAACAACTAGACACTAGATAATGGTGCTCGATTTGTGTTTTCCTTTCCTTCCTCCTCACGGTTCTTACACTGTGTCTTCACCAACCGTCTCCATTCCCCGAGCTATTTTTCGCTCTCATTCTCCACTCCTCAAACCCCCCAAATCTCTCTTTACACAAATCTTCCGACGTAGTCTAGGTTATCCTTGTATCCCATTACCTTCCACTCGCCGGGCATCGATCTGCTTTGTTTGCCAACCATTCTTCTCCAATCGCTCCCTATGCCCAGCCCACTTTAATAAACTCTTCACCAGTTTCTTCTTAAACTTCCTTTTACACCAACCTCCTTTCTCAGATCCTCAATTCTTCCTTATTCGATTCTCGTCATTCCCACAATTCTTCTGACCCAATTGTTTTCGCAAACATGTACTCTTTTCTTTTGTTTTTCCATCGTTGCCGTAGTAGATCTCTATACCATTTACGCTGATGTCACACATGAACAAAATTGAGCTTACGGGACAAACACAAAATTACCATTTTACTGCACGAGTCCTACACGTTTTGCCAATTTCGTAATGTGGAGCACGGATCTTCTGTTTTTCATATTTGGGGACGTACCTTTGTTTAACTGTTCCTTGTTTGATACAGGCTTCTTCAGATGTAATGAAAACCTTAGCATTTCGGACGAACTTCTCCAACATTTGGGTGTTTTTCGAAGATGAGAGTAATTTCAAACTATTTCATCTTCGCGGCCTCCAGAACTATATCTCCCCGATTCCCGTCGGTGTCAAAATGTTTGGCGTCTAGCCGTTGCCCTATCAAGACAACAGTCTGCTCTTCACATAGAATAACCGTCTTAAGCCTCCTAATAAAGGTTGGTCTTGTATTAACCCCAAGGCATCCCGCACGCGTCTTTGCGATTCACTTATGAAAAGCTAACAGGCGCTTTTAAAAGGATTCTTTGTAAGGTAAAATCCATTCGAGGTGTACCGTATCAAAACGTATTAATTTCCCATAAGTACTTTCTCTGCTACTCATGTCTTGCATATTTATGCATAATTTGCGTGTTATCTGCGCAATAAGCCGATAAACAATTATGTCTACGCGAATCATGTTGAGCTTGTTGTCACGTGGATGATTAATTCTGCAGCCAGAATATAATGAATATTCATGCACGAGCAGTGACCCCCACAAAGACCGTTGACGTCAGACAGACAACTAATATGTCTGATTCCGAGGTGAGTTGAGTCAAGCAATGTCATTATAAATAAGCAATTTGTAGACATATGTATATTGACAGCTATTTTTATAAGTATAGGGAGCGTATGCATTGTTTATTTATCCTGCTTCCCAATGCCGTCAGCCGAGTAACGTTTCGGTTAAATAGAATTATAACGTCCGCCGACGCGGACGGCTGGGACTGTCACTGAGTCTGTCGAGCCTCTACTACATAGAATAATAATATAATATATACAATAAATAACATAGCCTTGGGTTTAGGCATGGGTCTCGCCTTTCTAGTTAGTAAAACTGCATTGTCCGGTATTTGACATGCAGTGAACGAAATTGAACACTGAAATATCAGTATATGCAACCATAGCAAGAGGATTAACCTGGTCGTGGATGTAATTTGTTTGTCTAAATCTGGGATTTGGGTATGTGTGTCTACAGGTCTTGCCTTTCCAAATTCCAGTCAGCCGTTTTTGAAAAGACCCCGTTTCCCCACTTATTTGAACCAAAATATAAAAATGTGAGAATCGTAAGTTCACATATTTTAATGATACAGCTACGATTGTTAGTAAACCTGGCTGGCATGTCATCATTTGATGTAAACGTTATAGGTTTGTTATAATGTAATTATTGATAAAAGTGTACCCAAACAATAGTATTAATGATTCTGAAGTTCTAAACAGAGAATGTATTCTTCTAACTTAATGAAGAAAGACCTGGATAGCACAAATGCAATTTAATAAGACAATTAGTACATATTGTCTGAGCTCGATCAAGTGTGTGTGGACTGAAAATTATAGCACTGCTTAATGTGTTTACTTTTGATATGCTGTCGAGAAACTGAACAAGCTCACATTCACAGAGAAACATTCATTTCGTCAAACCTGAATGACTCACCTGTCTAATCAGTTAATGCCCACATATGTCAGGCCACAATGGTTTAGACCTTAAGGTACATTTCACAAAACTGAGGAAAAGCCCAACTATATTCACAGGGGTGAGAATATCAATCTTTGCAGTTTTAGAAACAATAAACAATTTATTACCAATTTTAATAATGCAATATACAGTGGTGAAGCTAGCAAGTTTGTTCTGATATTATGAGTTACGGTAAGTTCAGTTGATTACCCATATTCTGGGTAAGGTTCCATAGGCCTCGATTATCCAGGCGTCGTGAGGTGGCAGCACTCCCCTCACTACAGTGTGGCATCCTCACAAGCCAGGGCTGTTTGCCATGCAAAATCATCCTCGCGCGCCAGCGGTCGCTAATTACGTCAGTGCCAGCCAGCAGTACCCCCTGGCTGAACGCTTTGCGAAACTCTGAATTTAAGCTCAGCCTATGAAATCGTTCACTAGATCAGTGGGTGTAGGCAGGTCAGGTGGTCATAATAAAACTAATTTCAACCAACCGTGGCTCGTGTTACATGCAATATTTAGGAAGTAAAAGCAATTATTCGAATACACAATACCGCTCAGCTGCACGTGCTAATGGGCGAACGGGTCATTATATATTGGGATTCCCAGAAGTCGTTTATCCGTCTTCAAATTGGGGCGGTTATTTGCGCTGTTCTCACGGTGATGCAGTCGCGACTGGCGAAGTCTATTAGTAATTTGACTCAGTTAACTTCCGCACTTCGCGTAGGGGATCAGTCAGGGCTAGTTTTGCACGGCAAACAACCCTGGCTTGCGAGGATGTGCAAAACTAGCCCTGGCAGTTCTCCTATGCGAAGTGCGGAAGTTAGCCGAGTCAAACTAGTAATTGACGTCGCCAGTCGCGACCGAGTCACACGCAGACATTCATGACGCACATGGTGACACCTAGCGATAAGCAACTAAATTTGTGTTCATGGTTCCAGGTTTCCCACTAGACGACAGCACTCGAAATTCCAATCCGGTGTCGCGCTTACAATTATCCGTGTGTTAAATAATACCCGGGTGACGTTTCTGCGCGTATGCAGGGGAATGTATTTAGCACCAGCTACGACTGCCACGTTTTCATTTATCCGGGCGTTATGTATGTTTATATATTACATATATGTCTATATATACACATAAATTATAAAATGTTTGCTTCCCACAGAAACAATTTCTGTCGTAAAGTAGTTTCCTCTCTATGCACACGTCACGTGACTACACCGATTGCCACGGGAAAACTCTTGCCTTCGTGACCTCAATACATTTAATTTTAAATTATGCACCATTTTACTAGATCAGCGCAGCGCATGTTTTGCAGTAAGGACAATCCGAGCATTGTCTTGTCTAGGAGGAAGTTGCTGTTGACGTAGCTTTGAGGATTGCTGGGTGATTATCGTATCACATTCATCTGTCTGGTTATAATAACTAACATTATAATATCCGTGCATGTTCTTATAAACCATATCCAGTGGTTAGGACTTGTTCAAAGTGCTTTACACCTCACATCTGGTAGATATGTTCAATTAACACCATTTTGAACTGGCAGGAAGAATTCAGTCACATTACAATTTACTTAATTAATATTATTTGACTTTCTATTACCAGGTGTTTTTATACAAACTAGTGTTTTACACTGCCAAACTTTGAAATGACAGCAAAGATTTGAACCTAATTGAGAGTTCTTAACTTTCTGTGGCATCCAAAGTAAGTTAAATTGTTTGAAAACCAGGAACATCTTGGATTAAACATACTTCCCAGGAATTAGTCAATTATCATTATAGGCAATTTATTCAAACAGCATAATAAATACGACAAACACAGGCCAAGCCAACGAGAGGGAAGCATTTTTTGTGTTAATGACAAACAAAAACAACATAGTCATGAAAACAAATCTATTTATCTCCTTTGTACGAAAGGTCAACATACATGTCTTACAAATAATGTACATGATAACCAGCTATATACTGCTGTGCATGAAGAGGTGCATATTTCCAAGCCACCTCTTGTGGCCTCCACATAAATGCCACAATTGCCTAGTTACTGAAGAGCTAGTGAAAGCCCACATAGACTAGCTCTTCTACCCCAAAATAATCCAAACACTTGCCAAAATGTAAGCACTCTCTTTTATAACAAAGCAAATTTTGTAATGCGTGACCAACAGAGTGGTGCGTACCCTCTATCTCAAATTCGCTGCAGTCACAGTAGAATTTGTAGGCTCTATAGATCTTGCAGCATTCATCAAATCCGTTTGTACAAATGTGCTCCTCTGTATTGTTTACATGGACAACACAGTTCCCTCCATCATACCTGTGGCCACTAACGATGACAAGTGCATCAGAATTTATATCCGTTGGCATCAAAAGCAGTTCCTGGTGAACTGCTGTGTACAGTTTAATTACACATAATTTACACGGTACAGTCTGAAAAAACATCCACATCAAAATCAGCCACTATTCGACAATCATTTTTAGACACAGGAATGTCAAAAATGATTGCTAAACATGGATTCGATCACATGTTCCATTTAATAAAAGAATCCAGTAACAATTAGTACTTCTTAGGTTCATATCGATACCATGTTCCCACACATTCCCAAGGCAGCGTGCTGCTATTTAACATCAAAGGTTATAAACTTGCATTGTGCCTCAGAAACTGAAGAAATCTGTGCACCTGGCAATAAGCAGTCAAGATATGCTATTGTCAAGTAGAATCAAATATTTCTGATCAAACGATGTTTTTATTACTTGTGCATTAGATGAACACAATGCTTACTTATCAAACAAGTTTCATATAATAACATGTACTAACTGCAGTCAATTTAGGAGGCGACACAGAGCTCAATGCAAGATATTCAACATCATGACAGGAAATATTGAAAATTTTGGAGAGGCACAACAACATGACAAAACAATACCTTTCGTAGGAGGCTTCTCTGCAGCTAAGCTTGTGCATGTTAAAAATACGGCTGACCAAAAGTTGCCTTGGGTTATCATTACTACATGAAGTCCTTCATCGACATAGTGATGGTGGCACTCTGCCCAACAGGTAAGTGTCTGCAGTGTGCATACGAGAGAGGATGTTTGCAAGTAAAACACAAAACACGCGTGAAGTCGATGGGTGGGTCGTACTCCCAGTCATCACATGGCGTATTTGTGTGTCCATTCTTTAGCCAACTGGCCGAATCGTTCCCGGTCTGTCTTGTATATCCGCGCTATTTCTGGTACCAGTGGGTCGTCGGGGTTGGGGTCCGTCAACAGTGAACAGATCGATAATAGTACTGAAACAACAAGATCATGATATAATTTATAATTATAGCATGCATGTAAAACGCCGACATATTAATCAATTGTAACACCCCAAACACTTGCTTAGCAACACAGCAATACACTTGTCCCAGAACTGATTTGAAAAAAATGGAACCAGCTAACACCGATCAAGAGTTTCACCAGAATTATAACTCTAGAAATAGAAGTCAAACAAATTTAACACAATGTTCACATCAGCGAAGAAGTACATAAGTATCGGTTTCATTTAACAATAATTGAGCTAGTATGTGCACGCACGTGCGTGTTTTCCTCCTATATGGTTTGTATCTCAGTGTTCGTTATGAACCTTCTGAAGTAAAGCCGTTATTACTCCCCAAAATTCTGCATGAATTAAAAGTTTCAAATAGGATGTTGAGAAAAATCTTCTATTGAAATGCTGGCCAGGTCTCATCTGGGCTACTACAAACAAACAAAATATGCACCTTTGCTGATAGTCAAAGCGGGGGACCATTGTGACCGCAATATATCGAGACAGATGCTACCATTGCTATTTATATTTGGATGATAGATTCGTGTTGTGAAGGCGACCTGAAACAGAGCAAGCACACTACTGAGTTGACCTGCAACAAAGATAGCAAGGCAAACACAAACATTTCCATATTTACAGTGGTACTATACACTTTCTATGAACAATAAATCATTGGGTATATTATAAAACTTTGTAAATAAAAGCTGCAAATGGTCACCCACAATACTAATAAGTACAAAAAATGATGGTCATTCACACACAAAATCACTAGCAGGGTTATCTAACAGCAAGACATTTAGTCAGTTAGCTTGTCTGAACATGTTTCAAGTACGCCTACTATAACATTCCACTCCACATCTGCATACTGAAATATTCGCATTTTCCACATTTAACAGCATGCAGCATAACAAATACAAGCTGCATGGTGCACTTACTTTGGGAGGCTTGAATGGGTAATCTGTTGGGAAATGAATTGTTAGGAAAAACACTCCACCTTGATATGGACTGTCCGGCTGGAAAAATATGAGACAGAATGAATTCCACATTGACTGAAGAGGATTTAACAATAAAATGCCAACATAACGATTGTAACTTCATCGAACAGTTATGTGTACAAAACAAATGGATTACAACTACAAAATTGTTTAATAATCTTTTAATCCGGACTACACACTGGTGTTGTAGTTGTCATTGTTTCCAGAATATGTGGAGTCGCACAATATTGGGCCAAATTGGTGTCCTGTAACTTACGCTATATTTACCCCATAACCAGCTCCTGTTGATAACATTTGTGCTGTATCTTAGGCCCATGAAGAAGAAAGACAAAAACATAACCTGCCTGTTTATTGTTATTTGAAAAAATCTTGGTTGAGGAAAATGTGGTGGATAACTAAGTTAGTGTCCACCATTTCAGGTCCAAATCTGATCATTATGATGGAGAGATATGGCAGCTACAATTTTGTTCTGCCAGACCCCTGGAATTTAGCATAATTTGGAAACACTGCACCTCCTCCAATAATGCAGTAATCAATGTAATTCTTTCTAGATCTTATTTACAAAACATAACTCTATGCAATGACGAAGAGATATTTTATTAATATTTTAAAAATATGTTCAATTTTTTTTGTTAAAAAATCCACATTTTTCTCATTACGATCAGTATGTTCAGCATATAACTAAAAACAAAATAAAACAATATCTCCTCGTCATTGCATAGTACTGAAATGGTCTTTCGGTTGGATTCTGATGAGGTACTAGCATACAAGTCTAGCAAATTTTTATTTCTGAAGGGCTTAACATTCTCATATTTTAGTTAAGACACCATGTAACTTACATCATGAACTTTACTTGGCATTGTGCCACATAACAGTGAGTAAAGTAATCTTATCTTCTTCTGTAATTTTAGGTGTATATATATCTTGGCTATCATCTAAGACAGTATTGTGCGACTCCACATATGTTGGCATAGTCATCCGTTGTCATGACTTTTATGATGGTCACATGATATATAATGTAATAACTACACGGTTCAGCCAGCTTCTTGCAAGGTCTGTGACCATGAAAACATTAGTTTGTCTGGTTATTTTTTTAAATGTTAATGCATAAGCATGTTTTTTATTCACTAACAAATTGGGAAAAACATGTTAAATCTTGAGAAAATGTTTACGTTACACAATCCGATTTTATTTGATGTAGTTTGGAAGATCAATACTAAGGCAATACAAACTTCTAAACTGAATTGCAAATTCTCCACTATGCCAAGTATTACTGTCATAATTAAGGAATTGACCCTTTTCAGTTACACATTTTTTATAATTATGGTTGTTATGAATGCAAATGTGTACAACATATTACAAACATGGCAGAAAGAGGGCAGATTTCTGACGAGCCATTCTGCCCTAATTTACTGGCCAATAACAACCATTGTATACAGGGTTGGTTTTCTGCCCGACAAAAAGGTATTTCCGCCTGGCAGAAACAGCAACAACCAGGGAATACATGCCATTGATAGGAAAGTACGTCTGTTTTTGTAGAATATGTTGCCAATATCTTTCTGTACCTGTCTATGTGCAATCTGAGTAAAAGTACGAGTACATTTACATGAGTACAAGTACATTTGTATAATAACATATTTTTGTCTCTGTCTTGCAGTGCTTGCATTTCCCTAGTTTTAATACAGTGTATACAAGTATTGTGTTAGATGTATGATTACTATTTTGTAATATAGGCAAGTCACTGATCTAGTGTGCACAGTAACCAAACATAATCTTTAGGGGCAAAATACCACCACTTGTATTCATTTGTGTAGATTTTGCTGTGTCCACGTTTACAGGGTAAACTGCTTACAGGACTTGTCATATGACAACACAAGGTCTGCAGCATTCAGTATTTCTCTTATCTTTGCTTTCTCAGTCCCTGTGCAGTTTTATTACCAGCCCAGAAGTTGGCTGGCAATTAATAATAATTATCACCTAGTCATCTTGTGGTCAGTGGAAAGCTTAGTTTTGAAGCACCTAGCCACTGTATCCAACTAACTAAGCTATCTGCTAGAGCTTGCTATTGTTTGAGTGGTTGGGGGATCTGATAAGATAAGAGTAGCTAGCTGTCTGTGTTTTAATAACTTGTTGGGGCTGTCATCACAAGATGACAAAGTACTGGTGTAAGAAGGAAACAGACATGCTGATATTGATAGTAAAATAAATATGTATAAAAATAGGACTGTTTTGGGAGGTTCTGCCTGGCAAGTGTTGAGTGATAATCAGTTGGGTCCAGCAGATAAGCTTTCTATACATGTCCACATCACGACATAATAGTACCACAAATAACACAAATAATAATAATTGGTGAAGAAATTGTTACATTTCCATACTCTACGAGAATCAAAATAGTCTATGACCATTACATTCATTTTAGTCATGAATGGAATGAATTATGTAAATACTTACTGGTCCCATTATTGTAGCCTGCCAGTGGAATACTGGAAAGAAAATACCACAATGAAAACACTTACACAATACAATAATGAAGCATGTTACAGAACAAACACCTATTTCCATTTGAAAATGTAGTATCCTACCATGGTTATGTAAATGAGATAATGTACTAGGTACCATAAATCCTACTGTTGTATCATATATGTGAGTTATGACATACAGTAAAATTACTTTATTTCATAAACAAAACAAGCCGTTTCTCATTACAATTAAATGTTCAACTAAATGTGTCATTAATAGAAACAAATACTGTATTAGTCCTAATTAGTGTACAGTACACTTGAAAAATATTTGAGATGCTAAAATATGTAAAAAAAAATGGGCCAAGAGCCCTGAAGTCCTTTGGACTAATACGTCGATATGTGACCCCGGCTGTCCAAATGTGTGATAAGTCGAAAAATAGTAACATTGTTTTCTTACATTCTTGTAAAGGTTGGGTAGGGTGCTTTACACGGTTTCAAAAATTTGTGAAGTTATGGAGCATTGAACATGGTAGGGGTCAAAAAGTGAAAATGAAGAAAACGGCTGTTGAAAGTTTTATATTATATATGCAAATGGATTGCATGGAAATATTACATGCATGACATTCAAATGTGGCACACAGTATGTATGTTATAATGATACACTGGAAGTACAATTGTGCTGCTACAAAGACTTATATCAAGTTATATCAGATTATGTTTTTATGTGTAAAACTAAGAGGACAGATTATTTGAAAGCAAAAGGTAGACTAAAGAAAATAAAAAATTACGAAGCTAAGGCAGAGTTAAGAGAATTGGCTAGTGGGTATAAATGCTTTATAAAACAAATATCAACATGCTACCATAAACAGTTACACGAAAACTTGCGCAACCTAAAACATAGCAAGCCTGCAGACTACTGGGATATACTTAATAAAGCAAGTAACAGCAGTGAAAAATTTGGAAATATATCACTGGATAAGTTTATGAACCACTTTGAAAAACTCGGTGAAAAACCTTAAAGTGAAACTGCAGCTAGTGAGATACCTTTTGATCCAAGAAAGTCAAACGAACACATAAACAGACCATTCACGACCAAGATGAGGTACTAATGCAAATAAAAAAACTCAAAAACAAAAAGGCATGCGGTATTGATAATGGATTCCCATTACACATTGTAGTTACAGCCCACATGGAGGCATTCAGTTTGACACTGGGACAATGGCAGGCAGTGAGCCTGCCATTGTCTAATACACAGATAATACACAAATATGAATTGCTAAAGTTTGACAAAAAAAAATACTTAAATAATTTTAAACAATTAAAAAAAAAAAAAATTTTCATTAATAATCAGCGGTTACATGCTGCGTATGAAATGTTCATAAATTACTATGCTACAGAATGGAAAACTAATTAAATGTCTATGGTAAATAAAACTGAAATAAGTTTTTTCAAGATTTTATACAAAATGGCGTTCTTTGTGATCATAGCCGTCATCCCGTCTGAACTATTAAGTTTGTGTTATATTTAAAATGCGTAATCATAGTACAAAACATTCCCCTTCGATGGCAGAGTTCGTTATAAACTCGATTGAAAAATCCCATAAAAGTCCGAATTACTGGAGTTCGACATAATGACAATGTCGAGAATTACAACAAAGAAAAAAAACACCACCCGCTTTGTTGTGCATTAATATTTTTTTACAACAAAATAGGCCGCTCAAAAGTTAGCATTTAATCGTAGAAATCGCCTGCGGACACGTGTTTTGGAATAATTCCTGGGTGCTTCCATGTTTATGCCCGCAGCAAATGTTAAACTTTAATCTCATTGGCTGAAAATCACCATTAAAATATTCACTGCATGGCATAAAAGAGGGATCGGAAATTGTGTGTCGCTGCGTTCGACTACAAAACCGCTTGGTGGTTGGCGCTATTTAGTCACTGAAATCGCCATCATATCTCACTTTTGATGCTTCCCAGTGAAACTTCAATATTATTATATGCTAACTGCCGAAATAAATTGCTGTTATTGGATGACACTGTTTCGCGGTACCAGTTTAAATGTGCCCCTGTATTCGGGTTGATTCGGGCGTTCTGGCCGTGAGGCATACTCGGGTTGATTCGGGCGTTCTGACCACGAGAGGGTTAAATCTAAATTTAACTAGTAGCTAAAGTGACAGAAACCAAATGTAACGCTGCGTCAGCAAGGTGAAGGCCACCTACTTTGGGTGGTGTCACCTAGCGAATGAACTGTGAAATAGTCCTCGAAATGCCTTGAATGACCTGTACATGACTACCGAATGACTAGCTGTCGTCACACTGGCCACACTTTATTTAAACTTGGCAAATACTGTATATATGCATCTGAGTACACACTTGAACAATATTGTTAGCTTTGGACATCTCACTTTGAACTAGTGCTGGTTCGATACCTGATATTTACGTAGTAATTCTAATTCATATAGGGTATAATTCCCGATAGGGGCATATTATCCAATAGAAGGACACACCCTTTTTCCATTAGGGAAACATGCTTGAAAATATATTTCATGAATGAATGCTTGTTAATGTCATAGATGGCAATTTTTGGGCAATACTGCTGCTGCCTCCACCTTGCCGAAACTTAGGTCATTCATAATGCGTGTCTAGCTGCAAGGGCACCGAGCATCTATGGGGAATGATACGGTACATCTATTCATTTTTCAACTTGATCGTCGACATTGACTGATTCATGCAAAAATTATTATTATGCAGTTATCACTTATTTCAATAAACAAGTTATATTCGTAATTGTTTAATTCTAATTAATTACTATAGTAAATGTTATAACATCGTCTAGGCAATTGTAATAAAATACTTAGTAAATTTAAAAAAATGGGCCAAGTGGCCCTGAAGTCCTTTGGACTAATACGTCTATATGTGACCCCGGCTGACCAAATGAGTGATAAGTCGGAAAAACTGTAACATTGTTTTCTTACATCCTTGTAAAGGTTTGGTAGGGTGCTTTACACGGTTTCAAAAAATATGACTACAAATACTACAACAATTGGCAAAGTTATGGGGCATTGAACATGGTAGTGGTCAAAAAGTGAAAATGAAGAAAACGGCTGTTGAAAGTTTTACATTATATATGCAAATGGATTGCATGGAAACATTACATGCACAACATTCAAAAGTGGCACACAGTATGTAATTCTGCACAAGTGTTCATTAATCCTTAGTGATTGTTCAGAACACCAGACTGACCACATACCTAAACAAAGCGAATGTAATAGGTGAAGAACAGGCAGTGTTCAAATAGGGGCATTGGTTGAATTGTATTTGTCTCGACGCAAAAGTTTTTATTGTGCCTTCATCGATTCTAAGAAAGCATTTGATTTAGTAGACTGGTCCTCCCTGTGGTCTAAGATAATTTCATGCGGTATTAATGGTAGTGTTGAAAGTTGTATACAACATATACAAAAATGCTAAATCATGTATAAATCAGGGCCAGGCTGTGTCAGCCTTCTTCTCATGTGATGTATAGCAAGTATGGCAAGGAGAAAACTTGTGTCCTTTGTTATTTGCTATTTACCTGAATCATTTTGAACACTGTTAGTCACAATTATAACGGACTTGACATGACAGCTGGTTAAATTTACAACAACTTTAGTGATGATGATGTAGAAAATATATGTTCTACTATATGCTGATGACACTAGAATGATTCAATCAAATACAGATTTCTTGCTTGTGTATAGCGAAACTATGTCAACTCTTCTAATGGTTGACATTTGGTTGTTTCATTTCAACTATATCGTGAATCTGTAATTATTAGTCTATATTGATACAATTGATTTATACAGTACCATGTCTACACAAGGCATGGCAAGCGTAAACAGAACAGTAGAATGCTTTTGATATCAATAAAGTGTAGGATATTTCACTCTATAGTTGTCCAGAATATAAATTTTCTATATTTGTCACCTACAGGTGAAAGAATATAAATTTTCTATGTTTGTCACCTACAGGTTTCTACAGACAATATATCTTTAACCAACAGACACCAGTCACACCATTTTATAATAATTAAATGAACATCAAAATAAACACAACTTTCAATTATATAAATCAATACCTGGTAGTTTTGAAGATAAAGTGTTAGGCAACTGTTCAGTCTAACAGGGGTCAATTGTGTCTACTCTGCCTGGGAGCTGTGACCAATTAAAGATTAGTCAAGGTCTCAATGGAACAGTAGCACTAGGTGGGCAGAAATTAGTCTTGGTGTTGACTTTGTGGCACAATAAAAAAAATCTACTGTTGGGGGTGGTCTCAAGGGCCCTTCTCAAAACCACATCACTAGATAATGTAAAACTTTTGCACTTTGGGGGCCCCTTAGGAAAAGTTGCTGAACAGTTTTTTGCAAAAAAACAGGTCGCGGCAAATTGAAAACCCGCACTTGTAAACCTATTTGGATCGTCATGAGATCTGCTCGACCAATTAGAAGACGTGTTCATCTTCACTGCAGTCGTTGCACGAAGTTTCTGCGTTAAACCAAACGAAAGTTATGTCGAATTATCGGCTACACTTAATATCGATGTATTTAAATGCAGGTATCTCTCAGGTCCAGGACACTTTCTGCAATTCACATAGCTAAGTATAACTAGTATAGACATTAATTATGCAAAGTGGGAATTAAGTGATATATAATTATAGTAATTAAACTCTTTATGTAGTACTATGATAAGAAGTGCTAAACGTTAAATGATAAATTGATAATGCTTTTGAACATTTTTATAACACGAATGAGGATTCCAAATTTACTATGTCCGCCATGTTGTTTTATGATAATTACATAACCAATTATGTAAATGGCAACTAAGTGAGTTCTAATGAAAATGTTTGTGTTGTACTATTTTATCATATGCCTCAAATATTAATGATGTTTTTGGAAAAATGTGTATTCAAAAATTGGGATTCTACATTTAATATGTCCACCATTTTATTTTATGCAAATTACTCCACAAATTATTAAAATTGTGTAATTAATTGATAGCAATGAAACAGTTTATGCTGTACTATTGTAAACGACATTACTGAGTTAATTACATAACCAGAATAACAATTTATTCACAAAAACATTGGGGATTCTCATTCAATATGGCCACCATTTTGTAATAATTATGCTAATGCACCAATTTTGCCAAAAATTTTGGATTGAAATTAACTATAATGAAACAAGATGTTACATTTTCTAATACCCTGTAAATATACTCTAAACAATTAATGACATGTCATGAATTGCATCTTGTTATAGTCTGATTCAATGTCAGCCATATTATGCTAATTAGGTCATGAAATATGCAAATTAGGTCAACAAAAATGCAAAAAATTAATTCCTTGTGTGAAAATACCCATATATGCAAAATTTGAAGTAATTACCCCAATTAATTACTTATCTGTCATGAAAACAATGACACAAATTGTAAAATAGGGGTACACCCTGGAAATACTGTGACCCTATTCTTTCTGTGTTATTTTTCATGTTCACCGTTCCAACGAAAACCCCTGGGGTAGTAATCTTTCCAACTTAATAACTGTGTCAGTAGTTGTCCGATTTTCATGAAATCAAAACCATTTACTTCAGAAGAAGAAGCTCCTTACATGCATAACAAAACATGTTTAGGTAATGCAGTTTTTATTTTTCATGTGGTAATGCTATTTTTAGGCGTCCCTTTGATGCAATTCTATGGTTCTTCAGTTATTTGTTCCCATTAATGCGCATCAGTACAGCCTAACGGACCCCATTTAAAAAAAACCTATCTCAAACACTGGTACATGTACATAAATTTGTTTTAACATAGCACCAGGTATTTTTTTTAATCACTGGTTTTTAAACTGCGACATGACTTTACCGTGCTGAGCAGAGCAACTTTATTTATTGCGTAGTTAAGTGTATACTAGGTTAATACTGTTCATAAACATATTTTCTCACCTCTATTGGTAATTTTACCTAATTATCAACCTAACATCAATAACCGTCAACCGAGTATTCACCAGTTTGAATCAACTGCCACTGATGGTGCCACATATCAATTATCTTTTTGGGGACCATAATATTGGTCATTTACTTTTCCATAATCTACTCTTACAATAGTCGGTACGTTTAATTATGCACTCACGATCATCTCCTACGGGCCCTGCAGAGCATTGTGCCGGTGGATCTCGCCCAAGATCTTGCAGTTCCTGCAAAACAAAACCCCTCTCTATTCAGCAAACCATGTGTAATACCCATGCTACAGCCTATTTGACTTGCACTCCTGAGCCGTTCCTGCATAGCCAGACACCCAGCAGCATGCAATGCAGGCACATGTTCAGCAAACACCTAAAGCAACCCACTTAGTCATCACCAACAGGCTCTGCCAAGCAACCTGCTGATGGGTCGCACACACCGACTCCTGGACAGAAGTGTTGAATCAAAGATAAATATTACTTGCGAAGAAAACAGATGTCAGGAAAATGGAGATTTGGAGAGATTGCAAAATGAGACTGGTGCAGACAATTACAGTAGACAGTTGGTGCAGACAACTGCGATGCAAAAACCAGCGAGGGAGAAAGAAAACAGCAATTGAGGTAACTTTGAAGCAATCAAGAGTAACTTTGCTTCATCATCACCTCACTGTACTGTATTTTAGTGGCCAGGAAAACTTCAGAATCTCCTATTTCCAGAACAAAACAAAAAAAAGAAACCACCACAAGCGTGATATTATTTGACTGTAGTTCGAAATGGCTGAATTTATGCATCCATTTATAGTATTTACGTATGGACACCAATATATGAATGTCTTTCTTAAATAAATTTATTATGATGGCGACATGCAGATTGATCGAGTATCATGACCGCCGTTTGATTGCACACTTCAAATTTATGCTTTCGGCTAGTTCCGTGCCTCATAAAACTGCGAAAATGAGGTTGAACTGGCTTTCGGCCAGTTCCGTGTCTCATTTGCGTAAGTTGTGTGCTAAATAAGATCATCGGAATTTTGGACTTGGTTTCAATGCGGGAAAATTCAACTTTGGAGAAAAGGGGAGTGACTATCGACATAATTGACAGACAGCCAAGAGATAAAGCAGCTAGCGGTGGTCCCATCTTGCGGATACTTAAGATACTAATACTGGCTGATTCCTTGACATCTGAGCTATGAATTGTGGGTATTTTGACATGTGCTTGCATTGATTTTTTTAAAGTTTTTTTTGCGATAGAAGTTCGCCACCTGTGGACCTTCAAAAATGGCAACGCCTTGGACATCGTAGTTGTTTACTAATGACGATGTTTGCGCTATAATTTCATAGGATGGGACACTTCTGACACTGAACTAAAGGTAAGTTGACATTACGTTCGAAATGCAACTGAATGAGCGATAAAATGGATGACTTGACCTTGGGTTTTGTTTGTTTCATTGTTTAAGTTTGGTCATCGTCAGTTGGGTTTTCGGCACGGAGACTGCTGTTTATATGTTACTTTATGAAAATTATTTTTTATTAGAATAAATTATTAGGGTACGTATTCTAATTCAATTGTTCTAATAGTCAACATTTGGTTGTTTCAGGTGTCAATATGCTAGTGATCACAATGACATCAATGTCAACACTGACGAGTGACGTTGACGCGACACAGAAGCCATATGTAAAATGGCAGCAACCAAGATAGAAGACTTATAAAGCTGTTTGCTGTCTATATTTATACAAAGTGAACCGATTTAAATTGTTTCATGTCTAAGCAAGACATGGCAAGTGTAAATACACAGTAGAATGCAATTGATGTCAATAAAATGTATGATATTCCACTCTATAGTTGTCCAGAATATAAATTTTCTACGTTTGTCACCAATAAATAACAACACATATTTAACCAATCAACACTAGTCACAACTTGCAATTATAGAAAATCGATAGTTTTGAAGATACAGCTTACAAACTGCTGGTACCCAGAAATGTTGAGATCTGGAGAACAGGGACACATGCCAATATAACTGGCTGGGGTCTAATGGGTCAACCCTAGAAGTGACCACTGAAAATCCTCTGTAGCATACTGTTCCTATAAAACTTTGCTAATATTTGTCATAAAAATATGAGATATTATTTTATTACTAAAGGAATGCTTTGTTATAATAAAATTATAACTATATAACATACTCAAATTATGGGGATATTACTATCTGAACTTCATCCAAAAATATAGTACAAAACACATCGTGCTGCCAGATAATTACTGAGTGGCTGTATGCACTACATCCAGTGAGACAAACGTAGCTATGTATGTTACCTGCCAAATAACACAAAAATGAAACAAATCCGCCGAGAACGTTCATTTTTTATGACCCCCCCCCCAACATAAATAGGCCAATTTAAGCAGGCCGATCACTACCACGTTCGTTACTGTTGCAACGAACGGACTCACCCGGAGAAACATTGTGCTGCTAATTTGTCGAGTTTTCACATCAAAAACAAAGTCGTTCTAACTACATGAAGTAGTATAACCTTATTTATGAATATTGCCAGGCATTTTGTCAAAATATTGATGCAGAAACTTGAGATAATTTGAAATAAAATTTTGAAGTGGATAAGTTGCCGAACACCGCTCCGTCATTTTGTTTTTGACTTTCCCTTTGGAGGGCCGATGTCGCTACACTTGGTTCGGATTCACTGAATTACGTAAGCACACCAATGTCATTTTGGGGAGATTGGCCAATGATAGAACTTTCCATCAATACCATGTGTGCGGGGGTCTAGACTTTATGACTAGATGTGTAAATTCAATATGGAGGACATAGTAATGTGGGCGTCAACCACGTCACGTTTTGTAAGCTAGCTTGTGAATAGCTCTCATTGAATGTGCTCATGAATAAATTTACATTATCTCGAAAAATCTGTCAGCTATCCATAGATACCAAACGTTCGCGTGTCAGTTACGCATAAAGGAAATGAAAATTGTCACAACAAAGGCAGGTACGGCTGGGTCAAATTTCAGCTAGCCACCCTGAGGGTTAATAAAATAAAGAGCTATGTGATCCTTAAGCTACTACCTTTAATTTAAGCCCATTCCCAAAGTTCTAGCAACTTTAATTTTTTTAAGAGTCTATCCAAGGTAAAGGTTACTTGCTTGTAATTTAGTCAAAACAACAATGTGAATGCAACATGGATGACTCAAGTAAACAACACCATTTCCCGGTTCTTTTGCAGTTTAGGCCTGCACCTCGAAAAAACCATGATGACGGTCACCTACAGTCACCAAACTTCACATCACATATCTACAACACCTATTTTATTGATCAAAATGTACAAGAAATTCACTCGTTTTTACGTGTATACATTAGTTCCACCGGATACTCCGGTAGGTGGCGCCACTTTATGGTTACCTCCAGATTTGGGGATAGATCACAATTCATATTTCAATAGTTATTGTAAAAAAGTTTATAAAATACACAATATTTCAATAAATAAATTAAATAAGGTTACGTTAAATTTAATGTTAACAGTTGATAGTATTTATTACGGTTATTGGTTTAAGTAATTATTGCTGTATTTTAATATTGTTCACCAGAGGTAATTTATCATGCTGATACAATATTATTTAGTTTTTACTAACAATTTTGTTGTTGTAAAATTCAATGATGCATATCATTTTATATGTTGTACTGTGCTACATTAAAAATAAAAAACAATAATTGTATAATTTAACATGGACAATGGTAGTGATCAGATATAAGTTTGAGTGGCCATTTTATCATGTTGTTAAATTTTACCGGACGGAATTTATAACGAACGTATATTCGGATGCCAGTAAAGTAATCAATGCTCATTGGTTAATAATTTGTGTGAAATTTCAGTATTTTGCTTGATATTATCATTCTCTAAATCATTAATTTATTTATATTAAAGGATAATTTCTGTGAATGTCTTGTGCAAAGGTACACTATAAAGGTATACTGCATAGGTAAATTAATATTGTATAAAGAAATTGCGTAAAGTAATAAATGAGCCAATTCTGGTTGTTGGACTTGTGTTTGAGTTTTATTTTTTAGTATAAAAAAACTGGTGAAATCAATAAGTATAATGCGGCGTGGCAATCCACACTCAGTGTTGAGCGTAGGCTGCCAAAAGGCCCATAAGTTGGGAGATGTGATGTGTGCATACGCTCCACCTTGCTAAGGTAAGAGTTTCACTTGTCGGAAACCAGTTACGTTTGAGGTTTAAACGGGGGGTGCAGTATGATTTCTCAAGAGAGGTTTTTTGGGAGCCTACAACTGCAAGTTGATAAAATAATGCACCTCCAAAATCATTATGAATCTAACTTGGTTGTAGTTTGTAGTTTCATGAGGACAGAACTTCCTCGCCATCATAGAAAGCTGTGAATATAATAACATGAAGGCAAAATGTTGAAACAAGCGAGAGTGTGGCACGGCGAGATGTCAAATTCGGGATGGATCCATTCCAGGACATTTGAAGGGTTTATCCAGTTTGACCAGCTACACAAACATGGTGGACGGCAGCTATTCAGAGCCGACCAACACTTATAGGTGTTGTAGATAAGTGATGTGAAGTTTGGTGACTGTGTCGGTGACCGTTATCATGTTTTTTTTAGGTGCAGGCCTAAACTGCAAAAGTTTCCATTTCTCCTCTTAGACCTGGCAACTTTAACATTCTAAGCACACAATAAGATTGCACAAAGGTCGATACCAAAACTGAGTAAAGACTACAAAGTAAAAAGAAACCAGGAAGTGTCAGAAGTGAAAAAAACATATCACTTCCTGTCACGTGCCTTACATAACTATGAACTTTGTGGCCGGCTTTTGCTGTCAAAACACACCCGACATTTGTATTTTTTCAGTTAGAGAAATAAATAAACCAAGTATAACGTGGTTATAGCAATTAATCACAATGCTGACGATAATGAATATACAAATGGAATGAATGATTGATTGATGACGTCATATGCGTCAACTCCGGTCAAGCGCTTTCACATTCCTGATCAACTTTGCTTACCAAAAAGAACCGATTGCTGAAAACATACACAATATTTAATTTACAATTAAATTATATATTGTCACATATATCGTTTGCTGAACTCTCTGGCGGGGTAGTGTCAAAGGGAAATAAATATTGTAAAAATGCTGATTTTGTAAGAAAACTGACATTTAAGAACCAATCAACGAAGCACATGTAATAGTACCGAGAGTTACCTTGTTAATTCTCTTTAGAGCCATTCTGTAAATGTAGCTGCTGCCACAAAGACGGGAACAGTGTGTTTGATCGTGTACTCTACAAGGATCTGATTCACTTCGCCAACCAAAAGATGGCGGAAATAAAAACTAGGTGGCTACCATGCGCATAGCGTGATTGGGTTGCGTAGTGATATTGTTTTTCTTGCATTGCATTTATAGCAGTCGATTTTTGTTGTGTGATCTATTGCATTGGATATGTTTCAATACATATGCATGCACAGAATGATTACATATAAACACGAATATTATTTTAATTAATATTATTTTATTTGCATTGAATGGACCTATTTGTTAGGCGGATGTTGTTACCCTAATCTTATATGGGGTCCACATCTGCGAAAACATGGAATGATAATTTCGAGGGATCCCCTTTGACGTCATTTTGGGAAATCACGCTTAACCACGGAGGTCAACCAACCTCGTTGTCAAAATGGACTCGCTTTCCAGTCTCGTAAAGGTCTCTCTGCCAAACTATTTGCGAAATTTGCCAATTCCTAAATCGTTGACTGGGTTCGTTCATTTGTCAGGTAGGTCGAGTAGTTTATGAGAATATGCGGCAATTCAATTGTTTTCAGTGTATTTTGTTTATAAATCCTCAACAAAATAAATGGTGCCCTGTCAGTGTCACCCGGGTTGTGCCTGTGGCGCCAGAAACAAGTAGCTGCCTAGCCCAGAGGACTTGCTTGTCATGTTTCTGAACCAGCGTAGGCTTAGTGAGGTACCTCGTCCATCTGTGCGTCGGCGTCTGTGTCATTTCGATATATTGCTCCTACATCCAGTTTCTGACTCTATGACACATTTCAAACAACAATTTCTACTAATAAAATAAAAAAATCGGTAATATCAGATCAATCTGTGACTATCTATGACTATGTCTATGTTTGTAGTGATGGATACAGCCAGGGCCAGGCTGGTATGGTTCATTTCAATTTCCATATCATAAACCATGTGATATGGCATGTATCTTAGATAGGTAAATCAAATAAAAATTCAAATATGTTATTTTTTTCAATTAAAATGGTTCCATAAGTTTATGACACTTTTTGAATTGTTTTGATATCTTCATTATTTCCGACGTAATTACGCTTTTTGGTATTGAATTTCAGTCCATTTCTTGTGCAGAAACTGGCCCTTAGAAGCTTAATGTGTTGCATTTGATTATATAGGAAAATGGCCATGAAATTGTATGTATATTGAAGATATTGATATGAAATAAAAAGTTATGTGACCCACAAAATCATATCGATAATTAATTGGCCTTCATTGCATATTTGACCTAATTACCGTGATTATTTGAATGTAATTAATTAGGAAGTGCGTACTAAACTATTAGAGTATTGAAGACTA
Organism: Escarpia spicata; assembly: GCA_963995525.1. Classification (NCBI taxonomy): domain Eukaryota; kingdom Metazoa; phylum Annelida; class Polychaeta; order Sabellida; family Siboglinidae; genus Escarpia; species Escarpia spicata. Next base: position 58,978,687 of record OZ023210.1, on the reverse strand, counting down.
ATAATTAATATATATTATATTGTTATAGCACATTATGAAATCTGTAATTTTAATGACATAATTAATTTACCTTCACTGCATGTTTGACCTAATTAGTGTGATAACTTGCATTATTTGAATGTAATTAACTAGGAAACATGCCTACTAAACTATTGGAGGATTGAAGATTATTAATATATTACATTGTTATAGCACGTATGAAATTAGCTATTTAAAGACCTTATTAATTGACCTATTTACCGTTATTAATTACATAAATCGGATGTAATCAACTAGGAAAACGCCTACTGTAGGTTAAACTCTTTCAGTTTATACAGTGACTGTTAGACCTGGGGCCGAGTACATTTTCATGAGTACGAGTAATTTGATGATGGATGAGTACAAGTACGAGTACTTTCTCACGAGTACGAGTAAAAGTACGAGTACATTTTTTTAAATATAAATAATAACGTATTTTAAATTAATTAATCTAATTTATATAACTCGGCACAAGTGAATATGCAATGGCAGTTGATCAATTTTTATGAGGAAAACTAAAAAAACATCAACAATGAAATTCACTTCATTGGCATTCATTTCAGTGCAATCATATGATCTTGTCGTCTACTTGCCCTTGCACTGAAAGAACATGAGTTGTTCACAGAGTCTTTCACGCTGCACCGTTCAGGGCAGAATACTTTCTCGGCTATGCTAATTACCCTTTCAACTGGGGCTGATGAGGCTGGAATGCTGAGATGGTGAGGGACCAACTGAGCCAGAGTTGGAAAACTCAGAACTGGAGTGAGTCACTGTGACGATCTGTCCATGGCTGACTGAGGTATTCTTTCACCTCTACAATCAGTAATCTGCTGATATTATAAGTTTGCAATTATATTTTTCTGATCGTAGACTACTAGTTGTTGAGAGGGTTAGCACATGTCCACATAACAGGCTCAGCATCCCCTTTGGACTTTTTAGCCAGGCTGCTGTCATGGGATTATATTAGTGTACTACTGTGTAGGAGGCAGTCTGACTTGAGCCACCTTACTTCTACAGAGGAAGACTGGCAGTTCTTGTTCTTAGCAATTAGCACTGTCATCCTGTCAAATGGCATGGTCTCCAGACTACATCAAAGATATTTTCCTGTCTAACTGGTGGGTTAACTGCTAATTGGCTCTTTATGGACACCCTGGTGGCTTAATTAAACAAACAGGTTTATGGCTTGAACTGATAGCCTACAATTACTGTTTGCTTAACAGGGTGTTTCTGACTGGGAAAATATGCTGCCTGTTGTCATGTTTGGGTATAATAGTCATGGTTATCAGAGAATGAGGTTGTACTATATGTAGGGATGGTAAGGTGATATTATCACTTATTTCACAACTTTTTGTTCCGAAAACCAAGCTTAATATCGGCAGATGTGCTTTTTCTGTAGCTGCACCCACAATCTGGAATCAACTCCCTATCGTTTTATAATCATCCGAGACTAAATACTTTCCGTAAAAAACTAAAGATTTATTTGAAATTGCATTCCCACCCTAACCTTTGGCGGTCTCTTGCTTGTCCCTGTTAACGATTTTGCCCAATGATTTTTGTATGAAGCGCCTGTGAGCTCAGATTCCTGGGGATTTAGGCGCTATAGAAGTTTGTCATTATTATTCTATCAGAAATACCGAAGTATTTAAAAATTTGTTGAACATTCAAATATTTCAGGAAAGTTAAATTTTACAACCAAATATATTTATTTTCCCCACGTACATATTGAGAAAGTACTCAGATGTACTCGTAATGTACTCGTAAAATCTGAGTACAATGAGTACGAGTACATGACCCACAAGTTTCATGAGTACGACTACTTCAAAAATGTACTCGAGTACCGAGTACTTCGGCCCCAGGTCTGGACTGACTGTAATATACTATGACTATACTACCTCTTAAAATATGTTACCAATTATGTATGACCTAATTAGTTGACCAATTTTAAATGCTTAATTAAAAATACGTAACTATATTTCACTTATTATTAATTAGACCTACATAACAAATTTAATTAGAAACTATAAACTACAACTGATATTAAGACTACCCTTTTGATCTTCCAACACTGCAACATGAAAGTCACACTAAATCACTTGCTGGAAATGAAGTGGTGTTGTATGAAAAAAGAAATGTAATAAAACTTTTATTTGTTAATATAATATAACAAGTTTATTAAATAATAATTAATTATAACTTTAAGTACAAAGAAAAAGCAATTCGTTTTAAAGATTGAGAATGTTTGGGATTTAAATAACGATGCTATGGAAATCGTCACTAACAACCGACAATGCAATCAACAGACACAGCTTCAGTCAGCTTGTACAAATTTTTCTTTAAACATTAAATTTTGGCTTGCGAATATCAAACTAAAAGACGGTAAACATTAATTATATATAGATCGTGTCACTGTTACAAGTGAACAATAACACCAAAGATATATGATGGTTGCGATGGATATGGATTTAATTAATGCTGCAAAGCACCTACTGATGCCAGCGTGATACGGCGTTGACTGAAAATATATGCCCATAATGCTAAAGTTGCCCACATCTGTGTGTTGCTTGGTAAGCACGTACAATTATGGAACATATATCATTTTAAAGCTAATATTCCAATCTACACTAATATCGCAATTTCATTCGTTAATCTTTATATTTTATTTACGCATTTAACAAGCATAGAAAACATTAAATTTCACTTACCCCCCGGTATCTATACACACAAACTGCCGCATTCAAAACGAAAAACAAGTATCTCCATATGTAATGAGTTATCCATTGGTCGATTCCATGGTCAAACGGCATTGTGACATCATTTGTATAGCAGCAGTGAAGTATTTTCTGCGACCATGTGATCTCTGACGCAGCCCTGCACCAGCGCCATTTTCATGCACAAGAAATGGATCAGTTAGCCACTAGATGGATATATGCCACCTAGCGGATACTGATATCACTATCTTAGAGTAACTTCATACTGGGCCAGGGGGCATGCATGCCAACAAGGATGACCAGGCGATACTGATTTGATTTATAATTGTTCCCTTTAGTAGGTGTATGGCCACCATTTTGTACGTCTTCATAATTATAATTCTAGAACATTAATTTTTACATTTAATGTCACTGATCAAACTGTTAACTGTTATTACTTTTAGTCTTTTTATTTTTACATTGTGTATATTGCATGTACATTTGTTTTATATGTCTTAATATGCTGCTACACTCCACATGAATTTCCCTCACAAGGGACAATAAAGTATTGTGATTGAGTGATTGATTGATTGAAGTAAGAATTTTAATACCAAGTAACTTAAAATTAAAGCAGATTTAATTTCTAAATAAAAAATTACAGTAATAATATTTTGTAATATTTGTTTGTATTAGTTTTTTAACATCTTAGAATGAAATTTTAACGTTTTGGTCATGAAATTAATTATGGGACATCATAAATTGTTTTGATTGTTTCAGCTTCTGAATGGGTGTCGCTTATTCCATTTGTCGGCACAGTCTCATTCCTCTTATACGCCTCTGTGAAGGCATGCACACCACCACTGCTTGAGTTCAGTAGAAAATCATCCCATATGATCAATCCCGACATTAGGAAAGATGAGAAAAAAGTTGTTGATTTCCTCGAAGTAGAAGATCTTGCGTCTGAGAAGGTTTCATTCTGTCGTTGCTGGAAGTCAGAAAAAGTAAGTAATTAAAACATATTTATGTGTATATATACAGGGTTTTTGTTAAAAGCCAGGTCCCAGGTCTTTACCAGGTATTGGCGATCCATATACCCGGCTATCGAGAATGGAGAAGAAGGGAAGCTTTTTATTAGCACCTGTGCATGATTCGAAAGACACTGCTTCCGAGTGCCTTCTTGTTACATATTGTGGAGTTCAGGGTCTATAAGTTTCACAAACAGTTCAGCGCATCAATCAATGTTTCCCTTGGTATATAACCATAGAGGCGTGCCGCCTCGTCATTTTTCTATGCCGCCTTGCCCAAATGTCGAAATTGTCGCCTCATAGCTATTTCGTGCATCAATTTTTTTCTGTTCTTTCGTGATATATTCAGTGTCTGCAAGTGGCACAAAATTACACCATAAAGTCACTTATATTCCTGCAAAATCACAGAGTTGTAGCAACATCGTTTAGTCGTCTTAAGGTAGCTGCACGGGGTATCGTGTCAGTTGATTTCTTTATTTTTTTCTTCATAGAACATTAGTAGGTGTCAGTATGAACATGTGTACTATTAAAAAAACCAAAGCACTATCACCATATGTCACCAATCAGTCCTTTAAAAAATAGTAGTTTTAGTGTGTCTGTGGAAAGTCCCTTTTCAGATTCTTGGAAACTGACAATGTTTCCAAAGTGATGATCACATGTACATCAGGGGTCAAGTTGTTGCACACGAAGAAAAATGCAGTGTATTTTTGAGAAATTATTTTTTTTACTAAATCCACATGCTGTGGCGTAAGTGCATTTGAGTAGGGAGATTTTTATGTGTGATTGTAGAATGTAAAATGGTGGTTTTTTAGATGAGTTGAATAAGCGGAAGGATATTTGGCAGCAATGTGCCTGTGTGACCTGTTTGCGGAGTAATTCTTGCCAGCATTTGTAAATATTGACGGGTGTCACACATACAGGCATTTTACGAGAGCTGGAAGTATGTAATTTTTGTTAAAATCTATCGGCATGTCAAAGAGATGATGATAACAGCAGGTGAGAAGTTTAATACATTTTATAGGTCACGTTTTCTTATATTCAGACAAAATGTTAACATGGTCGCCTATGGGAAAACCAACAGTGGGCTGACCCCATCAGCCCATTTCAAACATAAATTCATTCATCTTGAATGCATATCATAAATGTCTGGTTATGTGCTGTTGTATTATAATTACCTAAATGCATCACCCTGTCAAATCACCAAATACTGGCAGTAGTTCTGTTTATTCTCTGATAATGCCCAACCTCAGCCGCCATTTGCAATGACACGTGACTGACCCCAGCAAGTGTCAATCAATCTTGTCTACCACAACAAGTTCAACACATGGCCCTTTGTAACACAATATCATGAGACAACTTGGCAGGAAAACCTTGGGGGGAAATCTCAGTAATAGAAGTGTCTGTCAAATTGTGTTGAAATAAGCCACATCCCAGTAAAAAAGTCACATTTCTAAGCAAAAAAACAAGCATCTGGTGATACTTGTATTATTGGTAACAACCAGGAAGTATTACTTAATGTAACTTTTTATAAAAACTACAATACTTACAAAGCCATAACTTGGCATATGAACTGGACTTGTGCTTACCAAAAATTGCACGGGTTGGTTTTATGTTTGGTGAAGGGGTCATGCCAAAAATGCAATATGGATTTTTGCTGTCTTTCAACATTGTAGCAAAATGTTTATGAAGCTGTATCAAACTTAATAGGCATTTGTTTACAAAAAAAACCTGCATGAATGTCAATAACAGGTTTGTACTTACAACCATACAAATTTTTCTTTTGGGGAGTTTCTCAAAATGAAATAATAGCCGATGCAGCCACCTTAACGTCGCTCAAGCCGGATAGGATTTACCTCTTGGAATTAACTCCATTGGACAAAGTGAATGACATCAGTTGTCCAATCACGGAATATTCCCGTGGCATCCCCGGTGTCTCCAACGGTGACACCCTGCAGAGATTCTACATACTAGACATTGATGTAACATGGCACCCAAACGGTAACTGCATTTCGGAGACATGTGGAACTCGGAGTGAAAAAACAAAGAAAACGGTAACTGTACTAGAGTAAGATGTCTTTTGCATAAAATTTGACTATTATAGTATGTGTCCACAATAAATCAGAATGCTGGTGTAGCTGATGTTGAATTACTGGTTTATGACGGTGGTGTGCAGCCTGATGGCACTAGCCACTACATCACTAGTCAGCATTTGTGTAGAATCCGGACCCTTTTGAAGCCCAAATAAAAATGTACATCCTATTGAATAGGATGCACGGTTTCTGAATAATTCACTAGTCGGCACTTGTATCGAATCCAGACCCTTTTGAAACAAAAAAAACGACCTGGTTTGTAATAGGCTGTGCCTCTGCGGCTGTGCGTTACCACAGCATGCATAAAATGAGCAATATAGCAGCATATGTTGATACGTAAGACTCAAATATCCTTAAAGATAAATATGCTTCATTGGATACATTATGCAGCAGGTTTTCAAAATACTTCACGGATAAGATTGCTTACATTCGATCACGTTTTGTTATTAATGATTCTGATTACAAGTTTACTGAACAGCCGATTTTTGATAATACACTGCAATGTTTTACACCTGCAACTACAAGTGAAGTTCGCACTATCAGACAAAAATGTCCTAGCGAATCGTGTGGTGTTGACCCTTTTCCAACATTTCTACTGAAGAGTTGCATTGATCATCTGGTTTATCCTATTACAAATATTCAAATATTATAAATATGTCAATGCAGGATGGTGTTGTTTCACATGAATTCAAGCAAGCTCTTGTCAATCCTCAAGTATGTGCAAAAATTACTGTCGAAAGTATTAGAGAAGGTTGATGCAAATGGACTCCATGAACACATTTATTCACGGCATTTATCAAATGATCTGCATATAAGCGATTTCATTCAACTGAGATGGCTCTTCTTAAAATACACAATGACTTTCAGTGTTTCCCCCGAGGTAAAAGATGAGCAAGGTGGTAGGGGTGGGCTACGCGAGTGCCGCAGGTGCGAAGCATTGCCAGGGGGATCTGGGGGCATTTTCCCCCTGAGATTTTGTTTAACTAGCTTAAAGATGGTGCATTCTAAGGTATGTTTTAACCTTTACTCTTGAATATAGAGGGGTAGATATAAAACAACAAGACACCATTTGTAAATGTGGTAATCATGATTGATAAAAGTCAGTAATTATGATTGTTTCATCATGTTGAGGTGTGGTTTCCACTTGACCACTGGTACTTGGTTGTGGTGATGTTTTTCTTGCCCTAGTTATTGATAACCCGTTAGTATACACGGTTTTCGGCAATAGACGTCTTTTATGAGATGTGAACTTCGGTGGTTTATATTCGTAATTACTTCACTCAAATCAACTTTCTCAAAAGTTTGTTTGCATAACTTTGTCGGAATAGGTATTATATATTTAGCACAAAGATATTTCACGAATCACATTCCTTATTTTGTTAAAAAACGGCATAACACATTAGTTGAATAGACTTGTGGGCATTTGTGTCGAATCCTGACCCACCTCAATTTCGCTGTTATAACTTGAGTTTTGCCTAACTGTGATACCTCATTGAGATACTTCCATCACTTTTATGAGATGTGAACTTCAGTGGTTTATATTCGTTATATAATTACTTCACTCAAATCAACTTTCTCAAAAGTTTGTTTGCATAACTTTGTCGGAATAGGTATTATATATTTAGCACAAAGATATTTCACGAATCACATTCCTTATTTTGTAAAAAAAACGGCATAACACATTAGTTGAATAGACTTGTGGGCATTTGTGTCGAATCCTGACCCACCTCAATTTCGCTGTTAGTGTTATAACTTGAGTTTTGCCTAACTGTGATACCTCATTGAGATACTTCCATCACTCAGCATTATTCTAGGCATATTTACATTTAAGAATGTTGCGTGTTACGCCCTTTTGATGCGTAAATAATGCCCCGGTTTGTATCAACGTACGCTGGCATATCGCTCATTTTACGAGCTGTGTGGTAACGCACAGACTAGCGCAAACCGGGTCGCTATTTGGGCTTCAAGAAGGTCCGGATTCAATACAAGTGCCGACAAGTGATTTTATTCCCGCCACCGTCATAAACCAGAAACTCAACATCAGTTACACCAGCATTCCAAGTTAATGTGGGCACATACTATAATAGTAGAATTGGTGACCTTTTACTTTCTGACCTAACCATGAAAACGACCACCTACAGCCGCCAAACTTCTCACATATCTTACATACACACATTACATTACAAAAAATATATTTTACATTCCACCAATGATCAAATTTCACAAAACAAACTCAAGTAAAACTCGACTTCTACGGCGACGACTACCCGTTGCTCCGCGGTTACCGTAAAATTGATATTGTGTCGAGCTTCACAGAAATTCCGTACATTGGCGCTATCATTACTGTACGCATGTTCGCGCGCGATATATAAATATAATAATTTTTATATCGTTAATATATATACGGGAGCGTGAGTGTTAGTTATAATATTGACGTTGTTTCTGTTAAAAAGTAGCTCGATTAATTAAGGCATACTTATCATCAGTATGGTTTGCAGGTAATCAAAGGTTTCTACTTAATGTAAAAAACAAAATAAGTCTGATGAATAGCCAATAATTGTGTTCCCGTGGGTCAATTCTTTTTCAGTTGATGACCAACGAATGAGTCGGTGCTCCAACGAATAACACCATTTTCGGGGGCATTCAGACTTAGAATGAATCAAATATATTCATTTATGTGCAAATTTTCCCTAATTAGTTAATGTAACAAATTCAACTAAGAAGTCGCATTCCTCATTTCCAGCTAGTTTTTTGTGTCACCATTAAAAGTGCAGGTTTGGAACAAGTTATGCAGAATTTGCTGCCACTCTGTATGTAAGGGGAAAGTACTTGTGAAACATCGACTGGTGGTGAACACGGCAATTCGACGTAACTGCAGCGAAATTATGACGAGTTTAATTTGAAGATGAATTTTATTGTTTATGTCGTTATTCCCACAATAAAAAAGCAGTAAGATATAAATATTATTTTAGAATGCGACCAAACCGTTAAAAACTTTGTATTTTTCTACCACAATATTTCATTATCATTTATTCATTATTCTTAACAAGTAATGAATGTCCAAAAATGTATTAATATTATTATTATAACATATCTGATGGTAGCATTATATTTCATTAATAGAATAATAATTTGTATTAATTTTCTTATCAAAAGAACAGTGCACAGACACACGCGCACGCGCACGCACACATACATGCGAACACAAATATTGACTATTCTTAAGTATATAAGGTGGTATGGATGTATGGCTATCATGCTAAAGAGTATCATTTCAGTTTTACAATGATATCTGTGTAAATAAATTTCTTAACAAAATTATTTTGAGACACATCAAAGTTAGATATTAATTAGTTTTTGTGTCAAATCATAAACCATTCAATCCAAGACATGCAATCAAAACACTCAAAATTGCATTACTAAAATTGGTAGTAAATTGTTTATTGTTTCTAAAACTGCAAAGATTGATATTCTCACCCCTGTGAAATTGTGAATATATTTGGGCTTTTCCTAAGTTTTGTGAAATGTACCTTACGGTCTAAACCACTGTGGCCTGACACATGTGGGCATTAACTGATTAGACAGGTGAGTCATTCAGGTTTGAGGAAATGAGTGTTTCTCTGTGAATGTGAAAAGTAAACACATTAAGCAGTGCTATCATCTCTACAGTCCACACACACTTGATTGAGCTCAGACAATATGTACTAATTGTCTTATTCAATTACCTTTGCACTATCCAAGTCTTTCTTCGTTAAGTTAGAAGAACATATTCTCTGTTAAGAACTTCAGAATCATTAATGCTATTGTTTGGGTACACTTTTACCAATAATTACATTATTTATTACATTTGTAATAGACAAACTTTACACTGATTTCCTTGTAAATGAGCAGAATTTTGAATAATGTTGAGTGTTGCTAACAACTGCCACTAACTGGAACCAATGAAGTGTAGAATCCGGACCCTTTTGAAGCCCAAATAAAAACGTACATCCTATTGAATAGGATGCACGATTTCTGAATAATTCACTAGTCGGCACTTGTATCGAATCCAGACCCTTTTGAAACAAAAAAAACGACCTGGTTTGCAATAGGCTGCGCCTCTGCGGCTGTGCATTACCACAGCATGCATAAAATGAGCAATATAGCAGCATATGTTGATACGTAAGACTCAAATATCCTTAAAGATAAATATGCTTCATTGGATACATTATACAGCAGGTTTTCAAAATACTTTACGGATAAGATTGCTTACATTCGATCATGTTTTGTCATTAATGACGTTGATTACAAGTTTACTGAACAGCCGATTGTTGATAATACACTGCAATGTTTTACACCTGCAACTACAAGTGAAGTTCGCACTATCATACAAAAATGTCCTAGCGAATCGTGTGGTGTTGACCTTTTTCAACATTTCTACTGAAGAGTTGCATTGATCATCTGGTTTATCCTATTACAAATATTATAAATATGTCAATGCAGGATGGTGTTGTTTCACATGAATTCAAGCAAGCTCTTGTCAATCCTCAAGTATGTGCAAAAATTACTGTCGAAAGTATTAGAGAAGGTTGTTGCAAATGGACTCCATGAACACATTTATTCACGGCATTTATCAAATGATCTGCATATAAGCGATTTCATTCAACTGAGATGGCTCTTAAAATACACAATGACTTTCAGTGTTTCCCCTGAGGTAAAAGATGAGCGAGGTGGTAGGGGTGGGCTACGCGAGTGCCGCAGGTGCGAAGCATTGCCAGGGGGTTCCGGGGGCATTTTCCCCCTGAGATTTTTTTTAACTAGCTTAAAAATGGTGCATTCTAAGGTATGTTTTAACCTTTACTCTTGAATATAGAGGGGTAGATATAAAACAACAAGACACCATTTGTAAATGTAGTAATCATGATTGATAAAAGTCAGTAATCATGATTGTTTCATTGTATATATTCAATATATCAACAATTCAACCTCTGGTAAAAAACAAGAGGAAATCAGCAAATAATTCTGACAACTATCGAGCCATTGCTCTTAGTAGCCCTCTGTCGAAAATATTTGATTGGGTTATAATGATAAAAAGTTCTGATGCTCTTAAAACAAGTGATCTACAGTTTGGTTTCAAACCTCAAAGCTCTACAGCTAAATGTACATTTGCGTTAATGGAGACTGTGAACTATTTCCAGCAGAATAAATCGGATGTTTACGTGTTATTACTAGATGCGACTAAAGCATTCGATAAAGTAAATTATGTTAAACTTTTTAACTTACTGATGGATAGAGGAATGAATCCCCTTTTAATCAGATGTTTACTTTATATGTACACCAATCAACATTTAAATGTATCATGGAACAATTCCATGTCATTGCATTTCTCCACTGCCAATGGTGTGAAGCAGGGTGGGGTGTTGTCCCCCATTTTATTTTCTATCTACATTGATGAAATGTTAACAAGACTCTGCATGTCTGGTTTTGGCTGTATGGTCGGTTATAAGTACTATGGTGCTGTTGGCTATGCTGATGATATATCTTTGGTAGCTCCATCGATATATGCATTGAACAAAATGTGTGATATATGTCTAAAATTTGCATATGAATATGATTTACAATTCAACCAGGCAAAATGTCAACTTATTAAATATGACAGTGGTACCGACTGCCCATTTTACTTTGATGGTTTAAAAGTGAAACATAGTAAAAAAGGGTTGCATTTAGGCCACGTTATTGGTCCTGACGCTCACCAGGCTATGGTAAAAGATATGTGTCATGATTTTATATGGCGTGTAAATGCATTATCTGCTAATTTTGGGTTTTGTAATATAAACATAAAACGTCAATTATATATGTCGTACTGTACATCTTTCTATGGTGTATGTCTGTGGAACTTGCAAAACAAACATCTTGATATGTTTTATACTACGTGGCGCAAAGGTATCAGAAAACTGTTTAATCTACCAGTTTGCACGCATTGTAATATGGTGCCACTTTTAGCAGACTGTTTACCGATTCAAATTCAAATTATGAATCGAATGGTACGATTTATGCAGTTGCTTGAAATGCAGTAACTCCAGTTTGAAAATGCTCTCTCATCTAGCCTTTCAAGGTAGTGGGTCATATATGTCTAAAAGTTTTAACTATATCATGTCCAAATTCAAACTTGATGCCATGACATTCTTTCGAATGAAGTCTAATCAGTTTTATGGTATGATTCAAGACCACTACCAGGAGGGGCTGGATGATGAACTAGTATGTAGAGTCTCATTTGCAAAAGATGTATGACATAATATAAATAATGTGGGTAGCTCTTCTTTTTTAGCCATTGACGAGCTGCGCTCATTGCTTACTGTTTTATGTACACAGTAACTTATATACATTGATTTAGTTGAATTGTACAATTTTAGTACGAATAAATGTATTATTATTGTGTTGAGGTGTGGTTTCCACTTGACCACTGGTACTTGGTTGTGGTGATGTTTTTCTTGCCCTAACCCTAGGCTTTTTCTAGCCCAAGTTATTGATAACCCGTTAGTATACACGGTTTTCGGCAATAGACGTCTTTTATGAGATGTGAACTTCGGTGGTTTATATTCGTAATTACTTCACTCAAATCAACTTTCTCAAAAGTTTGTTTGCATAACTTTGTCGGAATAGGTATTATATATTTAACACAAAGATATTTCACGAATCACATTCCTTATTTTGTAAAAAAAACGGCATAACACATTAGTTGAATAGACTTGTGGGCATTTGTGTCGAATCCTGACCCACCTCAATTTCGCTGTTATAACTTGAGTTTTGCCTAACTGCGATACCTCATTGAGATACTTCCATCACTCAGCATTATCCTAGGCATATTTACATTTAAGAATGTTGTGTCTTACGCCCTTTTGATGCGTAAATAACGCCCCGGTTTGTATCGACATACGCTGGCATATCGCTCATTTTACGAGCTGTGTGGTAACGCACAGACTAGCGCAAACCGGGTCGCTATTTGGGCTTCAAGAAGGTCCGGATTCAATACAAGTGCCGACAAGTGATTTTATTCCCGCCACCGTCATAAACCAGAAACTCAACATCAGTTACACCAGCATTCCGAGTTAATGTGGGCATATACTATAATAGTAGAATTGGTGACCTTTTACTTTCTGACCTAAACATGAAAACGACCACCTACAGCCGCCAAACTTCTCACATATCTTACATACACACATTACATTACAAAAAATATATTTTACATTCCACCAATGATCAAATTTCACAAAACAAACTCAAGTAAAACTCGACTTCTACGGCGACGACTACCCGTTGCTCCGCGGTTACCGTAAAATTGATATTGTGTCGAGCTTCACAGAAATTCCGTACATTGGCGCTATCATTACTGTATGCATGTTCGCGTGCGAAATATAAATATAATAATTTTTATATCGTTAATATATATACGGGAGCGTGAGTGTTAGTTATAATATTGACGTTGTTTCTGTTAAAAAGTAGCTCGATTAATTAAGGCATACTTATCATCAGTATGGTTTGCAGGTAATCAAAGGTTTCTACTTAATGTATAAAACAAAATAAGTCTGATGAATAGCCAATAATTGTGTTCCCGTGGGTCAATTCTTTTTCAGTTGATGACCAACGAATGAGTCGGTGCTCCAACGAATAACACCATTTTCGGGGGCATTCAGACTTAGAATGAATCAAATATATTCATTTATGTACAAATTTTCCCTAATTAGTTAATGTAACAAATTCAACTAATAAGTCGCATTCCTCATTTCCAGCTAGTTTTTTTGTGTCACCATTAAAAGTGCAGGTTTGGAACAAGTTATGCAGAATTTGCTGCCACTCTGTATGTAAGGGGAAAGTACTTGTGAAACATCGACTGGTGGTGAACACGGCAATTCGACGTAACTGCAGCGAAATTATGACGAGTTTAATTTGAAGATGAATTTTATTGTTTATGTCGTTATTCCCACAATAAAAAAGCAGTAAGATATAAATATTATTTTAGAATGCGACCAAACCGTTAAAAACTTTGTATTTTTCTACCACAATATTTCATTATCATTTATTCATTATTCTTAACAAGTAATGAATGTCCAAAAATGTATTAATATTATTATTATAACATATCTGATGGTAGCATTATATTTCATTAATAGAATAATAATTTGTATTAATTTTCTTATCAAAAGAACAGTGCACAGACACACGCGCACGCACACATACATGCGAACACAAATATTGACTATTCTTAAGTATATAAGGTGGTATGGATGTATGGCTATCATGCTAAAGAGTATCATTTCAGTTTTACAATGATATCTGTGTAAATAAATTTCTTAAAAAAATTATTTTGAGACACATCAAAGTTAGATATTAATTAGTTTTTGTGTCAAATCATAAACCATTCAATCCACGACATGCAATCAAAACACTCAAAATTGCATTACTAAAATTGGTAGTAAATTGTTTCTAAAACTGCAAAGATTGATATTCTCACCCCTGTGAAATTGTGAATATATTTGGGCTTTTCCTCAGTTTTGTGAAATGTACCTTACGGTCTAAACCATTGTGGCCTGACACATGTGGGCATTAACTGATTAGACAGGTGAGTCATTCGGGTTTGACAGAATGAGTGTTTCTCTGTGAATGTGAAAAGTAAACACATTAAGCAGTGCTATCATCTCTACAGTCCACACACACTTGATCGAGCTTAGACAATATGTACTAATTGTCTTATTCAATTACCTTTGCACTATCCAAGTCTTTCTTCGTTAAGTTAGAAGAACATATTCTCTGTTAAGAACTTCAGAATCATTAATGCTATTGTTTGGGTACACTTTTACCAATAATTACATTATTTATTACATTTGTAATAGACAAACTTTACACTGATTTCCTTGTAAATGAGCAGAATTTTGAATAATGTTGAGTGTTGCTAACAACTGCCACTAACTGGAACCAATGAAGTGTAGAATCCGGACCCTTTTGAAGCCCAAATAAAAACGTACATCCTGTTGAATAGGATGCACGGTTTCTGAATAATTCACTAGTCGGCACTTGTATCGAATCCAGACCCTTTTGAAACAAAAAAAACGACCTGGTTTGCAATAGGCTGCGCCTCTGCGGCTGTGCATTACCACAGCATGCATAAAATGAGCAATATAGCAGCATATGTTGATACGTAAGACTCAAATATCCTTAAAGATAAATATGCTTCATTGGATACATTATACAGCAGGTTTTCAAAATACTTTACGGATAAGATTAATGATGTTGATTACAAGTTTACTGAACAGCCGATTGTTGATAATACACTGCAATGTTTTACACCTGCAACTACAAGTGAAGTTCGCACTATCATACAAAAATGTCCTAGCGAATCGTGTGGTGTTGACCCTTTTCCAACATTTCTACTGAAGAGTTGCATTGATCATCTGGTTTATCCTATTATAAATATGTCAATGCAGGATGGTGTTGTTTCACATGAATTCAAGCAAGCTCTTGTCAATCCTCAAGTATGTGCAAAAATTACTGTCGAAAGTATTAGAGAAGGTTGTTGCAAATGGACTCCATGAACACATTTATTCACGGCATTTATCAAATGATCTGCATATAAGCGATTTCATTCAACTGAGATGGCTCTTCTTAAAATACACAATGACTTTCAGTGTTTCCCCTGAGGTAAAAGATGAGCGAGGTGGTAGGGGTGGGCTACGCGAGTGCCGCAGGTGCGAAGCATTGCCAGGGGGGTCCGGGGGCATTTTCCCCCTGAGATTTTTTTTAACTAGCTTAAAAATGGTGCATTCTAAGGTATGTTTTAACCTTTACTCTTGAATATAGAGGGGTAGATATAAAACAACAAGACACCATTTGTAAATGTAGTAATCATGATTGATAAAAGTCAGTAATCATGATTGTTTCATTGTGTTGAGGTGTGGTTTCCACTTGACCACTGGTACTTGGTTGTGGTGATGTTTTTCTTGCCCTAACCCTAGGCCTTTTCTAGCCCAAGTTATTGATAACCCGTTAGTATACACGGTTTTCGGCAATAGACGTCTTTTATGAGATGTGAACTTCGGTGGTTTATATTCGTAATTACTTCACTCAAATCAACTTTCTCAAAAGTTTGTTTGCATAACTTTGTCGGAATAGGTATTATATATTTAGCACAAAGATATTTCACGAATCACATTCCTTATTTTGTAAAAAAAACGGCATAACACATTAGTTGAATAGACTTGTGGGCATTTGTGTCGAATCCTGACCCACCTCAATTTCGCTGTTATAACTTGAGTTTTGCCTAACTGTGATACCTCATTGAGATACTTCCATCACTCAGCATTATCCTAGGCATATTTACATTTAAGAATGATGCGTCTTACGCCCTTTTGATGCGTAAATAACGCCCCGGTTTGTATCAACATACGCTGGCATATCGCTCATTTTACGAGCTGTGTGGTAACGCACAGACTAGCGCAAACCGGGTCGCTATTTGGGCTTCAAGAAGGTCCGGATTCAATACAAGTGCCGACAAGTGATTTTATTCCCGCCACCGTCATAAACCAGAAACTCAACATCAGTTACACCAGCATTCCAAGTTAATGTGGGCACATACTATAATAGTAGAATTGGTGACCTTTTACTTTCTGACCTAACCATGAAAACGACCACCTACAGCCGCCAAACTTCTCACATATCTTACATACACACATTACATTACAAAAAATATATTTTACATTCCACCAATGATCAAATTTCACAAAACAAACTCAAGTAAAACTCGACTTCTACGGCGACGACTACCCGTTGCTCCGCGGTTACCGTAAAATTGATATTGTGTCGAGCTTCACAGAAATTCCGTACATTGGCGCTATCATTACTGTACGCATGTTCGCGCGCGATATATAAATATAATAATTTTTATATCGTTAATATATATACGGGAGCGTGAGTGTTAGTTATAATATTGACGTTGTTTCTGTTAAAAAGTAGCTCGATTAATTAAGGCATACTTATCATCAGTATGGTTTGCAGGTAATCAAAGGTTTCTACTTAATGTAAAAAACAAAATAAGTCTGATGAATAGCCAATAATTGTGTTCCCGTGGGTCAATTCTTTTTCAGTTGATGACCAACGAATGAGTCGGTGCTCCAATGAATAACACCATTTTCGGGGGCATTCAGACTTAGAATGAATCAAATATATTCATTTATGTGCAAATTTTCCCTAATTAGTTAATGTAACAAATTCAACTAAGAAGTCGCATTCCTCATTTCCAGCTAGTTTTTTGTGTCACCATTAAAAGTGCAGGTTTGGAACAAGTTATGCAGAATTTGCTGCCACTCTGTATGTAAGGGGAAAGTACTTGTGAAACATCGACTGGTGGTGAACACGGCAATTCGACGTAACTGCAGCGAAATTATGACGAGTTTAATTTGAAGATGAATTTTATTGTTTATGTCGTTATTCCCACAATAAAAAAGTAGTAAGATATAAATATTATTTTAGAATGCGACCAAACCGTTAAAAACTTTGTATTTTTCTACCACAATATTTCATTATCATTTATTCATTATTCTTAACAAGTAATGAATGTCAAAAAATGTATTAATATTATTATTATAACATATCTGATGGTAGCATTATATTTCATTAATAGAATAATACTTTGTATTAATTTTCTTATCAAAAGAACAGTGCACAGACACATGCGCACGCACACATACATGCGAATACAAATATTGACTATTCTTAAGACTTATTTTGTTTTTTACATTAAGTAGAAAGCTTTCATTATCTGCAAACCATACTGATGATAATAATTATGCCTTAATTAATCGAGCTACTTTTTAACAGAAACAATGTCAATATTATAACTAACACACACTCACGTTCCCGTATATATTAATGATATAAAATTATTATATTTATATATCGTGCGCGAACATGCGTACGGTAAAGATAGCGCCACTGTACGGAATTTCTGTGAAGCTCGACACAATATCAATTTACGGTAACTGCAGAACTGAAGTCGAGTTTTACTTGTGTTTGTTTTGCGAAATTTGATCGTCGTAGAAATGTAAAATAATTTTTTTAACGTAATGTGTGTATATATATGTATGTAAGATATGTGAGGAGAAGTTTGGCGGCTGTAGGTGTCTGTTTTCATGGTTAGGTCAGAAAATAAAAGATCACCGTAGAATCGAGTGCAAAAGACATCTTCATTCAGCTACCGTTCTCTTTGTTTTTTTCTCCAAGTTCCGCATGTCTCCCAAACGGTAACTGCATGAATGTCTAGATTTCTAGTATGTCAAAACTCCGCAAAGTGTCACCATTGGAGATGCCGGGGATCCCGCGGGAATATTCCGTGATTGGACAACTCACAAGTGATGTCATTCACGTTGTCCAATGGAGTTAATTCCAAGAGGTAAATCCTAGACGACTAAATGATGTTGCCACAAATCTGCGATTTTGCAGGAATATAAGTGACTCTGTGGTGTAATTTCGTGCTGCTCGCCGACGCTGAATATATTGCGAAAGAACAAAAAAATGGGCGCATGAAATAGCAATGAGGCGGTATATTTCGGGCGAGGCGGCATCGAAAAACGGCGAGGTGGCCCGCCTCACTTGTCATATACAGCTGTACCAGGGGAAACACTGACTTTGATAGTGATTTCAGCTTTCACCAGGACATTTTTCATGTATGTAAATCCTGTTTCTACCATATACGTGATTTCTGCCAAATTCGTCGTCATTTCTCTTTATTCACTACTAAAACAATATCAGTATCTCTAATTAGCAGTCGCCTTGACTGCTGCAACTCACTCCTAAATGATATTGCTAAAAAGGACTTATCTATACGCCAACGTGTACAGAATTGTTTAGCACTTCTAATACTAAAAGCACCTCGTTTCTCACCATCTCTGTCCCTACTTAGATAGTTGCATTGGCTTCCAGTTACATATCGAATACAAATCAAATTAGCCACTATCACGTATTGTATTGTTCAAATTAGCCAATATCACATATTGTATTGTTCTGTTGAATCAACTCCCTATTGCTTTAAAATCATCTGAGACTAAATACCTTTCGTAAAAAACTGAAGACTTGTTTATTTTAAATTGCAGCTTCGGCGGTCCCTTGCTCTAATGACGACTCTTGCTTGTCCCTTTTAACGATTTTGCCCAATGATTCTTGTATATTGCGCCTCTGAACTCAGATTCCTGGGGAATTAGGCGCTATAGAAGTTTGTCATTATTATTATAATATGATATTTATAATAATTTAAAGGTGATGATAAAAGAATCTTCAGATGATACCACTGGATGCTTCCCAGAATGCACCATTTTTAAGCTGGTGTTAAAAAAATCTCTGGGAGAATATGCCCCAGGGCCTGCAGCGCTCGCTTAGCCCGCCCCTACTACCTCGCCTATCATTTTACCCAAGGAGAAACATGTCGTTCCTCCGAGTTGACTTCCCACAATTCTTAGCGTTAGTTGTTATACCCGATAGAGTCCGCCACTGCTTTTTCGTAGACCGGTGCCCCTGGCAAACCGCTCAGCAACAGTGTCGGTGTAGCAACGTTATTTCACAAGCGCAGAAGTGTTAGAAGTCGTGGAATATATGGCTACGACTATTCCGGTTTTGTGTGGCATGTTCACTACCATCGTGTCGAAGTCCCAAAAAGCGAACATTTGTATTGCATTTTTACAATAAATATGGCATTTTCTATTTTCCATTTTTGGAGCCATTGGAGAAAAAAAAATCCAGGTCTACAGAAGCAGATAGAATCTACTTCGGGCAGGTGGAATACAACTTAGCTATTATCAGGCATCTAAAATATGGGATTTTTGTGTGTCACACAACAATGATGTAATCAATTGTAATCAATCAATTATAAATAAATGTAATTCACATCTACATGGCTTGACATTAACTCCCACAGAGCACTTGTCCAGTGGGACAAGTATTAATACATGTTTACTTGTTCCAACAGAAATTTACTTGTTCCACCAAACAATCAACACTATGTACATCGTTATGAATGATCTCTGCTACTAATACAAAATATTGTTTGTAATAAATTCTAGATACAGTTATGTAATGGGACCTAGCCATGCATGTAATTTTTTTGATATTTACAACCAAAACAATTATTTAAGCAATTGAATGTTTTTATGAATTTATACACATTTATTTTGAATGTATATATGTCCATACAGTATTCACACAGGGAACGCTCTCCTCTATATATTCTAACAGGCTTTATGTTGAATTTTGCATAGGCACACATTACTTCAGTTTAAACTTTAAACAAATAAAAAAACTTAACTAGCTTGTTAGTCAAGAGTTGCCCCTTTCTGTAACTGGTTGCCCAATTCACCAAGTGATATAAGGGTGGACAGTACAGGGGTGCCTGGATAGGACTTCGTACAGGTCTATAGCTTTAGGCAGTCATCATTCACTTGCTACAATTAGTCAGTCTTTTGCTGCAGACCCGACTAGCAGGGGCAGAGTAAGGGGTTAAAGTGGCATCATGCACAATTTGTTTGATGGCTAATGCCCATTAATATATCAACACAAGGATCCAAATGTCAGTCACCTACAGGCGGGACAGTAATTAATGGTCAAAGTTATAAATTGCACACTGCTACTAAAGCAATTTATTTAGTGGTAGGAGGAAGTTTATACTCGGAAAATGCAACCAAGTAGTAGTAACTTGAAGCCTGTTAATATTGTGACTCAATCAGCTTGTCCCATCAGACAAGTGTCCTGGACAATGTACGTGTCCGACATTGGTAACTACTTGTCCCGGACAAGCATTAATGGTCACTTTATGTCGAGCCCTGATCTAGTAGCAATTGTGTGCAAAAACAACCAGACAGTCCCTTTGGTCTACCATGTTTGTTAATGCTGTAGGTAATGTGACCCCTCTGCATCAAATATATTAGCAAAACTTGCTCTACAGACAGACTGAAAAAACACAATTAGAATATCCCCATAATCTACACTGACCCTGGTGTGACTTGTTGTTTCAGTTCCCGTACTGTGATGGAGCGCACCGCCACCACAACGAAGAGACAGGGGACAACATCGGTCCAGTTGTCATCAAACGCAAGGCGCCTTAGTGCTAAACAACAAACATTCACACAGTCGTTCTTACTGTAATGACAAATATGGACTGGTGACTGCTTGCCAATGGTACACACGTATCTCCAGGCTAAAACACACTTTCACTTTATGAATAAAATCGAAACAATGTATGTGTCTCAGAATTGTTTTTCTCTAGTTTACTGCATGGTTTACTGAATATGATTTCACTTTGTCAGGGGCGAATATTTATGTTTGGGTTAAATTGTTTACTTGACTTGTTAATTTTGTAAAAAAAGAAATTATGCAGTATAATTGTACTATTATTTAAAAGTAAACTTTCAACAAGTTGATTGCTGCATAATGTGACAGATCATGGCAGTTCAGACCTTACGTGTGTTTTGGTGGTATGGATGTATGGCTATCATGCTAAAGAGTATCATTTCAGTTTTACAATGATATCTGTGTAAATAAATTTCTTTAAAAAATTATTTTGAGACACATCAAAGTTAGATATTAATAGTTTTTGTGTCAAATCATAAACCATTCAATCCAAGACATGCAATCAAAACACTCAAAATTGCATTACTAAAATTGGTAGTAAATTGTTTATTGTTTCTAAAACTGCAAATATTGATATTCTCACCCCTGTGAAATTGTGAATATATTTGGGCTTTTCCTCAGTTTTGTGAAATGTACCTTACGGTCTAAACCATTGTGGCCTGACACATGTGGGCATTAACTGATTAGACAGGTGAGTCATTCAGGTTTGACGAAATGAGTGTTTCTCTGTGAATGTGAAAAGTAAACACATTAAGCAGTGCTATCATCTCTACAGTCCACACACACTTGATAGAGCTCAGACAATATGTACTAATTGTCTTATTTAATTACCTTTGCACTATCCAAGTCTTTCTTCGTTAAGTTAGAAGAACATATTCTCTGTTAAGAACTTCAGAATCATTAATGCTATTGTTTGGGTACACTTACCAATAATTACATTATTTATTACATTTGTAATAGACAAACGTTACACTGATTTCCTTGTAAATGAGCAGAATTTTGAATAATGTTGAGTGTTGCTAACAACTGCCACTAACTGGAACCAATGAATAATATATTATCAAGTATCATATTAGTAATGTTTATTGTAGGAGAAGCTGGGGCATTTCAGCACACTGGAACATGGCAGCAGACTTTATTATTGACCACACAACCTGCTTCATGTTTTCAGTAACTCACACACACATGCACACTCGCATACAAACACAGATACAGGTATGCAAACCTGCACTCACCGTACACATGCTCGTGCATACACAACCATCTTTCCACAAGCAAATCCAATATTTTTAAACCTCCCTAATTTATTACTTTTTTATTGTCGTGTCCAGATTTAGAAGGTTTTTAAGGGTAGCCACTACCTGAAAATGGCCATATCACAAATATGCCATATCTCTGTTAATACTGAACATATCTTAACCAAATTTGGAGTCCTAATTAAATAACTAAATGGTATATATGAAATATGGAGTCATTTGCTTGTGTACTATCATGACAATGAATGTTTCTAGTGCTCGATGCTCCTCTGTCAGATAAGGTGGTTTTTGGCAAGGATACCTGGCTTCACTCACTGTTGTTCATGTTTTAGCATTTTTCAAGACGCCTTGAAAAATGCTCAAACCTAAAGTCCCGTCTCTCAACAGTCATTGCAGTCAGATTTCCTTACCTAAAACCACCTTATCTGACACAAGGGCATTCTAGCTAATTATTCTTGACAATTGCAAGATCACACATACAGTTGTTAGCTCAGAATAATTTTCATGGATGCATGTCCCTCTGTCACACTAGAAACGTTGGTTGCCATGGTAATACACAAGCACATGCGCCCCATATTCCACATATACTATTTATTGAACTAATTAGTACTCCAAATTTGGTTAAGATATCTTCAGTATTAACAGAGATATGGCCTATTGCCGTTTTCAGGTAGTGGCCACCCTTTTAAAGCGACCTTGTCTATTCTCTTACCTGATATCACCCACTAATAGTAAGCACAGGAAGTTCACTGAATCAGTTGTAATTTGTTGCACTTAATAATAATTACTGGTTGCAGTGTGGCAACCAAACAACTTCAAGGGTACTTGTGGGTAGAAACACAGGTCTGCCTTTGCTGTACGTGTTTTCATGTTGAATGTTTTTTTTACAATTTGTTGAAATGTTTGTTTACAATTTGAAAGTTTTTTGGACATAACATTAAAATTGTGAACAATTATATGTGGCTTATATTAAACACAATCTGGGGTGAGGTATACCTTCAACATAATATTTATTTTAGTGCTATATTAAAAAACGTTATCAATTATATTACAAATTGAACTGAAGAACAATAGACACTTGAGGTTGGTTAACCTTTAGAAGGCCTTTGAGCCATGCCCATGATGAGTGCTTACATGAAGACACTTCACAAATTACGCGCATTCTTGTGGATACAAAATCATAAGTATAACAAAATTAATACATTTTATACAGGTAAGGATGTCAACAGACGGCGCCGCTAATATAGAATCCGTTAAGATTGTTTTCATGTAACAACGCATTGGTCATACATTTTGTTTCTTTTGAATAAAATTACATTAACATCATTAGTATTTTAGGATTACTGATTTCGCTGCAACTTGAAATGGTTATTTCACAAGCGTGCTTTGAAGCTGCTACCCGTCGGGTGATTTGCGTCCCATCGTTTTGACGTGGCCCGGCTTTGCGTTTAGCCTTTAGAGACACTCACTTCAACGAAAAATTGACACATGTGCTCGATATCTTACATATTAATGTGATCATCAATCAAGGTAAAGGTAATAATAAACTGTTTATCTCTAGAACGCCATTGTAGGGAGGTTAGTGTAACGTGAAAAATTACAATGAAAACAACTGTTGTTTCGTTCCCATACTTGTGAAAATGTAAGTTTGATGTCGTTTTGTCAAGATAATCTATTACATTTCTACTTTTAAAATACGTAAAGAAAAGCATCATTGTTGGTCCAACTCATGTCCCCTTAGAACTTAGAAGACACCCCCTCCGATTTTGGATGTTTCCGTGCGCGGCTTCGGCAATATCCGTCGGCTACTGTTGTCATTATTACATGATGATCAGCAGAGGGCAGCACCATCTTCAGTAACTTTTTCTCTAATTTTGCAAATACATTTTATGTGGTAGTGCCACTATACACAACAAATCTGTGTTTGATTGAATCATTCTAAGGGCACCAAAGGTCCCCTAAAATACTAAATTGTCTACTGCAGGAGAACAGCCCTGCAGCTCTATATATAACTGGCTGGCTGCACCCTGTCACAGAACTAATTCCTTTACCTACAACATTTGTCACATTCGGAGTCTGTGTCTTGCATAGATCAGAGGTTGTCTTTTCTGTTATTTCAAAAAGTGTTCAGTAACTTTATCTCAAATGTTGCATACATGTCTCTTAGGGTAGTGTCACTGTACATAAGAAATTTGTAATTGATTGAATCATTCTAAGGGCACCTCATGGCCTCCCAAAAAGCTAAATGGTCACATTTTGTCTGTTTCTGTCTGGACTAGGTTGGCAGAGTGCCAATTGATTGTGTATTGCACCCATCCCCCACCCCACTGTGGAGCTAAGATTCTCTGTCTACTATTGTTTGATGAAAACTGACTAATCTGTAATTGGTCACTGGCAGAGGCTTATGTCAACAGATAGCATTAACCCAGTAGACCCTTGTTAAACTGGACAGTTGCATGTAGGTTTTAACCTGTATCAAACAGTGGGCTGTAACTAATGGGAAACCTGAGGAACTTTAAAACAGCAGTAGGCATAATTATCAATGCAATATAAAGATATGACCTAGGATTAAAATAAAATAATTTAGGTATAAAATAATATATAAAGTAACCTAACATAGGTACACTTGAAAAGGTTAAAGCATATTTAGGCATAAAGTATAAGGGATATTATTCAGATGTTTTACTATACATGTTGCAGCTATTCCGTCACTCCAATTATATTAGTATTATGTCGTTACTACTGTTTTAACTGTCATTACTGTTGTTTTTAAAGTCAAAATGTATGCTATGCATATGTTTGTTAACAAATAAAGTTTTATCATAGTTCATCTCTTTCTTCTTCCCATTCTGGGTGGTAGGGGCAAAATGAGAACAGATAATGCGTGTGAATTTTCTTAAATAACGTTTTACTGTGTTATATGCGAGATTGCAGCTCACCAACTCTCCTGCAAGGTTTCAACCACTGGAAATCGGCCTAAATAGCAGAGTATCAGGATAAAATCCAAAAGTATTTTTTAATAACACATTAACTAATATGTACAATATTCACGAAATGGTCTACTCGAATACTTTATTTCCAGGTGTATCTTCACTGGCATGCATATAGTCTAGAGAGCTACTAAACATGTCAACACTTTACTTCCATCATAACTCTTAATGATCTGTAACTATGATTCACCAAAAAATTCACAATATAGTCCAAAGGACTTCAGGGCCTTTTGGCCCATATTTTTTCGTTTAGGGATATGCATTTCCAAAAAAACTACATAAGACCAACATCCCACACATTTTTGTTACATATGAGTTAAAGTTAATTTAATATATTTAGTACTTCTTGAATTGCATTGCTAACAATTTCTTGTAATATTATGAAATAATATAATAACTGTGTTCTGTCATGTTCTTTTTTAGCAGAATAATTTATACAGGTATAGTAGACCTGTTCTACAATTTATCGTCTTTAAGTCATAATACATATTACTTAGTATTCTTGCCACATAGTATGATTCTAGTAATTTTAATTAAATGTTATTGTTCAGCTTAGAACAATGGCATAATATATTAATGAAAGACGTTTTTCATAATAATTTAAAAAAATAAAATACAAGAATCACTTCAAAATAACTCTTCTCGTTCTATTAACTATTTAATATTGTTGTATTACCTTATTGTTCCTTCTACAAAACTGTAATGCACATTTGTTTACTGGGCTACTTAGCTTTCATATGATCAATGATGCACTGTGCTCAGTTCAAATTACCTGTAAGTTCACCTTGGTTAATTTATTAATTTAGTATTCTTGTAATCAATTAATAAATAGTAGTATTGTCTACAAAAAAACACATACTAATTGATGAAATCCTCAATTCGATTGCTATATCACACACTATGACCGTTGTAAAATAATTCATCTTGTTAGTAATTCATTAATCTTGTTATATTAATTAAGTGATTAATTAATTAATGTATTGTTCTGTGACCAGAAATGGTATACATACATTGAATGTTGAACCACGCAGTTTTAATTTGCTATATTACACTGATTACTACAAAATTTTATATTGTTCTATTAATTAATTAATTATAATTGTTCTATTAATTAATTAATATATTTTTCTGTCTACTCGAATTGTAATATCTATTGATTGTTGAGTGCTTCAGCTTTTATTTGCTGTATTACACGCAGTAATCACTAAAACATATATATATTTTTTTTTATTAATTCATTTCTTATATTAATTAATTCATTATTGTTCCGTCTACACATATGGTATACATATATTAAATGCTGGTCTATGCAGCTTTAATTTGCCATATTACACACTGATCACTACAAAAATGCTATATTGTTCTATTAATTAATTAATATTTTAATTAATTAATATTGTGTCCCGACAACAAACAGTTACACTTTCGTTGCTGAGCTTCCCAGCTTACATTTGCTAGATTAACACATGATATGTGCAACAAAGTAATGATAAAATATAATTTAATTACAAAATTTCCCTGAAAATTATGCAAATTTATACAAATTATGCCAATACAAATGAATAAAATATTACTTTTGACATATTTGAAAAGAAGGACTACACATCTATCAGTGTGCCAAATTTCATCAATAAACATTGAACAGAACTGTTTTTATTATAGTTTTAATAAAAATATGCATGCGTTTTAGTGCCTTTTTCCCGTTCACTGGTAGTGGTAGAGATGCTTACAATCTGAAAAAAAATTTAAATTTTACATCTTAAAAAATTGATGTCTCGAAAACTACTTCACCGATTTTGATATTGTTTTCACTTTCTCCCGGGTTCCGCCATATAATAAACATATAGAACAACATATATCTGCAATTTGAAATTTTCAATGACATCCGTAATACAAGGTTGTCATTGTGGCCGTTGTTAAATAATATCCGGGTTACGTTTCTGCGACAATTTATGTCGTAAAACAGTTTCCGCTCCACGCACACGTCACGTGTCTTACTCTTGGTCACAAATCTAAAACAGCAAATTATAATTATGTATTCTAACTATAACGCTCGTATTACGACAACAAACGAAACATATTTAACTACTGGATATTATTTATTACTACGTGATCTACTGGTGCCAAATATTATGCCTTACATATGCACATGAACATCACCGGATAAAATTTAACGCCCGGCTTTAAAAAGAACAGTGGCGTAGCATGGTGGACTAGGCACGAGTCTTGAACCAAACATTAGCCATGCGTATTGTGGCTCCCTCTAGTATCTTATATATAACACGCACCTGCTGTCAATCAATTTTATTCTGACGAATTTATCGGGAATCAATTTGTCAGCATTGAATAACAACTATTAACCGCTAACCTGTGATCAGTAAGAATTATACCAGAAATAATCCACACACAAATGTTCGTCTGAATGTTCGTTCGCAACATTGGGAATATTTTGTCCAATGATTACATAGCTCGAATTAATTCCTGCTGCGGCGCTGCGCCTGGACTTGGCAACAACAAAACAACCCGCTTCGTATCCTGACGATGCGGCGAGATACGAATAAAATGTGATTGAACTAAAGAAGCTATATTGAATTAAGGGTTCTGAGACGCATCTGCGCTGGACGGCCTTTTATCTTTGGAAAATGGCGAGTCAACGAAGACATAATGGGTATGCTGATCACCGTGGAACGGACAGATACGAAGCGTGAGTAGATTGGTGATCGCTAAATTAGTGACTGAAGACGAACGGATCAGTCTCAGAAGCCAATCCAGTCAGTGTCAGGGAGCCGACGGCGAAGACTAAGCTGGTTAACAGTTGCATTCCACATAGGTCATTAGGTTTAGCAAAGGCATTTGGCTAAGTTGGTTGGAACTATATGGGCCTATACTATATACCAAAAACTAATTAAAAGGACATATAACTTTATAAGTAGGTACTTGTCACGATTTTATCAACACAATCAAACATATATATCAGTCATCAATGTCGACAGTAAAATAACATAAATATGATAAATAGTAAAAATATTATAAAAAAAAGGACCATGCTGAACATTGATTATGGTAATGAACTACTGATATGATCACATATTCGATTATAGCAACAACTGGGTCATTTCATGCAAACTCGGCTGCTTGGCCAGCTCAAATTTAAATAATTTTTTTAACTCTGTACATGTGATATTGATTAGTTAAATTTGCTTAATTTCCGGTTCCATTAAACACCATTGATACATGTTTAGATTATTATAATATAAAATTATATGGCCAATTACACAACACGGTTGGACTCACACAGTAAAGTACATGTTATAAGGAACACGTTCGCTTTTAGGAAGAATAAGTTTGATTTCCCCGTTCTGGCCTGAAAGCTGTGTTATAACGTGTACCTATGATTGGTACAAGGTACATTGAATATATGGAACAATTTGACCAAGTCCAAACATGTATCTTGCATGTACGTTTGTACACACACACAAACGCATGCGCACACACATAGACATTCGCACGCACGCATGCACACACACACACACACCATCTCAGGGAACACAGAGCTTGAACTATACACAACTACATTTTATAAACCTACTTTAAAAAATGAACTCTATAATGCATTCAGGCGCATGGGGAGATTAACAAATCTGGCATAACTGACGTGGAGTGATGATGTTTCGCATATATATATATTTTAGGTCCGCGTAAATTGAATGCTTTGCATTTTCTTTTAAAAGTATTACAGAACAGGTTGACGATGACAATGGATCAGGTGATGCGGACGTGTAAGTGTCAGTTTGTGTGACCTTCACCTTTGACCTTACTGCTACAAGAGGGTGTATGTTTTCCTTCCTGCCACGTGTTACTTGTCAGTGAGTGCACACAACTTGCATTCTCTGACTCACATCACATGTAAAAGGTAAATTTTTCACAGTTTATTTCGACCAAAAATTCTGTCCTTCCAGTTTAATCAGCGGGGACACCACAGGCCACAGCTACCACAAATTGTACCGCAGTAAATCGGGGAAGATGCACTATCGCACTCATGATTCGCTGACTGAGTTGTGTAACATTTCATATATATATGTAAATGTAAATGAAATGTTTCAACAAACTGCATCGCCAATTTGGTAAATGAGACATTTTGAAAATAAATGGGAGGTTTAACAGTCGGGGGAGATCGGGAATTGGGACCAGAAGCAGCAATGGGAGTTGGCAGATATGTACATTCCCAAAATGTGGACACGAGTGAGTCATTAAATGCAGTTTGAGTGTCATTAACACTGACCACTACAATTACGGTGTTTTCTCTGGTATAGGACAAGTGTGGTGGGCCACCTTGCTGTTTTTATCCATGCTAAATATTTGCTGAATTGTCCCCTCATCGCTATTTATTTCTCGCTCCCGTCTTTTTGTTACATATCATTAGCATTACTTATTACTGTTCTGGTTCATGTCAGATGTTCAGAAACATCAGTCTCACCTGAGTCAACAATGTGTTTTTTACAGAAGTTAATTATATGTCCTGTCAGTGTTTATGGTTGAATTAGGGATGAGTAGAACAGCATGAATTCATGTTACACCACATGGTCGAAGCTGATGTTACCATCATGAGTATTAAAAAAGTGTTGTAGTGGGCATGTCCCAGACCCCCTGGGTGAGCTTCATATCTTCAGTAATCAGTAATCACCATATCCTTGTCATCACCTCCCCTGCACTCCATTTTACCAAAGGAAACACTGTAATTGTATACAACATGTTTGACCAATATGCAAGTACGTGTGTATTAATGAGGGACATTGTTAAATTTACAGTTCTTGACTAGTGATCAGGGATCATTGCTTTTTTGTAGAAGAAATAAGAATATTGGTCAAACATGATGTAAATATTTGATCAGCTTCATACTTCTACTGGTACTGCTTTGATGTAAATATTCCTCTGCATTTTTCTCTGCTTTCTCCATGTTGCACTCTTGCGTTCTGTCAATCATCACGTCTCGCGGATAGGCACAGTAGAAAGAAGATGATCTCGACGGAGCCTGCTTGGCTGCCAAAGAAGTAGGTTTGTTTTGCATTGCAGGATCTTTGAAACTTAAGCAACTTCACAATGTATAGATCCAATTTTTATAGTGAAAAATTTGTTAAAAATTTAAAAAAAAATTGTCGTGTTTTTTGAAAATAAGATATCAGCAGTCATGGTAACCTCATTGAAGCATGTGATTTGTTGCTGATGCATAAATTCTCTTAAAAGATTGGATATACGATCAAGTTTGAAATGCTATTTCTGTTGTGTATGTTTGTGTGATCATACATGTGTTTGTGTGTTCATACATGTGTTTGTGTGTTCATACATGTGTTTGTGTAATCATACATGTGTTTGTGTGTTCATACATGTGTATGAATATGATGTAAGAAATATATGTGGATTTTTGTCCACTACATATAGATTCACTTACATTCATGATTGATGTATTTATCTTCTCTTTTCTTAACACTTGAAGAAGCAAATGTCTTATCTGTGTACAACTCTACAACTGTACACCATTAATTTAATGCTACAGTTAATCTAATTATATACTTTAAGAGGATGCAGTCTGTTCCTAGTTTTTCATTGATTAATTAATATAATGTTCTTAAGACTATACTAATTATGTTGAAGGTATAATGCCTGCCAAATGTTTTGTAAGCCTGCAATAATGGTCACAATTTGTACATATAACATGTTTGCTGACTTTGCAAAACAGATGTAATTAACCACATATTTATACACCACAACAATTCTCATTAGTAGACAAAAGTGTACATAAGTTGACTAATTATTAGTGTACGACAGAAATAATATAAAGAGACCTTATATCTTCCTATACATTTCAATATCATAATTAAAGAGAAGCAATATGTTCCTAATTATTTATTTACTTATTAATTAATATAATTGTTCTTAAGAATATAATAATGGATATATTGAAGGTATACTGCCCGTCAAATTGTATTCAGTAAACCCATAACAGTGCTCACAATTAGAAACATTTGCCTCGCAGCTTGTTCAAATGGTAAGCAAAATATCCAGTTTCAAACAAACTTTATTGACAATACTGCCAAGGTGGGCTGAGTTAACGGCAATACACTTTGATGTTTAACGATTCCCATTTTCCCACAGCAGAATTCCTGTTCAGATTATTACCCAGGGTAATGAGTGATGAGACAATGGCAGTTTAAACCGGAATAAATCAACATCAGTATACATGTTGTACCTATTTTGTGATTGACCTTGTGATGACCTTGTCAGTACTGACGTGGTCGTTGAGGAGGCTCGGAAGGCGAGCCTCGGTCGGATGAGGTCTGGCTACAATCGCATGATGAACAAGTACGCTTCCCAACAGTCATCACTGTCGGGTCGACCCAAGTGGGTGTCGGTGCGAAATGACAGCGTCATGGCACCAGACCCACTGACTGTCACCAATGTCAGTCAGGTCAAGACACTACAGGTGGGTGATCCAGTAACTGTCATTACAGACACTACAGGTATCTGATCCATTTACTGTTATTTATGGTGCTACACGTATATGGTCCATTGTCTGTCACTACTGTTAGTCAGCAAATTTGAGGTAAAGAAACTACTATGTGTCGCCTATCAATCATTCACCTGTCAATCATTATTGTATATCTGGAGACACCTGTCATATGTTACCAGTCAGTCATGTATGTTTGGAGACACCTGTCATGTTGTTGTTCTCCTCATTGTTCCCTGTCTTCAGGGGTGAGGCTGGCTTGGATACGTCGACATTTTCTTTCTCTTCCTCCTCATTGCACTTGCACTACTTTCTCTACCACCCTTCTCCACTCCACTCGGTCTTTTTCTCATTTCCTCCATTCCCCTTTCCATCCCTCCAGGTCTCTCTTCACACAATCCTTCCACCTCAGTCTCGGTCGCCCTCATCTTCTTTTTCCCTCCACTCTCCGGGCATCTGCTTTCTTTGCCATCCGTTCTTCTCCCATTCGCTCCACATGTCCTGCCCAGTTCAACCGACTTCTCACCAACTTCTTCTTGAAACTTTCTCTCACACCAACATCCTCCCTCAGCTCTTTCATTCTTCACTTATCTATTCTCTTTACCTCCGTAATCCTCCTGACCCAGTTGTTTTCACACACTTGTACCCTCTCCTGTTGTTTCTCTGTCATTGCTATAGTCTCTAGGCCATACAGGTAGGCTGGTGTCACACTTGTGCCCTCTCCTGTTGTTTCTCTGTCATTGCTATAGTCTCTAGGTCATACAGGTAGGCTGGTGTCACACTTGTACCCTCTCCTGTTGTTTCTCTGTCATTGCTATAGTCTCTAGGTCATACAGGTAGGCTGGTGTCACACTTGTGCCCTCTCCTGTTGTTTATCTGTCATTGCTTTAGTCTCTAGGCCATACAGGTAGGCTGGTGTCACACTTGTGCCCTCTCCTGTTGTTTCTCTGTCATTGCTATAGTCTAGGTCATACAGGTAGGCTGGTGTCACACTTGTACCCTCTCCTGTTGTTTCTCTGTCATTGCTATAGTCTCTAGGCCATACAGGTAGGCTGGTGTCACACTTGTGCCCTCTCCTGTTGTTTCTCTGTCATTGCTATAGTCTCTAGGTCATACAGGTAGGCTGGTGTCACACTTGTACCCTCTCCTGTTGTTTCTTTGTCATTGCTATAGTCTCTAGGCCATACAGGTGGGCTGGTGTCACATTTGTACCCTCTCCTGTTGTTTCTCTGTCATTGCTATAGTCTCTAGGCCATACAGCTAGGCTGGTGTCACACTTGTACCCTCTCCTGTTGTTTCTCTGTCATTGCTATAGTCTCTAGGCCATACAGGTAGGCTGGTGTCACACTTGTACCCTCTCCTGTTGTTTCTCTGTCATTGCTATAGTCTCTAGGCCATACAGGTAGGCTGGTGTCACACATGTGCATAGTACCTTTCCCTTGAGTTTTCACGATATGTGCCAGTCTCCCATCACACCTTCTAATTTCCTCCATGCACTTGCCCCTGCTTGTACTCTCCTGCGAATGTCTGTCTCTGAGGAGCCATCTCCATATACCGCTCCGCCCAGGTATACAAAACTGTCTCTTTGTTTTAGTTTCTTTCCCTCCAGGTGTATTTCCAGTTCTTTGCTTTGTTGCCCAACCCACAGCATCTCTGTCTTCTCCAGATTCACTTTTAGCCCATGTTTGCTGAAGATGTCCTCCCACTCTATCAGTTGTTCCTGTAAATCCACTTCCCCGTCCGCTACCACCGCTAGATTGTCTGCATACAGTAGTTTCTGGAGAATATCTTTTGTACTGGTCTTTCTACTTATCAGTTCCATCACTGCAATATTAGTAGTGGGCTCAGGGCACTCCTCTGTCTCAAGCCAACATTCACTTTGAATTCTTCTGAGATTCCAAGTCCACACACCACTCTGCCCTTCCACCACCCCGACCTCTGCCTCTGGGACCCCATCTATATCAGTGTCGCCATTGCCATCGTTCTTGGTACTGTGTCATAAGCTTTCTCCAGGTCTATAAAACCCACATCCATGTTTTCCTGTCCCTCCAACTTCTTTTCGATTAGCTGTCTCAGCACAAACATTCCATCAGCTGTACCTCTTCCTCTTCTGAAGCCCTGTTGTTCTTCTCTGATTTCTCCTTCCACTGTTGTTCTTATCCTTCCATCAAAGATTCTCTCCAACAGCTTTCAGCATGTAGCTCAGCAACATGATGCCTCTGTATTTCCCTGGGTCATGCACGTCTGTCTTTCTTTTCCATATCGGAACTATTATTTGGATTTTATTTTTTCCTGTTCTCCACTCCTCTGGGATCTTTCCCTCTCTCATGCAGGTAATCAACAATATTGTCCACCAGATTCCTAAACGTTTGGTCACCACCAGCATTTTCACTCGTACTTCATCAATACCAGTCGCCCGTCCTTTCTTCATCTTCTTCATTGCTCTCTCTACCTCTTCATCCATTCTTATCCTTAATCACTGTTCCAGTTTTTACATTTTTGCTGTCCTCATCCCTCTCTCGAGCCATCTTTTAGATCATCTTCTTTCCACTGTCCTCATCTAGCTTTCTGTACAGCTCCTCTTCCATTTCTCTCTGCTTTATCCACAGCTCTCCTGGCTGCCTTCTTTCTCTGTCCGTACAGCTGCTGTATGGCAATGCCTGGTTGTCCTCCATTCCCCTTGATCCCTTCTATTTCTTTCCATACCTCTCTCTTTTCTCCAATTGCTTTCGCTACTTCTTTGGTCCACCATGTTTTATTTTTTTTCTTAGAGGAGGCTCCTCCCTTACCAGATGTTCTGCTGTGCCACATACCTCCTCTGCTGATCCAATGAAAGCATTCTTAAAGTGCTTCCACGCTTCCTCCATAGTTCCTGCTGTTGGCCCTAATTGCTCATACTCTGGTGTCCCTCTGTCTCTATATGCTCC
Organism: Escarpia spicata; assembly: GCA_963995525.1. Classification (NCBI taxonomy): domain Eukaryota; kingdom Metazoa; phylum Annelida; class Polychaeta; order Sabellida; family Siboglinidae; genus Escarpia; species Escarpia spicata. Next base: position 58,944,042 of record OZ023210.1, on the reverse strand, counting down.
GGCTGTGTCCCCGTGACATTTCCACTGCTTAATGGTCTTTCACCCCACACTTTTAGTCTCTCTCCTACATACGCACAATGAAAACGAGGGGCTTGTGTTGTGATGAGTCTTTCACTCGCCACATTTGCTGTGTCCTCACTACCAGCAGGTCCAGCTCTGTCTTATGGTGGCCACTCCTATAAGATACTTTGTGACTTTCCATCTTTTGGAAAAAATGACCCCGCCACCGCCAGCCCATTTCGCATCACCAACTCTACTAACTCCCAGCCATCTCGGTTCCTTGTACTCCATCCAAATCCCCTGACCTGGCTCCCTTTTCACCCAGAGGAGCTATCAGGCAGCTGTAGCTGAAAGCAAGAGTATGAAGCACAAACCACTTACTACAAACTACACTACAGCACTTGGCGCATTACACAGACCTGTGTTAAACAACACACTGTAACGCCTGTCAATCATGTATGTCTAGAGACACCTCTCATATGACACCTGTCAGGCATTGTTGTATGTTTGGAGACACCTGTCATGTGACACCTGTCATGTGTCAGTCATTGTTGTATGTATGTAGACACGTGTCACCTATCAATCATGTCTGTCTGGACACACCTGTCATGTGTTACCTGTCAATCATTTATGTCTGGAGACATCTGTTATGTGACACCTGTCAATCATGTATGTCTGGAGATACATGCCATGTGTCACCCGTCAATCGTGTATGTCTGTAGACACCAGTCATGTGTCATGTGTTACCTGTCAATCATATATGTCTGGACACCCCTATGATGTGCCACCTGTCAATTATTGTTGGTAGGATGCCGGAGAGATCGAGGCAACTCACTCGGACAATCAGACCTCAGACGAGTGGCTCAGGACTCACTCAGTGGACAGTCTGCAGCTGAATCTAAAGAACCTCATGGACAAGAGCAAGGCTGTGAGGTGAGACTGAACCTCACATAGTGCTAACTTGAGCCATTCTCTGCTACCTGATTGCCGTAGAGATATATCCAAAGTTCTTACCATTAAAGCAATCTATTGTGTTTGTGTTTTATAATAAAATCATATCAGACCTGCCTACCATTCCGGATTGTCTGGAATCATTCTGGAAATACACCTCAAATTATGGTATTATGGTGAGGGATGAAAATATTATGGATTCTTTCGTTGTCACAATGCGCGTCAATCACTTCCATGCTCCTCCAATTTAGCTTCACTTTATTCAACAGATGGCAGCACATATACGCTGCTTGTTGTGATATGGTTTTTCATTCACTGCTTCTGGTCGTAACCTGACCAGTAGGAAACAGCATTACGACAAATTTGCATTTCCGCGCTCATGGCGCTCAAATAAGAAGAAATCACGACTCACGCGGCACGAAATGATGGCGGGGATCGAAACGGCACCACTACCAGCCAAGAAGAAACATGTACTACAAACGTTTATAACAGCATGCATGCAGACATGACCCGTATTGTCAAGTTTAAAGAAGGGGATCGGCTTTACATACTGCCGTATATGCGAAATTTATTTTCCTATTTCACATGACATGTCACATGGTGGCCGGGATAATTGCAGGTACTGACTAACTCTACGTTGTTAGACTAGTACTAGTGACAGAGTAATGGGTGTTGTACTTGTAGTGTCAGGCCAACTCACTGTACTAAGAATAAGTTAGTGTATTTATTGAGTTTAGTCTATCGTTTACAGGGATAGGCCTATATACTAGAGTTGAGTAGTCCAGATGATGTCGACGACTAGCGTAACGTAATGGTTTTGCTGTCCCCCGGCACGACTTTGTCAGGTTTGTGTTTATCTTTGATCTAGTCAAGCTACTATACTGTGTAGTCTATAGCCTGGTCCTAGGTATACCGGCTACTAATATTAATCATAATGACACCACAAATAGACAATGATGTGACGCATTGTTATAATTTGTCATGTTTTTGTAGTCAGCATGCTGTTTTTGAAATTTACATAAAATCAGAATTACAATGTGTATAGATGCATTTGCATTACAGTTACGCTTCTTCACGTTTGATTTCCATCAATGCTGGTTATGAACATCTACCTTACCTTGTTAACAGAACACTTCAAAATACCTCATAGTTTATTAGAGACAATTATGTTTTGGGTGCAACTATCGTCATAGTCACAGTATTAAAGTTTTACTGACAGTGGTTTTCTTTTCCTGACAATATCTCACACGGTTTAGAACTATTACTGACAGCAGGCCTATATTCCTGAAAATCAATGTAAATGGGAAGATGGATTACTGACAGGAAGTTTTTGGGGTAGGCAGGTCTGTCATATTATATAATATAAATGTAATGTATTCTAGGATATAGTAACTGCTGATATGTGTAAATGATTTCGTATACATGGGCTTGGATTCCACAGTCATTCCCGTACATCAAACCACACGTCCTGCTAATCAGGGTTGGCGTTGATTTAATCAAACTGATTAAATCATCAATTAAATCATCGATTAAATCAAGATATTGATTTTTTTAATTTTTTTTCAGATTATGTTAAATTTATACTAACCTGAGTACTCAATTTATTTGTGCCAATTTATAATAATAATCCTCAACAACACTCAACAGTAAGACAGCTGAAAATTTTTAATTACTAGGCCCACATGTTTTTACAGCTGTGCTCAATTAAATAATTGATTGGTGTATTGCTTGGACTTTGGTATGTTGTGTTAGGCAAGTGACAGAGGCAAGTGATACATGTGATCACCGAGGCATGACTTTGACTGATTGGGAAGAGGGCAGAGAGGCATACCTTTATCTGTATTGTCACCTGCCAAGGACCAACAGACTGCAGATAATTGCATGCTTTGATTTAATCAGCTACCCCAGGGTACCTAAGATGTGTAAGATCAATGTGAGATGGGTTCCAAAGTATAGATAAGGTGTTTTAATTCTTTAGAAAGGCTAGGAATAAAATGTTCAGCCCATTGGGTATATTATGATATTCCACATATTTATTTATTTTCAGAACTACATATTATTTCTTATAAGATTTGTCGAGAATGTTGAAAAAATCCAATAAATCGATTTAATAGAAAAAATCCGATTTAATTGAAAAAAATCTGATTTATTCGATTTTTTCGAAAAAAATCTTCATTTTTTCCAACCCTGCTGCTAATAATTAGAATGTTATTTATTCCTGGCTGATTTCAGGTAATGGAACAGATAACGCTTCTTTAAGTAACCCTTTCCTGAATTTTTTTGACCACCAATAAATTTACTTCTTAAGGTGAACATCTTCTCACTTATTTATGGCGATTGTCTAATATGCTATAAAAACATTTCAAAGCACACAAACGGATCCTCGGCAGATGAGACGACGGTTGTCTCCTACAGGAGACACAATGACAGATGCCAATGAAAGCCGTTCAACGGAAGTTGGTTCCCCGAAGACCCGAGTTCTCTCGGCAAAGAGTAAGACCCACATCAGATATTGGAATGTCCGAACATTAGGCGAGAGTTCAAAACTCGAACAATTGATCAGAAAGACAGCTTAATACAAGACCTGGTAGACAAGATTCAACATCGTGACAGAACCATTATTATGGGAGACATGAATTTAATGCCCAGATTGGTGGAGATCGGTCTGGTTTTGAAAATGTGTGGTTAAGGAGGACCGCTTATCAGACCTGGACTTTGCTGGTGACATTGCTGCCCTCTCAGACACCACCCATGGCCTACAACGTCTCGTGGAATCAGTCGGCAAATACGCTAATGGCTTGGGACATGTCATCAGTGAAAAGAAGACAAAAAACATGCTGACAGGGGAGCACCAACCACCCACAGATATTTTGATCAACCAAAAAAATAGAAACAGTCAAAAACTTCACCTACTATGGCAGCTCCATCAACAATCAAGGAATCATCGATCATGATCTAAACTGCAGAGTGGGGAAAGTGTCAGCCGCCTTCAACCAGCTGAGAAAAATTTTGAACAACAAGAAATTGACCTTGAAATCTAAACTCCGCTTTTGTAACTCAAACGTTATACCAACCCTCCTATACGGATGTGAAACATGGCAACTAAAAACAAGCCAAGAAAACAAAATTGATGCATTCGACACTAAATGCCTGTGAAAGGTCTTGGGCATACACTGGAGCGACCATGTGACAAATATAGATGTCTGCATACGACCAGGACAACCTCTGGCATCATCTGCTATCTGCAGAAGACGAATGAGCTGGCTCGGCCATGTCACAAGGCTCCCACCTACTAGACCTGCCCAACTAGCGCAATGGTGGATACCAGCTAGCCAGAGAAAGAGGGAACGACCAAGAATGAACTGACACCAAGCAATTGCCTCGACCTACAGCTGGTCAACGAAAGTTGAACCGACATGAGAACACTAGCAAGTGACAGATCTGGATGGTGTGCTTCGACTGCCTCATACATCTATAGACACGGGAGCCGCTAAGTCTAGGTAAATCTAGTAAGCTTCTCTTCAGATAAGACAAATGTTGACAAGATAAAGATTTTTGTTGATGTCACACTATGTTGTTGACGGGGTACTTGGGATAAACTAAAGGATGACTTGTGATGTTGTTGTTTACCAGACCCAGCACTAACCCAGCGACTGGACAGTTACAACAACACATACAGTTTGAAGCAGCAGATATCAACGACTTCGAGTACCGACTGAACAAGTGAGTTGATTATCAGATAATAAAAAATCACGATTGCCGACTCGAGCTACAGGCTCCACGGGTGGACAAGGAATTATTCCTTATTTTTTGGAGTCCATGAGTTTTTATATAAATGCAGCTCACCTGCGGTTAATTGATGAGTCCAGAAATCATAATTATATCTGTGTGATCTCAGTCAGGCTTTGCCTTGCCAACAATGGTTACATATATATATATATAATATATATACATACACATGTATATATATATATATAATATATATATACATGTTTGCAACATTACAGTTCTCAGTAAAACAACCTTACCCGTATGATTTTTGCCATAGAAAACAACTGGGTTAAGAATTTCAACACAATATACAATGGAATGTCTGAGCTGCATGTGTGTGTCAGCCATTGTTTAAGCTAGATAGACGTGGATGCTAGGCAGTTTGTTACATGACGGATCCGTTAGTTGTAATCTTCTTGATTGCATATTTTGCTGTAAACTACAACAGTTGATTTATCTTGTGGCAATTAATACACCTGAAAATATACTTAATAGTAATGGTAAGGTAACTTATTTCATGCCTAAGTCCTTAGAAACCAAACTCAGAGGCGCATAAGACATTTTTGGTGTCACATACAGTATCTTGGTGAAATCTGCACAATATTTAAAAAACTACTTTAACCTGTGCCTTTAACTCCCAAACAGACTTTACCATGTTTCATGTGAGCGATTCATGTATAATTACAGTAGTTTCAGAGTGTCTAACTGACAAGCATGTTTTGTTTCAGAGCCATAGAAATGTACACAAAGCGAATAAAGTGGTTGCTCCAGGGAAGCCGCAGGGTATGCCAACTGTCACCTTTATTTAATAATAACGTGGGATCTTGTATAATGCCAGTATCCGCCTAGACTAGGCAGACATGGCACTGCTTCATTATCAGAGCTAGAATTTGGCACCAGCCAATGCTGACCTTTGTAGATAGAGACATTTGAGAGCAAAATCGTTTGTTTGAGCACTGGTTATATACTTTAATTATTATCATTATTGTAGCACAAATGTTACATCATTTTGCCGTTCTGTATTGTCAAAAAAATGTGCAGGGTATACTAAACAGTAGTAGCAAGATGTACAATTGTTGTGTGGAATTGGACACTGCACTAAAGGTTATTTTTAGCATAGTTACTCTACACCATATTCTTATTACCTTGGTTTATTTCCTATAAGACAATGTTGGCAATTTTATCGGGTGAATACAACTATGGCAAATATCTGGTTTGACTGCCTCTAGACCATTCCTGTAACACATTCAGTTCGTTCATGCAATCTTTGGTGTGGCTGTGGATGACAGTGTTGTTAGTTGTTTTGTAGGTGTTTGGATTGATCAAACGCAGTCGGGTCGGCGTGCTCATAGATGTCTCTGATGCCAACTGTGGCTTTGGTCGACTGACACACTTCCAGGATACTCTCATGGTGGGTGGAACGAACCAGCCGCAGTCACACAGAGTGCGAACATTACAGTTGCTGTGTGTCTGTTATGTGTGTTGTGTGTATGTAGTTACTCCATTCATTTATAGCATGTATGCATACACATACATACATAATATATCAGTGTTTCCCCTGGTATATAACAAGCGAGGCGGGCCGCTTCGCCGTTTTTCTATGCCGCCTCGTCCAAAATATGCCGAAATTGCACCTCATAGCTATGTCATATGCCCATTTTTTTTCTCGTTCTTTTGTGATATATTCAGCGTCAGCGAGCGGCGAGAAATTACATCACAAAGTCATTTATATTCCTGCAAAATCACAGATTTGCAGGAACATCGTTTAGTCGTCTTAACGTCGCTCAGAGCAGTTAGTATTTAACTCCATTGGACAACGTGAAAGATATCACTTGTCAGTTGTCCAATCACGGAATATTCCTGCGGGATCCCCAGTGTCTCCAATGGTGACACCTTGTGGAGTTTCGACATACTAGAAATCTAGACATTCATGTAAAATGGCACCCAAACGGTAACTTGCGTTTTGGTTTATGATGGTGGTGGGAGTGAAAACATTGCAGGCGGATGGCACTACGTCACTTGTCGGCACTTGTGTCGAATCCGGACTCTTTTGAAGCCCAAATAAAAACCGTGCATCCTATTCACTAATTGGCACTTGTATCGAATCCGGACCCTGTTGAAGCTCAAATAGTGACCCGGTTTGCTCTAGTCTGTGCCACTGTGACCGTGCGTTACCACACAGCGTGCGTAAAACGAGAGATATACAGTTTACAACAGCGTATGTTGATACAAATCGGGGTGCTATTTATGCCTCAAATGGACATAAAACGCAATATTCTTAAAGGTAAATATGCCTAGGTTAATGTTGAATGATGGAACTACAGTGTATTTCACTGACGTATCAAAGTTAAGCAAAACACAAGTTATAACGGCGAAATCAAAGTTGGTCCGGATTCGACACAAATGTCCACAAGTCTATTCAACTAATAACATGTTCTATGCGGTTTTATTTTAGCAAAATAAGGAATGTGATTCGTAACATACATCTTTGTGCTAAATATATAATACATTCCGACAAAGTTGTGCAAACAAACTTCTGGGAAAGTTGATTTGAGTGAAATACTTAAGAATATAAACCACCGAAGTTCACATCTCATAAAAAATGCCTACTACCCAAAACCGTGCATACTAACGGGTTATCAATAACTTGGGTTAGATAATGATATGTTTGCACAATAATTGGATATACTAAACAACTTATACTGTTTTATAAAAAGGACACAATTTGAGAAACGTTCTTGCAATTAATAGAAACATACTTTTGTGGCATTCCAGAAATGAATGTTTAATTAATTGTATAGCATTCTAGCAACAAATAAAATATAATCATTTGAACATAAACCACCAATTTACCATAATATTATGATATTAAAATCATTTAAAGGTGATGATGATGAAAGAGTCTTCAGATGATACCACTGGATGCTTCCCAGAGAAGTTAAGATGGTGTTCGACTGAACAGGTCTGCCAGGGAGTAAAGTGTAAAGCGCTTTCAGCAGTCCTGCACTATATAAGAACTTACCTTTTACTTTTTTACTGACTCTGTCAGTGAGGTAACAAGGCCTAGGGTTTGTGCAAGAAAAACAACCATAACCAAGTACCAGTGGTCAAGTGGAAACCACACCTCTACTGAGTACCAGTGGTAAAATGGAAACCACACCTCAACACGATGAAACAATAATGATTACTGACTTTTATCAATCATGATTACTACATTTACAAGTAGTGTCTTGTTGTTTTATATCTTCCCCTCTATATTCAAGAGTAAAGGTTAAAACGTACCTCAGAATGCACCATTTTAAAGCTAGTTGAAAAAAATCTCTGGGGAAGCATGCCCCCGGACCCCCTAGCAATGCTTCGCACCTGTGGCGCTCGCATACCCCAACCCTACCACTTCGCCCATCATTTTACCCAGGGGAACACACTGATATATAGAAGTATGCAAACATGCATACGCAACACACACACACACATGTGCAAACATAAATAGAGACACACGAATAAACGCGCATGCATGTATGTACGCACGCACACAGACACACTGCACACCCTTTCGTTTAGATGTGCCTTTGAGCTTCATTTTCTAAAGATTTAGGCAGGGTAGAAGATCTTTGTGCTATTTCTGGTACTTTTTCTGACTATAACAACTTGCGTGTAACAACAAGGTATGTATAAGATGATTTGACCCTGAATTGGTCAGTGATGCCCAGTTGTCAGGTGTGTCATTCTGCCTTTGTGTCTCATGTCTTCAGCACCTGATTGATGAGCAGATGGCCGTGATGAAGAGTATGTATCTGGTGGCGTTTGGCTCCTCCCTGTCTCCGCTCTGGGCCAATTCAATGGACGTCAACTGCAGAACGTATGTATCCAACTCATTCAGCGTTAGCTTAGAGCAACCAGGTAAATTCAAGATTCAATAACTTTATTGTCTGTTTAAAACATTGCATTAAAAACAGAAATGTTCCTTTAGATACACACTGAAATGTTCCTTTAGATACACACTGAAATGTTCCTTTAGATACACACTGAAATTTTCCTTTAGATACACACTGAAATGTTCCTTTAGATACACACTGACATGTTCCTTTAGATACACACTGAAATGTTCCTTTAGATACACACTGAAATGCCAGTAATAAAATTGGTACAACACATCAAATTGATCAGCACTAAAAATTGGTCAAACACAACATAAAAATGTTTATGAAAAATAATAAGTAAACAATTAAATAATAATAAATGGATGTTCTTAACCCTGCAACCATTGACCGTGCTACAGGTGATACTGTACTGGGATGTTGTCAACTCTCTCTTTCACTTCTTCTCACCTCCATGGCTCCCATTTCTCCATCTTTACATTTTTCAGTACGTGTGTCTTCCCCTCTCCCCATCTCTTCCTTCTGTTCCCGAGTCCATCACACTCTCCCTTTCCCTCTCCATCCTCTCCCTCCCCCTTCTCTCTGTCTTTCCCCCTCTCTACAACTCTCTCCCTCTCTCTCTTCCCTCTCTAACAGCATCTCCTCCGAGGTGCCGAGGTCTGTGTGCCTCTTTCTGTAGTCATTCCCTTCTGCTCAGTTAGTTGGTAACATGTTTCGAATAACACAAAGATGGTTATTTACAGTTATTTACATGTGCTATGTGTTTCTGTGGAGCCTTGCTCCTACCAGAAAGAGTTGATTGGTGATCAACTACCCAGATGGTGCCAGCATTTTAAAGATCAAAATGCTGTATAATTACGATAACGAATGCCCTCAGTGTGTTGCTGTGTGGGCGGCTGTACACTAGTAGAATATCATATTTCAAGAATACTTTCCATTGATCACTATGATTCACATCAATGCGTGGCTCATCGTCTGGTGGTTCAAAGGTTGAATCCCACGAGTGTTGTTTGTGATACGTTTCCATACATTCTGTGGTACACCCAGAGAAATCATCCTTTAAATTATCTCGGTCACTCCTGCAATAAAACGCATTTCCGTAGTTGTTTGTGTTTTATAAATGCTCCGTGTTAAGATGAATATGTTTTCCTGTAGGAAGAAGAGAACTCTGTAAGTATCGTCTGGCCCTGGGTTACAGTTTGTAGTTTGTGTGTTTGTTCTGCATCTTGTTGCTTCTCTGGAGTTGTTAGAACGCATGCTTTCATATACAGGAACAGTTACCAACAGTTGCTATAGCTATACACAGCTTTCTACAGAAATGTTCAGAGTTGCTCTTATCAGCACGACTGGCTCTTGTTGTTGACACTCATTGCTAGAGCTTCCCCTTTGTTGGCTCTTATTGATAGAGCTGCTCTTGCTGAATACTGTCTGTCATTGCTGGAGCTACTCTTGTTGCTCATTGTTAGAGCTGCCCTTTCTGTCTGTCATTGATGGAGCAACTCTTCTAATCGATGAGCAGCTCTTGTTGTTGTTGACCATTGTTGTAGTTGCTCTTGCTATCTCATTGATAGAGCTACTCTTGTTTTCTGTCATCGGTGAAGTTGCTCCTGTTGCTATATATCATTGATGGGGCTTCTCTTCTTGCCATCTCACATCAGTAGAGCTGCCCTTGTTGTTGCCCATTGATAGAGCTGCTGTTGTTGTCATCTCTAATTGACAGAGCTCCCCATGTTGTTGTTCATTGGTGGAGCTGCTTTTGCTGTTGTCTCCCATCAATGGATCTGGTCTTTTGCTGTTGCTTGGTTGTTGCTTTGTAGACAACATGTAAAAATAACTACAACATAAAAGTGGTGTGTAATCAGCTATTGTAATATATGTTATGTTAATATTAAATAAGAAGATAGTACGTGTTGATAATAACATATGTGTTAGTCATACCAGTGATTATGTAGTCCTTGGCACTCTACGACGAGTGATCCAGTGACATTTATATAACAGACAATTTGTGTGCTCCTTAGTTCAGAGTGTTGCTCTGAAGCAGTGATTCCTGGACACTCTTGAAGGAAGATGACAAACATGTAGCTGCATCAGTCAATTTTTTTGCAAGCTAAAAGTAACACAATTTTGCCTTTTTAAAATTGTAGGTACTTCACTGAAAGCTAATTTTCAAACAATTTTTTTGCACAATATTTGTTATTTAACTATGTTAGAGATTTAGACTATGAATGTATTGTGGAAGACTTTGACTATATCTAAACACTAAAACGTTTCCTATTGCATACAGTGAAATTGGGAAGCATCAGTATACATGGGGGTATAGCTGTCTTACACAGACATTTTCTACCAGTTCAACTAACAGCAGTTCTTGTCTGGTTTTGAGAGGTGCAGACACTGTATATGACATCAATGTCATTGCTGATTCTGTACAGAAGTCTATGGCAGTATATAGTTTGTATATCTGAACTTAGAATGACCTTGACCTGTAACATGAGTGACCTGTTGTTGTAGTTTGACCCAGGCAAAGAACTGGGTGTCCCAGCTCCAGACGGGGGGAGGATGCAACCTACTCAAGGCTCTGGAACACATGTACAAGCGCAAGGACATCGACAGCGTAGTCGTCGTTCTAGGCTGCATGTAAGTCTCTTTTATTTTTGTAAATATTAATTATGTATGTTCTTTTTTTGTTGCGAATCGTTCTGTTTTTGTAGTGTTAATCTCAAATCTTTCAGTTCATATATAATAATAATTATTATTATATTATTATTATCATTTGTGTAAAAATAGATAAATAAATAAAATGCGAGCAATAATAATAAGATAACTTCGACTGTGCCTAAATCCTTGGAAACCAAGCTCAGAGGCGCATAAAGACAAAAGGATTGGTCAATCTCAAAATCCATAAGCAGTATTCCAGTTGTCAACAGATGGGTCACGGCTAGGGAGTTATGGTGGATAAGCAACAACCAACACTTGATTTGAAGCGATTACCTCGCCGCATGTTTCAGACCGGATCAGACGTGTCAGTTTCTGTGCGAGTACATGGCCCAGCTGGGGGTAGGGCAGGACAGGCCCATCCACACTGTCTCATACGACTGCTGCAATCACCACACTCATGTGAGTCAACAACTACTACAGTGACAACAACTGCAACAGTGACTACTTTATAACAGTTGTTACAGCTACAGATCCTCAACAACTACAACAACTATAACAACAACAATAACAAATGTAGTAACAACAAATACAACAACGATAGCAACAAATACAACAAATATAACGACAGTCGCAACAAATACAACAAGTATAACGACAATAGCAACAAATACAACGACAATAGCAACAAATACAACGACAATAGCAACAAATACAACGACAGTAGCAACAAATACAACGACAATAGCAACAAATACAACGACAATAGCAACAAATACAACGACAATAGCAACAAATACAACGACAATAGCAACAAATACAACGACAATAGCAACAAATACAACGACAATACCAACAAATACAACGACAATAGCAACAAATACAACGACAATAGCAACAAATACAACGACAATAGCAACAAATACAACGACAATAGCAACAAATACAACGACAATAGCAACAAATACAGTGACAATGGCAACAAATATAGTGACAATAGCAACAAATACAACAACAATAGCAACAAATACAACAACAATAGCAACAAATACAACAACAATAACAACAAATATAACAACGATAGCAACAAATACAATGACAGTAGCAACAAATACAATGACAATAGCAACAAATACAATGACAATAGCAACAAATACAATGACAATAGCAACAAATACAATGACAACAAAACAAATATAATTACAATAGCAACAAGTGCAATGACAATAGCAACAGATGCAATGACAATAGCAACAAATGCAATGACAATAGCAACAAATACAACAACAATAGCAACAAATACAATGACAATAGCAACAAATACAACTACGAATACAATGACAATAACAACAAATACAACAACAATAGCAACAAATACAATGACAATAGCAACAAACACAACAACAAATACAATGACAATAACAACAAATACAACAACAATAGCAACAAATACAATGACAATAGCAACAAATGCAACAACAATAGCAACAAATACAACATCTACACTACTTCTAAATCTTTACTCAGATATACTGACATTCTTGTGCAAACAACATGCATGCACTCACTTATACACATATCTACTCATGCATGCATGAGTGCAAGCACACACACACACACACACACACACACACACACACACACACACACACACACACACACACACACACACACACACACACACACACACACACACACACATTGTGGAAGTTTGAACATGGTATGATCTAGGCATACATAATTTGTTTACTAAAAAAAAAACGAAATCAGCCGGATGCCCATTTTGTTGAGCGGCCGCAAATGGCCAGAAACTTTTTCTAACTTTGATAATGCATGGAGGTGGCTCCATCATCTGGATACTTATGTGACTTGTATCTCTGGATTTCTTAGTGCATCTGCTGTCCGTGATGGTTATTCTGATGTGGCTTTGTATTGGTCGTTTTTGAATGAGCGCTGTTTGAAAATATCAACTGACAAGAGTTTGTAGATTTGTATTGCATTCTATGCAATACACCCAGACACATATCGCGTTTTTTATTTGGTTAGTATATTTATTACCATCTTGTGCGGAATTCAATTATTTCAGATAAGTACAACTTGCAACGATCAGAAGCTAAGTACAAAAAAGTTAAATGCAAAAAACAAGGTGCGCCTGTATCATGGTGACTTTTTTCGTGCTGCAGGGATTCTGAGCACGTTTCATAAAATGACTTCTTAAGATCTAAAGGGTTAATAAAAGGAAACTTACACTTATTATATCATAGAAAGGTGTATGATACTGTATACGCCCAATATATTAACAACAAGGAACAAGGAGGAAGACCATGTGTTATGTTTAATGTTCTTACATATTTCAAGTACATTTTGTATCGTGCATACTTTTTGGAAAATGACGGCCATTTTCTCTGTTGTTTTCCTGATGTGAAGGTCACCTTGAGAACACTGGCGGAGCAGTCTGGTGGCAGATATCAGTGCTATGACTCTGCCTCAGAAGTAAGTCTTCGACACTCCATGTCTGTCTTTAGAATGCAAGTGTAAGGTATTTAAAGGTAATAGTTTAGTATGTTGAAATATAATAGAAATGTGAATATACGCATACATGCATGCACTCACATGCACACACGCATGCATGTGCACACACATTACATTCAAATCAAATAGATGAATATACGCATACATGCATGCACTCACATGCACCCACGCATGCATGTGCACACACATTACATTCAAATCTGTATTACGTTAAAATATAAACTAGAGAAAAATGTGCCTAATAAGATATACTAAACAGGCATAATACTAAAAACACTGACAGCTATTGTTACCAAGAAACTTAGTTACATCCTTCCACGGAGCAAACACAAATGGATAGCTCTAAGTAACTACCTTGATGGCTTTCTCAATACGTCACCAATTAGTAGATTAGAGGTGAAATGTTCTAAGCAAATAAATTAAGAGAGAAAGAGACGAGTCGACTTCGTCACCTGGGAGAAGATGCCATTACAATGTGCCAAAGTCAGCATATTACTACACATATGCATGTGTTTGCTTACAGGAGCAGATCTACGGCAGCTCGGACATCAGTGTACTACTGAAAGAGGTACAGAAGACACAGAAGATTATCAACAAGATCATTGGCATGAGGCAGGGTCTCCTGGGAACTGCCCTTGTCAGTGTCACAAACGAGGTACGGTCCTCAACTGTATCCAAGGTCACTAAAGTCAAGCTAAAGTTAGGATTTCATATGTATGGTAATGGCATGCTGGTGCAGTGTATGTAAAACAATGACTATAGTGCCCAGTGGAAATCAATAAAGTAGTTCCGTATGTACATAGGCGGATGTGGTTTTTTCACGTGGATATGGACTATTTAATTACTCCATGGAGCGATTCAAATCATTTCCGCACAGGAATCGGATAAGAAATTCACAAAAGTGACATCCTTATAGCGGTATCACAAAGAACAATAATTATTTCTTTATTTAACTTACTTTCGTCTCACACAGTAATTAATCACCACACAAATTAACTGTTCATATATTAGTGTTATACTATGTCTCAAATAACTAATGACAACATATTTGTAAAATGCTACCCTATTTAGATACAATGCATGCATTTGTACCATGCCTTGCAGCTACGTAATATATAATTTTGTTGACCTGTTTTCAGATTAACAATGAGGTTGCAAAGTTACCTCAGTCGCGGTTCCTGCCCCGACCACCAGGACATGACTTGCCTCTTAAGATCAACGAGCTGAATTACTCTCCTATGTCATCTGGAAATTGGCTTGGAAAACATGGACTCAAAGGTACATGTTTATCAGAGTTACTTAGTTTACTTTATGGAAATCTTATATGAGAAAATGTGAACACTATTAAAACCAAAATGCTACAGAAACAAACAGACATGACCCAAAAATGTATCAATAGACATTTTACATGGAAATACACCAATACCTGATATCTATCAAGGATAATTTACATTTTGTTTCATGTAAATAAATCTGGAACAAATTACACTTCAGGTTATGATAGCATTTAGGGTGTTTTATGTTTATACACGACATACATTTTCACTGTTGTTGTTTTCAGCGAAGGGACTTGACCTATATCAAGTGCTTGCACCGAATGCATACTCCTACAAGGAAGAGTTCGTTCCTGTGATTCGCAAGACCGTCCAATCGCAAGTGAACGAGGTTCGTGCTTCCTCGTTATTCTTATATCCGGTCCATTCTGCACACGACTCAAAAATAGATGTCTGGGTCGTGTACCATCAGTTTGATGATTTTAGCAGAAATGCATAACTTGTGATTTCATCATTCAATGTCCGGTTTATTTTCATTGACAAGCAATCCCAAACTAATCAAATGCATGTATATAAGAACCCATAAATAAAAAATAGACAATATCAGTCAAAATGACCTCGTTTCTCAAAAGGCTGCTTTTTAAAGTTTGCTTCAATTTTAGCAATTAATCATCAACTACTGAAGATATTTCAACATATGAGGTATCAATTTTAAGGTCACGATCTATCGAATCCAAAAAGGTATAAAACTCCTTTTCACAATTTTGTGACTTAATAGCCTCTTTGCTGTGGCAGGTCATATTTAGAACTTGATCAAAATAGCCTCACATTGTCAACATTCAGTCGTTTGCGGAATACTTCTTCTCAAGTGTCAAATGCAGAGTGACAGCCACATCGCCGATTTATCATTCCAATATCTTCTTGCAATTGCCGCTATTCCTTCAACATTCCACATAATTCAACAGATGAGAATACAATAATGACAGCTATAGAACGGCTTCCTTCGAAACATTTCATTCTTATAACTGATGAATTATACAGGCAATTTTTTTTCAGACCACCTACAGCTTATTTCAACAACAACAACAACAAATACAACGCATAAAAAGACAAACACAGAATTGTAAACCGCAGTCTTGACGTTGAAAAGAGTAAACAGAAATGTGTCACTTATAACAATTGCCCCAAAATTGTTGTTGAATCTGGACATGTCTGTTGCTACAAGAAATTGTGTATTGTGGCTGCAGAAGGCCATGGCGCAGTTCAAGTGGCATGACGGCTCCATCAGGAACATTCACGTGGACATGTCACAGTTGTTTGAGTACCAGAAGCAACTCGGAGCCACGGTCAAGTTGTATGAGCAGAGACTTGATTGGCTCTCCACCGGCAGTCGCAAAATCTTCGGCAGCGTCAAAGAGAAAAGGTACATACTTTCTTATCTCATCCACTTAGTCTGGTCACATGATGAATTGTTTCCACAGTTTTCTGTCTGACATCTGAGACCAGAGTCCCTCTCAATGGGGTCTCTCAGGGTCTTTTTGGGGCGACTTTCTCCGAGCTTCCAAAAGAGACCCTGGTTAGCAATTTTATCGAGGTGCATCACATGCCCTGCTGGTGGTTGACATTGTAGCCTCACAGTGGAGGAGATCCGTGGTAGACTGCCTACAGCTCCAGGTTGGTGACGTGATTGCGCCAGGACACATTAAGGATTGTTGTGTTGGACATGTCCCAAATTGTTGCAATTTAATAAAGTAACATATTGAGAAACTTGTTGAGAGATGTGTTGAAACGTGTTTCATAAGACAGAAAGATGTGTTGAGACACGAGAGCCATGTTGGAAGATGTGTTGAAGCACATGTCATAAGATGTGTTGAAAGATATGTTGAGACATGAGAGATGTTTTGGAAGACGTGTTGCGACACGATAGACATGTTGAAAGATGTGTTGAGACATGAGAGATGTGTTGAAAGATGTGTTGAGAGATGTGTTGGAAGATGTGTTGAGACACGAGAGACATGATGGGAAATATGTTGAGATATCTGTCGAGAGATGTGTTGAAAGACATGTTAGGAGTTGCATCACAAGATGCATGGACCTACATGTGTTGAGAGACATCTTGAGAGATGTGTCAAGAGACACATCAATAGATGCATGTGTTGAGATAGACTGACTACCTGGGTAGTGTGTTTCTGTTACAGTGTGTTGATCCTTGTCGATGTGTCGGTGTCCAACCTGAGTTATCTCATCCATATCCAACACTCTCTGCGTCTGCTGCTGGAGCAACAGATCACCAACAAGGACTACTTCAACATCATCGCGTGAGTACCTGCTACATTCAGCACAAGACTAACACATCAGGGGACTACGATAATGAGGGAAAGTCCATCGTTAAACAGGAATCGTTGTTAATTTAAGGAACTTTTTCAAAATACAAAAAGCTGCCATTGTATCATAGGGGACAATATTTCTGTGACACACTAGTGAAAGCATAACTGTGGCGCCTCCTGGTGATGACAGTTTGCAGTATACACTCGTGGAGCGCAATAGCGCAGTGATAAGATCTCCGGACTCTCAGCTGAGAGAACGCGGGTCAGAATCCTGTGAGGCGGTGTCGAACTTTGGGCAAGTTCGTTTACTCTACATTGCTTCAGTTCACTCAGCTGTATGAATGAGTACCTGGCTATAGACAGTGGTGGATATTTGTGTGTGAATAGTCTTCGCGCATTAACAGCAGCATGGCTGAATGCTTCCCAGAGAAGTCGACATGGTGTTTGATTGAACAGGTCTGCCAGGGAGTAAAGTGTAAAGTAATTTGAGCAGTCCTGAGGACTGGATACTACGCTATATAAGAACTTACCTTTTTACAAGATGAAGATGCAAAATCTATTTTAATGAGAAAAATCAGTTATATTTATATATATATATATATATACACTCCCTTCATGTTTTTGACATATATCGCCAGTTGTTTGAACAGAGGCCAGTGGACCAAGGAAGTGAATGATCCCAGAAAGAAGCGAGTGGACATTGGTGTCTCAGAGGTGGAGCATTTACAATGGTCCAGAGTTAGCATTTTAATGTATAGCTGTCACCATCAGACTTTAAAGTGATGCAAACTTATGTTAATGAGTTAATGAGTTTATATGAGATTATGTCTGTTATTGTGATGTTGTTGTGATGTTGATTGTTGTTGTTATTCAGGTTTTCCGGCAGTGTCAAGCCCTGGAAACCAACCCTCGTTCAACCAACTCCAGAGAACCTACAGGAGGCGTGGAGGTGAGGCACTTCAATCACACCAACTAAAGGCACAAAGCCAATCATTTAATCTCAAAAAGTCTCCTTATATATGATGTTTTATGTCAGTTTGGACCTTAAAGTATATTTTGTAATTGTGGAGTTATGGATTTCCATTCTAAATGGTAACTTTAACGTTTTACGTGGATACCAATATAAAAATTTGAAGAATGACATTGGTATCAGTGTAAACTTGAATGTGCAAAGTTATAGATGGGTGAAGTAACTGAGTCCATCAATTCAAATTATGAGAAATCATGGTTTAATATTTTTCACAAAGATCAAATTACATCCAGCCCACAAAAATGCATCCAAACAATTTGTGAAGATAACACTTACAAATTATATCATTTAACATGTTAGTAAGTTTTTTTTTTAATGCAACGATCCAACAATTGTTGTTTTGCCTTCTAGTAAAATATATTTATACTCTGCTGACGCTCAATGGCAGAACCCTGAGCTCGTTTGCTATATACAAACTAAACAAGAGTGGATGTAGTTGGTAAAGGTCATTTAATAATTGTACCAACAGGAATTAAATCACATACACCAATCGATGAGATAAAGCAGAACAAATCGTACTCTCATCGAGGTACTACACAAACAATTATTAAATGACAATCAGATTAGTAAAGGTGGGGCGGCCATTTTCTGGTGAGTAATAAAATGCAAATATTCACCAAAAAAATGTGGGCCAGTCGAGGTCGTAAACATTACCTCATTTACTTACCCTGTACAATCTATAAATTGGATCACAGTATAAAGTACTATATTGAAATCACGGTAGGTAATACATCAAAACCTACTTAAAATATGCCTCTCAAACATTTCGACGACTAAAACGACTACTTATTAATCCTACTTTATTTTCCGCCCTAAAACCCCTGCGTACACTTGCTGCTGTGTCATCAGTAAGGAGAAAAAAGCCTTCAGGCAAAACCTCGGGTACAATATATATGAGCAGGGAAAAGCTTCACAGAAAAATTACTGGTACATGGACCGTATCACAAAATTAACTTTGAAAACAGAGTAAAACACTGATTACATGTTATACAACATTAGCACAATGGTGGTAGAGAGGGGAGGAAGATGGGATGAATTTAATCTTCTGTTGTGTTGAAAAAACAAAGACATGTTACGCAGTCGAATTCCAACACAAAGGGAACGGCCCCAGTTCGGCCTCGTTTTGAGTCCGGGTAAGTGTTTACGTAATCCGGACCATTGTCAGATTATCATTGAACAAAACGTTTATAGGCATCTTCACGTCACATTGCATAAATACAATTTTTACGTATGTAAAAATAATCATTATTACAAGATTTTCTACTTGTCCTAAATTGGCACATTTAATAATGTTTAAAATATTAAATCTAATTGGCCTGTTTTAGTCTTTAGTGTTATGCCTTGTACTGCAGTTGTTGTTTGAAGTGAGTTTTATCTGGTGCGTGTTGGTTGCACTAGGTGGTTGTTGGATTTGCACTGCGAAGGCAGCAGAAACTTCCTCACGTCTCTCCGAGCGGCCATGGAGAATGAAGAAGAACGCAATCATGGAATTGGTACAAAACTTTATTAAACCGAAATTGTTTGTTTCTTATTTTTTTATATAATCTTAATATTTGTAGAATATCTTGAAGGTACAATGCCCATCAAATTGTGTTTAATAAACCAAAAATATTGTTTACAATTTGAATGTTGCACCTGCAAAACGTGCAAATTCTAAACAAAACATCCAGTTTCATAACATGCAGTATTGCTGTGGCTGGTGGGCTAACTGCAAAAACATTTGATGTACGGTGCATTCAAATGTACGGTGCATTAAGATGTATGGTGCATTCAAATGTATGGTGCATTCAAAAATATGGTGCATTCAAATGTATGGTGCATTCAAATGGTACTCACATTCAAGACAACTGATTCGGTTAACTTCTACTAATGACTACCACATGTGCACACCTATGTATATGCACAGGCACACACACGCGCACGCACGCACGCACGCACGCACACACACACGCATGCAGGTACTTAATACCTTTAGGACAGTATGATAATTTTAGAACTGTACAATACCTTTGAGACTTTACCATACTTTCCCCTCAGACGTGGAGGGTGTGTACTTGTTCACGAGCGGAGTCCCCGACCAGCCCGTGGAGCTGTGCATGAGTTACCTGGAGGAGCAGTGTGCTGGTTCCGACCAGAGACTCCACGTGATTCTCTTCAATGTCGACGACTACGACGTGCACGGAGCCATCCCCAGTCGCTACGCAAACATCACCAAGACAGCCGAGAGTCTGCGCTCACTCGCCCACTGCACTGGGGGGCGCTTTCACTGGTTCAGGGAGACAGGTGGGACATGGGGGGACAGGGGAGTATGGCGGGCTGGGGGGATATTGAGAGGGGGCAAGGACATGGAGGATAGGGGTGCAGGGATATGGGGGAAGGGACATGGAGGTTAGGGGGGGGGGCAGGGAAATAGGGGCATAAGGGAGCATTAACATGGGGGGTAGGGACAAGGGGAGAGGGGTACAGAGACGTAGGGGGATAGGGGGCAGAGACATGGGAGATAGGGGGCAGACACATGGGGATAGGGGGCAGAGACATGGGAGATAGAAGGCAGGGACACGGGGGATAAGAAGCAGGGATATGGGGGATAGGGGGCAGGGGGTAGGGGGCAGGAACACAGGGGAGCAGGGACATAGGGAGCAGACACATTAGGGTTAGGGGGCAGGGACATGGGGAATAAGGGGGCATAGATATGAGGGATAGGGGGCAGGGACAAGGGGTTATAGAGTGGCAGAGACATCAGGGACACAGATACACAGACATGGGGGGCAGGGATATCAGGGACACAGAGAGACAGATATGGGGGGCAGGGACATCAGGGACACAGAGAGACAGAGAGACAGACATGGGGGGCAGGGACATCAGGGACACAGAGAGACAGACATGGGGGGCAGGGACACAGAGAGAGACATACATGGGGGGCAGGGACATCAGGGACACAGAGAGACAGACATGGGGGGCAGGGACATCAGGGACACAGATAGACAGACATGGGTGGCAGGGACATCAGGGACACAGAGAGACAGACATGGGGGGCATGGACATCAGGGACACAAAGAGACAGACTTGGGGGGGGGGCAGGGACATGGGAGGACCCAGATTGGAATATACACAGTATGTTTTATGTTAAAATTATTTCCACTTACTTTAAGAAAAGTGAAGAAAAACCTGTAAATTATGGCAAAATGAAGATGCAGTTAATCAACTGTGCACAATGATAAACAGGTGCATCATTAAAGTGGTCTTGAAGGATTCTATACATAATTGGCAGCTGTCATCCGACCACTGAGTATAAGAGATAGCTGATGTTTTATTTTGTCTGCATTATATCACGGACAGCCATATGTATGGCAGTATTCAACAACAATGAAAACAACAGAAACAGGGAACAGACCATGTACATGGTTAACTGTGTAAGGCAGTGTCACTCGAAACACTTTGTAAAATGCATTTAACGAGTCTGGGCTATCCTAAATACTCGTTCTTGTTGTGTTGGAGATCTTACACTACATACAGTATGCTGTATGTGACAATTGGTTGTGACACAAACTGATGTCTTTGTAGGGATCATTGAGAGTGACGACATTGCCCTGTTGTCACAGGAGGTCGACAAAGCAATCAACTTCTCCAAGAAATGTGCCATGTTGGTTGACTCGGTGAAAAAGAAGTACAATCTGGTAGGATGTTGTGTCATTTCTAAAACTATTTGCATTGTCTGTTTTTTTACATGTCCTTATTTTTAGATGATCTTCAAAGAATTTATCATCAT
Source organism: Escarpia spicata (assembly GCA_963995525.1). Lineage (NCBI taxonomy): Eukaryota > Metazoa > Annelida > Polychaeta > Sabellida > Siboglinidae > Escarpia > Escarpia spicata. The sequence goes on along the minus strand of OZ023210.1, from coordinate 58,921,858 downwards.
TTCCAATTTTTAGGCATCAACTGTGCATGTATGAAGTTTCACAGTCACATAGATTTAGTTTAGAAACCACAAAAGTAACCAAATAATAAGCCAGCCATTGCAGCGAGGCTGAATCCTTCAAATAGAAGAAGAAGGTGGTTAGTTGAACATGTCTGCCAGAGTGTAAACAGATCTGCCAGGGTGTAAACAGGTCTGCCAGGGTGTAAACAGGTCTGCCAGAGTGTAAACAGGTCTGCCAGGGTGTCAGCAGGTCTGCCAGGGTGTAAACAGGTCTGCCAGAGTGTAAACAGGTCTGCCAGGGTGTAAACAGGTCTGCCAGAGTGTAAACAGATCTGCCAGGGTGTAAACAGGTCTGCCAGGGTGTAAAGTGTAAGGCACCTTGAGCAGTCCTAAGGGCTGGATATTGAACTTACCTTTGACTTTTATTTCTTTCAGGACACCCAGTTGATGGACAGACTATATCCGGGTACTAAGATCCAGAATGCCTTGCCCACGGGTACTACCCTGAAGGCACTTCAACCTCCTAAACACACAGCTCTGTCTCAGACACGCATGGTATGCATTGGGTACAACAATCCCTCTAGTTTGCCACTTTCACTTTCATTTTAGTATCATCATGTGCAGGCAGTTAATGCTATGCGGAGAATATTTTAACTTTAATATATTACTGTGCGTGCGTGCGTGCGTGCATGTGTGTGTGTGTGCAGTGAGTACTTTCACTTTAATATTATGAAATCAGGCAGTACTTTCACTTTTCCATTGTGTATTCAATAATTGTTATGCACTGTCCTCAGTAATGCTTTTGGGGATATGCTACTGATAAGGACATATTTTAATAGTTATTTGATTCATGTTTTTTCTAGAGGTCAAGAAGTGTTATAGGCAAGGCTTAATATTCGGCACATAAAAAGCTGGATTATTATTTAAAATACAATCATTAATTTTGTACCGATGTTGGCTGTTGGCGATAATGTAGGTAGCTGATGTATATTTCTTTGAAAAAAATGAAAACATTGGACTTGCATTGTATTGTTGTGTTCAGAGTTGAAACTGCCTTATGGGTGAGTATTTATGTATGATGTATGTTCATCTTGAAATGCTTCATTCCCTACATATTTTGCTGGTGTCTGGTTTATTCAGCAACTGGCCGAGCGAAAAGAGAAGGACGGTGAATTGGTGATGCGGCCAGCCTCATTCCGGCCATCAAGTGCCATCAGGAGAGATGACGATGAATCGACAGGTAGGATAATGACCAATCAATGACGTCTTGTTTTGTTGTTGCTGTGGATCACAGTGGCACAGTGGCTAGAGCATCAGACACTCAATCGAGAGAATCTGGATTTGAATCCTGTGCTGCCATGTCGAACCTTGGGCAAGTTTGTTCACTCTGTGTTGCTCCAGTCCACTCAGCTGTATGAATGAGTACCTGGCTATAGACAGTGGTGGATATTTTGCATACGAATAATCTTGCATATAATTACAGGATAGCTGAGTTCTTCCCAGAAAGTTGAGATGGTGTTTATTTGAACATGTCTGCCGGACAGTAAAGTGTAAAGCACTTTGAGCAGTCGACCCTGAGAAATGGGTAGTGCCCAATATCAGAACTTACCTTTAGTTTTATTGTTTTTCACATAATGGCAGCATTGTAGTAACGCTAGGCTAAGTTGAAATGTGTACCAAAGTGATCTTAACGTGTAAGGACCATAATGAACACGCCTAACTTCAGGAATATCCCGGAGACCGCAGTCAGCCAAGGACCCAATGCAGAGGGTCCGCAGACCAAAGAGGGATTTCTTCTACACTGAACAGAAGAATGGAGTCGGTAAGTTTCTCCTTTGCTGAGGAGTCAGGTTAGTGTCAGAGTTAACATGGCTGTGGGTCTGAAGTGGATAATACGTGAAGCTATCCCTAAGATAGCCTACAGATGATTGTCTGTTTTATTAAGAATGATGATACAGTTGAACCTTGCTTCATGGTCACCTCGTTAATACAGCCACCTCGCAATTAAGGTCACCAAAGGATAGTCCCAACAACTATTTAAAAAGAAATTAGTCTTCCTAATATGGTCACCTCACCATTCAGATTACTTGTCCTGTCCAGAGGGTGACCTTAATAGTGAGGTTCCACTGTTTTAAATTTCTATAACACTTATATCGTCAGGGACTTGAGCTCAGAGGTGCAACATTCAAGTATCATTAGTCTAACACGTGAACAGCTTGAGTCGTTATTAGATCAAGAGACCGCCAAAGATTTAGGATGGGAATGCAATTTCAAGCAAATATGTCTTGAGTTTTTATTATGGAAGATGGCGATAGTTTCAGATGATTTTTAATTAATGGGAATTGATTCAAGATTTTTAGTGCAGGTACAGAGAAAGCTCATTTGCCAATACTACGCTTAGTTTTAGGTAGAAATAGTTGTTGTGAGACGGATGGTCTGAAGTTACTGCAGATATCTGAAAGATGCAGGAGACTAATCAAATAGGGTGGCTGTTGTATAAAAAGGGTAGTATCTTATCTTATCTTTTATTCAGTTGGTGACCAGCCAAATGGGGGTATTGATGGTGAGAGATGTGGGTCATGAGTAGAATGTTATAGAAATTGGATATATCTTGGTGCCTTTTAGCAATTACTGTGTGTGCATAACAGTCCTTAGTCTGTGAGAATCAACAACGCCGATGGCGTTTTTAATTTAGAATATAATGTAGCTGTTAAAATTGTTATGCGCTCAGGTGCAGTTTTCAAGAAGTACCCCAACCAGAAATCTACAAGAAAGGGAATCCGTTTTGCCACGATACAAGAGAAAGAAGACCAGATAACTAGCAAGGAAGTGAGTATGAAAAGAAATGTTTTTTATGGGTAAAATGTACAAATTTTAGAATTTATTGAACTATGTTTGATTGATACATGTGTGTTTATTGAATTGTGTTCTGTTAAAGTAGATGTGTTTATTGAATGTGTTCTATTAAAACACATGTTTATTGAACTGTGTTCTTCTTCTTCCGTTTAATGCCCACAATCATCAAGTTCATTATGCTGGCATTGGAAGTTTAGACAGTGAGATCCTAGCTCAGTGAGTCCACGACAGGTTTTTTCCATTTTCTTGCATGGGATGTTTTACTTTCCCTGGCACAGACACCAGATAGAAGGAACCAACAGCTTGTAGCGTCTCTTCCAAAAGACAAAAGTAGGGTGAATGAAATTGCCCAAGTTTCGACACAGTGGTCGAACCAGTGCAGAACCACCACCCAGCAGCACCAGGGTTTGAAACCCAGTTCCTCCAAACAACAGTCCAGCACTCTAACCACTTGACTACTGTGCCCCATACCAACATTCTCTTGGCATATATGTGTTTATTGAAAAGTTTTCTGTTGAGACAGGATATTTTTTTAATATTCTATTCAGACAGTTGTTTATTATATCCAGTATCGTATTCTGACAGATGAGTTTATGGAATGGTGTCCTTTGATACAGATCTGTTCATGGAGGTGCTGTGTTTCAGTGGCTGCGGATGTACAGTTTGTCAAAACTGAAGCTTGACCTCAACAAACTAGTGTCCGGCCCCGACTGTCGACACGTCGGCCAGGTGGTCAAGACACTGCACAAGGTCGTTGAAGCCAGGTACAACTGACCTGTGGCTAAACTCTTATTTCCTGTGATGTGTCTACACGAGTTATAATTAAACAAACAATAAAGTAGCTTGTATAGATGTAAGTGTACCTGTAAGATGATATGATACATAGTCATTACACGGTTGTTACAGATATGTTACATTGTTGTTAAGTCATTGCATAATTGTTACAGATATGTTACAAAATTGTTAGTGAAACTACAGAATTGTTACAGAGCCAATACATAGTTGTTACAGAGTCATGATGGAGTTGTTACATATACTTAAAGCACTGTTACATAGTTGTTATGAGTTTTACAGAACCATTACATTATTACAGGTCCATTATATCGTTGTAACATAACCATTACACAGCCGTAGCAGAGTTATTATTTCAGAGTTGTTACATAGTTACAACAGAACCAGGCCGGAATTGCTATAGATCCATTATGTAGTTGTTACAGTGCCATCACAGAGTTGTTACAGAATCGTTACAGAGCTGTCAACTTGTAGGACCTGTAACGTGTTTCCGACCATCAATGTGGCGGGAACTCTCAAACACCTGCAACTGCTGCCTCATGAGTTGACGGACTACGAGGACCAGGTCACCCGCATCCTCAGGAGATACCTCAAGAGACTGCAGTGGCTTCTCTCTGGTCAGTAGCAACACTCATCTAACTATAATCAACTTAGTGCATGTGTGTCTTTCTGTCTTTCTTTCATCCCAAGCACTTAGCATCTCTGCATCTCAAGTGCACACTTTCAGGGCTTCATCTTCAACTCCTCAGAAGAAAACTGTGAAATTTTCTCAAAATTCCCAATTGGCTAAGAGTTAGGGTTCACAAAAGGTGTTAGATGATTATTCACATCATTATGCATGTATTCAGTTATTGTTCACAATCACAAACCTTTTAGTCTTGTTTATTGTAACCTGTCAACATGTGGCAAAATAACATTCAGGCAAATCACACAATTCACAAGTGTGTGTTGTATGTGTGATGTTATGCGTGCATTGTGCTATATGAGTGGTGTTATATATGTGTGGTGTTATGTGTGTGTGGTGTTATGTGTGCAATGTGTGTTGTGTGTGTGGTGTTGTGTGTGGTGTTGTGTGTGCAATGTGGTGTTATGTGTGCAATGTGGTGTTATGTGTGCAATGTGTGTGGTGTTATGTGTGCAATGTGTGTTGTATGTGTGGTGTTATGTGTGCAATGTGTGTTGTATGTATGGTGTTATGTGTGCAATGTGTGGTGTTATGTGTGCAATGTGTGTTGTATGTATGGTGTTATGTGTGCAATGTGTGGTGTTATGTGTGCAATGTGTGTTGTATGTGTGGTGTTATGTGTGTTGTGTGTTTAGGCAGCAAGAAGACCTTTGGCTCGGTGGTGGAGAAGAAGTGTGTCTTCCTCATTGACACATCTGGATCCATGGATCCCTTCCTGCAGGACTTCAAGAAGGAGCTCGCCTCCCTCGTCTGGGACCAGCTCTACAAGTACTCTGTCAGGTGGGGACCAATTCTGTGGGGGGTCTACATCACCTGAGTTGATGATTAATTTACCTCGATAGATCTTCCTCATACACCTGTATTTACTTCATACACCCATGTTGACTTCATACACTTGTGTCGACTTCATACCCTTGTGTTCACTTCATACCCTTGTGTTCACTTCATACACCTGTGTTCACTTTGTACCCTTGTGTTCACTTCATACACCTGTGTTCACTTCATACCATTGTGTTCACTTCATACACCTGTGTTCACTTCATATCCTTGTGTTCACTTCATACACCTATGTTCACTCCATACCCTTGTGTTCATTCATACACCTGTGTCTACTTCATTACCTATGTTCAGTTCATACCCTTGTGTTTACTTCATACACCTGTGTTCACTTCATACCCTTGTGTTCACTTCATACACCTGTGTTCACTTCATACCCTTGTGTTCACTTTATACACCTGTGTTCACTTCATACCCTTGTGTTCACTTCATACACCTGTGTTCACTTCATATACCTGTGTGTACTTCATACACCTGTGTTCACTTCATATACCTGTGTTCACTTCATACACCTGTGTTCACTTCATACACCTGTGTTCACTTCATACACCTGTGTGTACTTCATACACCTGTGTTCACTTCATAGCCCTGTGTTCACTTCATACACCTGTGTTCACTTTATACACCTGTGTTCGCTTTGTCATTGTGGATATAGGTTTCAACTCTTCATAAAACTGCATAGAAAAACAGAATAATTTTCTCAGCTAAGAGCCAACTAAAGATGTAATCACAGGTAGCCCTATTTGAAAGCATAGCTTGTTGAATTTGAGTGTCGTTGAGAATTGAAGTGCATTTCATTCAAACATCACAAGTCTAAAAGCATCATGGGATAGATTGATCATGTGATACTTCATATGTTACATGGGATACATTGTATGATGCAATTTCTCTTGTTAGTTTCAACCTTGTGCGCTTCTCCAAGAACTGTGATCAGTGGCGTCCAAACCTTGCTGAGCCAACGGAGGAGAACTGTCATGATGCAGTTCGATGGATCTCCACACTTGTTGCCAACGGCAACACGTGCACACTACAGGCACTCGAGGTAACTTTGGGAAAACAAAAGCCAGGGACATCACATTCACAGCTGGACTGACTTGTATTCTTTGACTATCATACATTGAAGCATGCACTGTGTTCAGTCTACTCATCAGAAGCCTATCCAGCTTAGGTCATCTAGTTCTGATTTACTTTATGTTCCTAACGTTAATACTAATATTGGAACTAGGGCATTTTCTGTTGCTGCACCAGCTCTTTTGAATATGCTCCCTCTCAGTGTTAGATCACGTTAAAGTATTACACAATTTCTCCATCAGTTTAAAACTTACCTTTATAATCTTGCCTAACCACCTTAGCTTCCTGGTGCATCGATCCATCTGTTGACGACTTTACTACGGCTTATTGATCTTGAGATTGACTAATCCTTTTGTATTGATGCACCTCTGAGCTTGGTTTCCGAGGATTTAGGTGCAAAAGAAGTTACCTTATTATGAAGGAAATTACTGTGTTCCGAAATATACTTGGATTACCTTGGTCAACAAATTACATTTATGATGGATTTCTTTGTAATTATAGAAAAGCGAGACAGATAAAATAAAAGTTTTCAGCTATTGAATGGTTATAAAAGTATTGATAGAAGTTATTTTATTCGTAGTTGTGTATTCATAGATACAAAATTTGACTCTCAGTAGGCCAAAGGCTTCTTTTTTACCATCTGGAATTACTTCTCTCAGTGGCAGTCTTGTTAGAGTCAACTTTGAACCTCCGTAGAACTGCATCTGAGGGATGCAGAAAAATTGAAAAAATCTTTTTTTTATTGCGAGCACTGTTTAATCTAATTTGTGCCAGTGGTTGGCAAGATTAAGATGAAATGTTGTATTTCTCGTAGTAAATGTTGTTAAAAAAAGGACAAAGAACAAATTATTTACTCAACTGATATTCTCATTTGTCCTGCACTACTTACTTGAGTAAAGTGTTATTTGACTAAGACTCCACTAAAGGCTGTCTTGTGTTTGTGTAGTTGGCGTTTAAGGACCCTGCAGTGGATGCCATATACCTCCTGACCGACGGGAAGCCGGACACCAGCACCTCACTCGTGCTGTCCGAAGTGGCCAGTATGAATGCTGACCGCCATGTCGTCATCAACACTATATCATTTAACTGTGATGACAGGTGGGTTATTGTGTCTCATGGCATAGTCTAACTGTGTCAATATGCGTGTGTGCGTGCGTGTGTATGTGCACATGTTAATGTGTGTATATCTGTGTGTATGTGCATGCACATGCATGTGTGAGATATGTGCTTGCGAATTCATGTGTGCATGCATCTAGTATAAGTTATCAGTCTTTCTTTAAACATAAACCGACTGCACAATCATTGTCATTGTATTGAGTATTTGCTTCTTCAACAGTTGTCTTCAGAGTGTTGAAATGTGTGTGTGGGTAATACAGAGAGGGGTCTGTAAATGACAATCCTAGGACACGACAGGTGGTAGTGTCAGATGTATAGTATAGCAGTTCTGTAGGTGGCAGCACCTGTCCTACCCATGACAGTACAGTACCAGCTATAAAGGTGCTATAAAGGTGCTGGTACCAGTCATGTATGTGAAACTACCAGCTCTGACATTACTGGCTTCATATGTGACAACACCAGTGTTTGTAGATGGCACTGTCAGTTTAGTTAGTGGTATTACAGGTTCTGCAAGTAGCAGTATCATCTGTGTACAGTCTCTGTCTGACCCCTGTGCTTGCAGCACGGCCAACAACTTCCTTGTGACTCTGGCCCATGAGAATGGTGGCCGCTTCCACCGATGTCACGCCAACTTTGACGCCCAGCTGTTTGCTCACACACTACTGACGGAGGGATTCACGGACCATGAGGTTGGTTTCCTACCTAGTATATAGTACCTTTGTGTTCGTGTGAAATATTATAGTGTACGTATATTTGTGGTGAGCTAAGTACTTCAGTTTTGTGTTCGTGTATTTATAGGAAGTTTGCATTGTCCCATGTAGATGATTCATTACAGTGTTGTGGTATCTTCAGTTGCCAGAGTTCTAGAGATATGATGCTTTGTGTTGCAGTGTCCTGAGTTGCCATAATTCCATGTAGATGATACTTTGTGTTGTAGTTCCAGGGAGATGATACTTTGTATTGTAGTGTCCCCAGTTTTCAGAATTAAAGGGAGATGATACTTTGTGTTGTAATATCCCTAGTTTCCAGAATGAAAGGAAGGTGATACTTTGTGTTGTAGTATCCCCAGTTTCCAGAATTAAAGGGAGATGATACTTTGTGTTGTAGTATCCCCAGCTGCCAGAGTTCCAAGGAGATGACTTGAAGAGACTGGCAGATGAGATAGCTACGGCGCGACGGTTCATCTCTCAGAGTCGCTCCTACAGGTACGAGGCCATTCCTGCATGTCAAGTCTCATATTACGTTAAGTTATTCCTACTCCGTGTCCATTACTCTTACTCCGTGTCAGTTACTCCTACTCCGTGTCAGTTACTTCTACTCTGTGTCAGTTATTCATACTCCGTGTCAGTTACTCCTACTCCGTATCAGTTACTCCTACTCTGTATCAGTTACTCCTACTCCGTGTCAGTTACTCCTCCGTGTCAGTTACTCCTACTCTGTGTCAGTTACTCCTACTCCGTGTCGGTTACTCCTACTCCGTGTCGGTTACTCCTACTCTGTGTCAGTTACTCCTACTCTGTGTCAGTTACTCCTACTCTGTGTCAGTTACTCCTACTCCGTGTCGGTTACTCCTACTCTGTGTCAGTTACTCCTACTCTGTGTCAGTTACTCCTAGTCTGTGTCAGTTACTCCTACTCCGTGTCAGTTACTCCTACTCTGTGTCATGTCTTGATTACTACATGTGAAGTCTCTCTTAGTGTAGTGTCAGGTATAAATTGAAGTCTCATGTTTTCTTTCTTTTATGTCAAACATGTCAGTAAACTCCATTATGTTGACGCAATCCAAAGTCTACAGACTTTTCGAAGACACCACAAACTCTGTAGACATTTTGATGATATAATACAAACTGTAGACATTCTGACGACTTAACAGTCTAGACATTATGATGACATAACACAAACTCCACAGATATTCTGACATCATATCATCAGCATATAATGTTAATATTGACATGTTTGATTTACGTTGGGTAAATATTCTGTGAAACAAATTTATTCATTATCTGTAGGGCTTTATACGAAGAACTGAAAAAATCATCAGACAAGAATTCAAGTCCACATGGTAAGGCAACAGCAGTTCCTCAAAACCAAATTATATCTAAATAATTAAATGCTCAAATTTTAGAATTTATTATAAATTAATGTTAATTAATTTAATTAAATATGTAGGGACACATTAATTGTAATGACAACAGCAAATACATCATCACAAGTGTACTAAGAGTATTTATTCAGCTATAAATTTTTATTTTACAAAGCATATAATTGTTATTATTTGCACCATGTCTTAACTTATTTATTTACATAACTAATAATGTAATGAGGTGCCTCCAAGTGTATTTTGTCTAGGTTTGCAACACTATGTAGAATTAATAACATCGATGTATCTATTATTACCACCAAAATAATGGGTATGGAATGACATTTTTTAAATGTCACAAATTATTTGGACATTTGTAAAATTACTAAATTTTTTACAAGTATGTTTATTGTTTAACTTATAGCAGTAGTGGGACCATGCAGCCGGGCTAGACCTATATCAGCCAAGTAGACCATTCTGCCTGGAGGACCATTCAGTTGGGCCAGACCCATATCAACCAAGCACACCATTCTACCTGATGAAACATGTCATTTGGCCAGGCCTATCGGTATATTAGCCAAATAGAATCCTTGATCTAGAGAACCATGTTACCTAGACCTAGCAAGGCCAGATAGAACATTATGCCTTTGGGACCATTATAGACTAGGCTTATATCATGTAATAAATGCAGTTGATTAACAATTACAGCTCCAATCCTTATCTTGCCCGACGTCATCCCAAGTGCATCTTTTTTCGTTTTAAAACCGCTTAGCACATTTTAAAGCTATATTGTGCAAGGATTGGTTTCACCAAGCGTTTTCTAACACTGTGAATCTACTCCTTTCTTTCGGCAAACTGTGCATTCCTATTTCATATAGCTTAAAGTGTTTGCTTTCAAACAATACCAGTTGATTGAAACTAATTGTGATCATGCTATGCTAGCTTAAGTTTGCTTTATAACTACACTGCCTAATTGTACCAATTTTCTATTTGAGCACATCTGTTTTGAAAATGATGACTTCTTGGAAGTCTTTAAGCAACATTGACTTGGGTTGTGCAGTCCGTAATAATGTTCAACAGAGTCATTTGGTGAGTCTGTATGTTATTAAGATGCTGTTTAGAAACAACTGATTAGTTACATAAATACAGGTGTAATTTATAGGGCAAATGTAATTATTTATACTAGCAAGACAATGGTGTATACTGATTGAAAACTGTTAATTAATGCTTAATCGTTTTGCTGTTTAGTGTAAATAGTCATGCTGCTTATTCATAATTTGTTGTTATTGATGTGAATATGCTACATTCGTTAAAAGAAAGTGAGTGGTTGTTATGAGGTGCCCTCATCACATGTGCATAATATTATTGCAAGTTTAATAAATTTGAAATGAAAACTGGCCGTACATGCATGTCATTTATGTGTGTGTGTTGTGCGAGTGTGTTCTGTTTGCATCCTTATAGTTTTGTGTCAATGTAGTCATGTTTCATGTGAACTTTTTCAATGAAATATATTTCTTGATAAAAGATCATTGTTAATGCAATATAAATTACATAGCTACCATTTAAAACATGTTTCTTTTGGTCATTAGATTATAACGGAAGTGTTGTTTAAATACCAAATGTTTTTGTTATCTCGGCACAGTCATGATGCTTTAACTACTCAAACTTCAATTTTTTTTAAATAAAACCATGCCATCCAAATGTCATTATTTCGGCATGGTCTTAAAGCTTTATATCAAAATTATAATTATAAAAACATGACATCCAAACACAAATTTCTTAGACGCACACACACACGTTGTGATTTTATTACTCATGTGGCGATACGACCACTAAATAAAGATACAACACAACTGCACACTCCCTTTTCAATCGATCTACTCTCGATATAACAATTAATCCTGATTTGTTTTTAGCTATATCCATTCTCCGTGACGGCGGGTTTTTGAGGAAGTTTTCGGACGTAACTGGCCAGTGCGTCGCAATATTTAGTTGATCGGTGTCGTGATTTCACGGCCTCTACTTCCTCCATCAACATGCTGCCTTCGATGGTCCCCGCCTTCTTCAGCACTTCTGTTGACACAAAATGCAGTCTTGAGTTAGTTTATAATTATTACGTACAATCATGTTAAGTCAATAAATGGATATCATTCTGACCAATCTAGTTCTGGTATAACAAATAAGAGATTGGGTCAGACATTTCTGTTCTCCCTCGTGACTGGGTTTATACAAGGTCATAAATTAATGATATATTTTTCCCTTGTTGTAAGAACTGCAAGGATCAGGCACATTTAACAGGGTTGGTCGTGTAACTAGAAACAAATATTATTCTGGTAGGCTTAAGTAAATTCTGGCCTCCAGAATGATCCAATGTTTTGTTCCAAATCCAGCACATGTTCACAAATCACCACACATGGCGCAACTTTTGGGAACAGTTTTACTGTTGTGACAGCAATATTACTATTGACATAACTATTGTGATAGCATCACTGTAGTGTCACAGAATTAGCAAATATCAAGGAAAAGCCACCCTAAACCATAATGTATAAATGGTGCAATCGACTCTCCTTGGTCGCAGTTAACACAAAATGATGAATCCATGACTGACACTGCCATGTTCGATAATTTTTCAATTGAAAAGCATGTTTACGAACATCGTTATTTTGCCAACTATCGATAAGTACTATCAAAAACTCTGTGTACTATTGTTAATAACTACACACAGTTAAATCTACACACCATACACCTCTTTTGTCACAATAGTTTGATATATTATTACATCCCCAACACACCCGCCACCCACCTAGCATAGCGTCCTGTATGCGCGTGTCAGGGTCGTCAAGGTGGATCAACAAACCCTTGTAGATCGCCTCGAGGTGGGCACGGTACATCGCCACCTGGTAGTCATCCTGGAAACACGCGAGGTAGGCGAGCCATGTGTCGGTGACGGCGATGCGGACGTCATCGTTACTGTCATCAAGACGCTTCAACAGCTCTGGGTACATGTTGTGGAGGCGGTGGTCGTCTAACGATGTACCAACGGTCGACAGGATGCGTGTCATCACCCGACATGTCACTAGACGTGTGCTCATGTTGTCGTCCTCGAGAGTACTGCGCAGTTGGGTCATCAGTTCTTCCATCACCTCCAACAGCTGCAAGACACAGCAACACACGCACAATTACCATTACTGCAGAGACAATTGTTCCAATTAAGGTTGCATTATCTTCTACATCTGAAAATAACATTAAAAATGTCTAATTCTTAGACGAATACTTAGAAAATACACTGAATGTTTCTATCAGTATTCTATAATGAGCATATGTAATTACATTGTGGAAAAACATGGATTATAGTTACATTATGTGATCCATTACAATATATAACAAAGATGTTTACTTTGATTTACAGACCCCGATCCACAAATGAACATTTCAGGCTTAGTCAACATAAAAATACTGCAATGTTGTCTGCACAAATAATTAAAACTTCCATATTAAGTAAAATTACGCTATACGAAAACACAGCAAGATATGTAAACAGAAATGATGATTGGAGCAACCAGAAATGTCGGCCTTGTTCAGAGTATGATTATGAGGGTAATTAGGTTTACACAACAGACACACTTTCCCAGTCCCAATACAATCTTCTATGAACAACTTCTACCATACAAACACATTAACTAAAACTGCACTCGCAGATGACAGCATGAAACAGTTTGACAAATAAAACAGAGATTTTCAGCGAACAAAGAGGGCACTCACCCTGTCTTTGTTGAGCGCCCCGCTCTGTAGCAGTGCCCACAGGCACGACACGGCAGTTGTGCGGATTGCCTTTGCCACACGTCCCGCCTTCCACACGCAGTTCGGCATGATCATGTCTCGCACCACGGTGACGACAAACTCGCCAAACTTGTCATGTGAGTTGAGGGTCGTGTCAGACTTGAGAACGAGGCGAGAGAGGAGTGTGAAACATTTGAGACGCAGTTCGGGGTCCTTGTCTGGGTGAAGGTTCTCCACTAGCATCGGGATAACATCATCCAGGATCTCCCCCACCACAGGACCTGCAGGCACAGTCAAACCAACACCCGTCATTTAACGAGCTAGTGTGCGTCTGTGTGTGTGTACATTTTCCTCCCAGATGGTTTTCATCTTGGGCGCCAAACTTTCAGGGACAAATCTACGACCCCCCGTAAGAAAAGTAACGCCTTTATTTTTTCTAAATTCCCCCTTTGGTTAAAGGTCCTTATTGGTGTTAGGGTTTGTATCGTACATTAGACGTATGTAAATTGATTGTTCCTAACATGATGCATATTTTCTGTGATTCTTCTGAGATCACGAGGACGGCTGATAAGTTGGGGATATCTAATTTGTGTGAACATGAAAAACTTTTTCAAATTAACATCATAACAAATGTCATTGATGAAAACTCTGGGAAGCCGTATATGTGTGTAACATTATCCGAAGGACGGACATTTTTGTTATTGCTGTCAGTTGTTAAAGCAAGTTGCAATAATTACTGGGCAGTCCAGTCCACCTTCAACAGATTTAGTCTAGTTTTAAGAATATTATATTACAAAATAAGGAACATACAGCCTCAGTTTAACTGCTGAGGACAAAGACTGACCTGACTCCATGAGCAAGGTGTCAAAGATGTGTCGTTCAAGAGAGTGTTGAGTCCACACTGTGTAGTTCTCCTTCAGTCCGGCTAACACGACTCTGGTGTGCGTATTATAGAGGTTCTGCACTCCATCTAACTGCTGCACCTCTGCTAGCTTCACCAGTAGCTTGTGAACCTACACACACAACTAATATATATCATCTACACTCAAGTTCATGAACAACAAGCTTGTGGTCAAGTACATGTACTTGAGTATATTTGTTCTTGTTCTTGTACTTTTACGTGGATTTTTTAAGTCCGTGTACTTGGTCAATTGTACTTGCCAAGATATCAGGTACATTACAGGTAAATTATTCAAGTAGTACCACTTATCCTAACTGACCCTAACTATGTACACTACTAACCTGAATGCAAATGAATAATGATATTGTCATTAATAATGACTCACTATTTATTGCAATCGTCTGATTGGTTCCGATGATTATGCTCTCAACCTAGTGGTAGATAATAATAATAGATGAGACACGAACCTGGTCCTTGATGATGTCAGCCCTCTGAAGTGCCAGGACAGTGATGAGCAGGGTGAAGAGACTGAGACCGATGTCAGTGCAGTCTTCCTTCGCTACGAGAGTGAGAGACTGGACGCAGGAGAGTAGGTGGTACTGCAGGGATGCCTGCACAACAACACAGCTATTGTCATTGGTACTAGTATGAGTCTTAACTCGTCATAAAACATGGACCTAGCTCACTCATAGCCAAAGTTATGCAACAATAAACTTGATTGGGGTAAACATTTTCAAATTGAGAAAAACGCTGTTGAAGTTCATGTACATATTAACTTCGAATTACTTTAGTTAGTGGTTACACTTGATATCTCTGGAATTTTGGACAGTGTTGGTAAATGGTATTTTTCAAACATTGTATAAATATGAACCAAATACATGATATATTAATAATATTATGACCAAAAAGCTGTATATAACTGTAGTAAAAAATAAATCCTTTTGTAACAATACAACATCCCTGCACACACAAACGCTGTATAACAACCGAGAAACAACGTAACATGACATCGACACAGGTGAACATAATGGCATCTTATATAATTGCGGTATACAGATAATTATAACACCAAAGCTTCATGGCTTTATCAACTTAATCATCCATCTACAAGGGCCAGGCTCCCAAGTCAAAGGTATCAGTGAGTGATCGAACACTGCTACACCTGCGTTGTCATTCCAAACGTGGACGTTTTGCTTCTATTCTTCTGTTCAATGCATTCAAAATACACTCCCAAGTCATTGTTTACAGTTAGCGAGGCCAAGAAAGCCAACATTGATGTAAACAGAGAATTCCCTTGCCATATATGGAAAGTAGACACGCTGGGCCTTCTAGTAGTACCAAATATGTCAGCCTTTGTTGAGGGATAACCCCAAAAATGCGCCGGGAACATGTGCGATTTATCGTTTTTGTTTTATGAAATTCATGCATGAAATGTTACATACTCTTTCTAAAAGGGTGCTAATAGTTACTAAATATTAATATTAGTGAGAAGAACCATTGCCAAACGATAGAAGACATTAAAGTATTATTTGGAGACAAAATGTCAAAATCGTCAAAAATCACTGTGCAATGTAAAAACGGTTTTCTCGAAATCACGTTCACGGACATCCAACTCATTTTGTTAAGTTTCAACACACACACACACACACACACACACACACACACACACACACACACACACATACTGACAACAAGAAATCATGTCTGCCTATCCCTCCATTGTCTTGACATCACAACTCTAGACATACGTGTATATTTGCGTCACAATGATGACATCAACGGTGAATAAAAAACAAACATTTCACATTAGTGTTGTGCTGCAAAGGCAAGTGCAACCTACACTGTAAAGTATGTTTCTCATTTTTGGTTCTACGGCTCAAAAATACAAACCAACAAAACAATCTCAATGAGTGTGGCGAAAACTATACGTTTCTGTACATATAACTGAATCATAAATGTTAATTAAAAAAAATAGTAATCTGTTCTTGATATAAACCATACACAACAGCATGTCACTTACGTCAGCAACTCGACACAGGGCTGGCTCTGTGATGACACTGACAATGTCTTCAAGATGCGGCTTCAAGGCCGCCTGTTGTGAGCCACGGATGACTGCAGCCAGTACAATCAGTGACCCGACGGACTGCATGAGACGCACGCCATCCAAGAGCATCTTACACCAAACCTTCGGCAACACAAAGTAGCCAATCAACTCCGCCGACTTCTCCACCTGCGACAAACAACATCAAGGTTTCATTAACACAAGACACTACTGAAATCACTTTTGGTAATAACAAAATGTTTGTTTTCATTTATGTGCACCTTGTATACCCAATTTTTAATCAGTGCAAATTGTACAAAATTTCTGCCCAAATTATTCAAAAGGTCTTAACCGAGTCAAAAATACCTTGAACTTTTTAGCTAGACCCAACGGTTCCATGATAACAAACAAAATGTCTTTTTGTATTGAATATATATTTTATATATATATATATATGTATATATTACTAGCTGAGTTATCCGACTTTGCCCAGGGGAAAAGGCAGTCATACACATCCTCAAATAATCTGCACTGAAATCTAAAAGTATTGTTGACATAATTGTAAACACTGAAAATAGTCCAAACCTCAAATGCCAAAGATTTTAGTTCCAGACACCTCAAACCCATCCCAAATGTTTCCATAAATTGTAACTGGTCACTGGCCTAGTTATTAAAACAACCTTTTGCCAGTAATTGCATGCGCTCACTCGTGTAACTGGCTTAACCAGCAATAGGCTAAATTACCTAAACATCGTTTTATAAAACTATGGGATAATCTTGATTATAAGATACAAAACGTCAAATCCAGACAGAAATTCAAATTATTATTATCCAATCAATATCTAGACAACTATCTTAGCCACGTGCATTGCCTAAATCCCAGATGTGCGGAGTGCAATTAAATATTTGTTTACTTTTTATATCTATGTTTGGATCCGCACAAATTTCTTATCATTGTTTTCTAACAGTAATTTCTTACAATAATTCGTTTCCATCTCCACCCCCAGTCCGAAGTCATACTGAAGATATTGTACACTCGTGATAATCACTCTATACGTATGTGTAAGTATAATGCAAAATATATGTTTATTGGGTCATAGGAAGACGGCATATTACATGCCATGTGACCACCATGCAACACAACTTTATTTTTTAAACGGTTGTTTTGTGTATATATACTGTTGTTGTTGTTGTTGTTACAAAATAAATTGATTTGATTTGACCGGCAGCTGAGTTACGTGTCCGGGATTTTGTAACATCAATAACATAAAAACTAATACATTTGTCTGCCTACACCCAGTGACACATTAATACATGGAATAATTATGTGTACAATGATATAGAAAAACATTAAATTCCGTGGCTGGAACTCCACTGAATTGTTGCAGTGTGTTATGTGCTAGAAGTCGCACGCGATCACGGGGCTGATGCGACGAAATGCTTATGTGACCTGCGACATGGTGCACTGTGCATATTAAGTGCTGAGGATTTTAAAACATCAATAACTTTTAAATTATTCAAAATTTCTGCATACATTCAGCGACATATTTGTAGATGGCATAATTATCTTTACGATGATATAGAAAAAACTTTAAATTCAGTGGCTGGAACTCCACGTACAGCCTTTTGGAATTTTGAGCCCCCAAGCTCTCCACACCCCAGACGAATTTCGAAAATGTCTAAATCTACCAATCATCTCATCTCTGGGCCCGGTAGATCACATGCAAAATGTCAGCCCGATAAATGCAAAAACTGACGGATCTTGCACATATGACCAAGGGACCGTTTCACCAAGATAGTGTGAGCTCATAAGGAAATCCATTACACAAAACCTGTTATTAAATGTAAGGATCTTTGTAAATGCAAAAAGGCGTCGTCGTATCACTGAGCCTGACCAGCAAGTGTCCCAGTGGTGCCCCCCGGTGATGATGGTTTTCATCACTGTTAAGGAGTGAAAACGGTTTTAAAAAGCAAAATGTTTGTGAGACAGCCCCCAGTGCATATGTTTAAGGGTCAATGGGCAGTCACACAGAACTGTCATGCTATTGTCCAGTACTCACATATTTGACCACTTCCTGTTCGTTGTCCATGGCCGCCCGGTACATGCCCCCGAGCACCTTCTCCAGGTGCTGGGTGACGTTGTCTCCCTCACTCAGCATGAGGGTGTAGAGGAGGTGGGCACACTTGATCCTTGTCGGCGCCACCCAGTCTGTGATGTCATGCACAATGCCGGGCACGATCTTGGAGAAGTTGTGATACACCAACTTGCGACAACCCAGGTTTGGGGGATCGACTAGAGCCGGAGGAGAGATACAGGAAGTTATAAGATGTATCGAGATGGACGGATGGACAGACGGGTACCGAAACCTGTAGTAGAATTACATTGCGGTACGTTATGAAAAGGAACCGGTATGCACATTTCTCCATTGTAATCTTGACCAGGAGCATACATGGATTCATTTCCATGTTTATCTGGATTAACTCAAGTAAATTACTTGATTGAATTTACCACAACTGGTTAATTTGATATTAAGTGGTTATATAGCAATGTGGCTATCGCTTTGTTAGTAGTTCTAACGCCATCCATATATGTATATTGTTGACAAAATTAACATAAAAAAGTTATCAGGTATATTTCTGGTGGTAAACTCACCTCCTGCGGGATAGTGGTCAGGATCTGGTGGGGGAAAGTCCTGCAAATCTTTTAGGTCTTTCTCATTCTCACTTTCATACTTCACTCCTTCAACGTAACATGAAAGCCAAACATATTATGTTAGTCTGGTTGAACTGCCATGTAAATGGTAAGGTTCTAATAACCAATCATTAAGTGTTAGCACATTCTTCGATAATCCATTTTATTCAGTAATCTGCATTTTTGTGTGAATTAATCATAACACATTGTAACCAAGAAAGAAAGTAAATATCCTAAACTGAGATGACAGGAATGTGTGAAGACTGAAGAGAGATTTGGAGAAAAGTGGAAGTGGAAATGGATGGTAGAGGTGGCAGAGATTAACAAAATCAGAGGACCTGTTTTGAAGGCAGCCTAACCTGATGACACGGAAAGCATCAATAAATGTTAAAAACACTGCCAACTTACCAACGTCATTCCAGAGGGCATCAGCCTGGGCCCGTATTTCCGCCACCTCATCTGTGATACTGGAGAGCAGCAGGGGAATGAGTTTGTAGTGGAACGAGTATCGGTCAGGGAGGTCAAGCAGCCATTGACCCACGACCTGAGTGACCGCTGCCCTCACCATGGGGGAGTTGTCAAAAAGTCGCTGAGCAAGATGGGAGACAACATCGTCAACGGACTTGCCATTGCCATATTGGATAACGTCACCTGAAAATACATAGAGCAAACTGTTGTAAATTCACAAATGCATAGTGTATAGCTTAGGCAGCGTTCGAGCATGGTCATAGCATTATTATGATTATAATAGTGGAACTGTACGTGCATGGGCCCCGATTTTTTATTTTTTGGTGTGAATCCAACATGTACCTAATTAACCAGCATTTTCCACCCATGGCAAGGACCGAGTTTTTTTAAATTGCGAACAAGTTTAACTTGTCTGATGGAGCCATAGACTGGTGTACGTTACATTGTGTTGCCCACATCACTATTTTAATCACTTCAACAACTGTTAATATTACGCAATTCAAAACAACACGCAACTCAAGTTTGGTTGAGCCAGACCAACATGCATAGAACTTATAAGTACTGATCTGCTTTAAGTTAAATTAATACAAAAACGTTCGACCTGGAGACAGTTTGTTTGTTTTTCCAGTAAATGCCCACAATCATTAAGTCGATTATTCTGGCACTGGAAGTTTAGAGTACACGATCCCAGCTCAGTGAGTCCACGACAGGTTATTTTCATTTCCCTGCATGAGATCTTTTACTTCCCCTGGCACAGACACCAGACAGAACGGACCGATGGCTTATAGTGTCTCTTCAGAAAGACACAGGCAATGTAGGGTAAACGAAATTGCCCAAGTTTTGATACAGCAGCCAAATCAGTACCGGACCACTGCCCGGCGATATCAGGACTCGAAACCCGGTTCCTCCGAACGCCAGTCCAGCACTCAAACCGCTCGACCACTGCGCCCCCACAGTTAGCCAGAATTTATGAAGGCACAAACTTGTGGAATGCATATGCACTAAACACATGAGGGTGTTTAGTGCACATGTGAGAATAACTACATGTTCCTCCCAATCGACCTACCTATTGTTTTAATGACCTCGACCCTAACTCGGGAGTGTTGATGGGATACGGACATGAGCAGAGGTTTAATGAGCGTCTCCGATTGCATGTGAAAGAACTCAGGAACAGCCTTTGCAAGAGCAGATGCGCAGTGACAGCTCTCCTTCTTAACCTCAGGGTAAGGGTCAATGATAGTTCGCTGTAATATCTTCACCATGTCGTCGACGTAGGGCCCCATCTTCTTTTTGCATGATTCAACAAGAATCAACAACAATTTGACAAGTGACAAACGCAACTCTTCCGACGACTCAACGATATCCTGTTGTCCAAGGCGTTGAACCACCACAGGGATTACGAAAGAAAGGAACCCGTACGGTTCGGGAACTATTTTCAGACAATCCGTCATGAAACACAACGACAGGTCCCTGCATTTCTCAACAGGATCAGACAAGACCTGCAGGAGTGATTTAACAATTTCTTTCAAAGCTTGCTGTAAGTCCGCTGGTTCTAACTGTGGTTTTCTGCTCAGTATTTCCTTTCGGATGCCCTCCAACGATTTCTTTCGCGTATTTCGGTTTTCATCTGTCAAGCCGTTGATAAATCTGGTAATATTCTTGAGAATGTTCTCGACAACATGCTCTTCGGAGTCCGCCATTTTGTTTACGACGCAACGCCTCGTTTTCGATGCAAATATACAAATAATGCCTCCAATAAGGAAGAGCTCCCAAACAGAAGGCTCACCGTGTGGCGCCACTGCTATAAAAGTCGGAGGAACAGTTTTGCATGGAAGACACACTTGCTAGTTGCGGGCTTGGGACCTGGGAACTATAAATATGAGCTGACAAAATAAAGAACAAAGCAGTTCTTCTGTCTGACAATTTTCACAAATTATGCTTAGATCGCACTGTATAATAACATTGAATGTTTGTGAAGGCGCCGAAAAAAGGCGGTATTAAAAATGCACGGCCAGAGCAGAAGTGTAGAAGGCTTGAAGCAACGAAGGGGACGATAGGGAACGACCATCCTTGCGTTGCAAACTTAGGGAAGTTAGCAGAAACAGTTGTATTTTGGACTAGTGCCTACAGACATTCGTGCCCCACGTCTATTAATAATAACAACGACAACAACAATAATAATAATAGGCCTAGTACATTGACAACTCGCAAAACATAATCACGAAAATGCAATAACAATTTAATAATTTCACTAAACTATTAAATTAAACATAAATGAATCAACTGCACCAATTAAGCAACGAGGCCCAACTTAGCAATTACCAGACAGCTGCAAAATGGTTTCTAAAATGTATCGATCGCACAGCATAATTGAAGCAGTCCTATACCTGCATGCCTATTTTTGTTTAATCTGGAAGATTCATCAGCGGTTCAGCACGCCCCCGTGTCGCGCTGTCTCGGATCTTGACACCGGAAGACGGGGGATGCAGTTGGAGATTTTTCGGAGATTCAGCGGTTCAGTACGTTTCAGCATGTCTCCTGTGGTGCCGCGCTGTCGTGAAGGCGGAGATGGGGTGCTGTTGACGATTTTAAGAGAAATCCCGGGAGATTTGCCTGTATTCCGGGAGGCAGGGTGATACACCCAAAATCCTATACAATGCGTCGTCAACAGATGGATGGAAGTGCTAGGAAGCTAAGGAGGATAGGCAATATTAAAAAGATAGGTTTTTAGACGACGGCGAAATTGAACAATATTTCCTTCTAATTTAACTCTGACAGAAAGTGAATTCCACAGAGTTGGGTCCGGCAATCGAGAATGCTCGAGTTCCAGCATTCATCTTCACTCGGGGAATGAAAAGAAGATTACAACTGGTTGACCGTAGATCTGTCTGGGATTTCTTGCTGGAGTGAGCATCGAATGTATATATGCATGTTGTTTGGATGAAAGGGCTTGATATAGGCAATTGTACAAATCTTGAAAATAATCCGATATCGCACAGGGAACCAATGGCAATGCAGTGATTTTAGAAGTGGCACTGAGCGAGAAAAAAACTACATTTACTAACTAAAAGAAAAGCTACTACTAATAACTGCTAACTGGAAGAGAAAGGTATGCGTTTAAACACATGTGTTTTGCTAGTTAGCATTACGTCATAGTTGGTGGTTTTGTGAGCTTTAAGAGGCTGCGTAGTTGGATGGTTTTGGTGATCCTCACAGGGTTGCAGTTTTTAGTGAGCATCAAGGCGGCGGGGTTTAGCCACAAGTTGACCAACGTGGCTATATTCGTGTCTCGGAAAATATTACGAAATTCGTCGGTCATGTGGTAGCTAGGCCTGTACGATTTCGTTTCGACACGTGGACGGTGATATCTTAATCTAAAGGCCCCGCTGCAGACGGCGTATGTGAGTGCATCACAGAAGCCGATAAGGTAGGTAGTATGGATTCCACCAAAAATCTTTAGTTTTCAACACAGATCAACCATATTTGGTATGCAGATACATACCAACATAGTGAAGTTTTTTTTTCATGTTTCGCATAAATTATGCAAATTAGGTATCCAATATGGCCGCCATAATAGGGAAAATTAGGTATTTTTGGCCGCGCTCTAACCAAAAACGTATTCTAGTTACAAGTTTGTAATTTAGCACAGGGATTACTGTTATGCATATCTACTGCATGATTATCACAGAAATCAGATATGTTGTGTTATTTACGTGAAAAAATATTTGTTGTCGAAAAAAACTATTTTGTGTAACTTTTTCACATAATTAACGCCTACAATTCAGAAACCATTAAATATATTATGATTTATTTTAATTCATGCAGTAGATATACTCATTAGGCACTGCGGTGCAAAATGTTTTGCAGTTATACCCAGTATTTATTCTACTAGAGCGCAGCAACTTTAAGTACTCACAGCAAAAATGGTATTCCGAGAAAACGATGATAAGGTAATTTTGTATAACCAAATCCTGCCAAAAGCCGTCCGAAGAAACCTCAATATTGCCACTTTTTATTACTTTTTCAGCTAATATACTAACTGCATATTGAGGTAAGGATATGAAAGTACATAAATAGCAAAGTCCTTTTAAAAAAAAAGTCAAAAATCACTTTTTTAATCCATACTACCTACCTTAACATGATGCTCAGGGTATATGGATTAAATTCAAGCTGTTACTGCTGGTATATATATATCGTGCAGTGCACCATCTCGGCCCTGCGTACATTCATCGCTCGTGACATCCTACACGCCGACCAGATCACTTAGATCGGCCGAACAAGGTCTGCTGACTGTTCCGAGATATCACCTTGAACATTATGGCCGTCGTTCCTTCTCGGTGGCTGGCCCGATCCTGTGGAATGCCCTGCCTCATGCAGTCAGGCATACAAACTGCGTTGCCACTTTCAAATCACTCTTAAATACACACTTATTTCGACAGGCCTTCAAAGAAATTTGCAGTCCGCATCAATGACATTTGTGCAATACCGACATTCGGTTATGTACTTAGGTTGCAGTTATTATTATTTTTTTAATTAGCATATATGTATTTATTTAATTTAAGCACATTATTTATTTTAGGTATTTAAACGGCTAATTAATTTAATTGATGTATAATATATACACTTGTAAATATATATATTTATTTTTATTAAGGTTTATCTAACTGACATTTAATGTAATTTTTTACATGCTACTTTTAAATCATATTCGTTTACCTTTCTATTTAATATGTTTTAGGTCATTTAATGTATTTTATTTATACTCTTCGATTGTCAGTGCCTTTGAGCAGATTTGTTATCCGGACACACGGCACTCTATAAATGCTTTATAATAATAATAAATGTGCGTTTTAAATACTTTAATACAGCACTGTTAATAAGAAAACACGGGGAAGGTGTTAGACATGTCGAGGCCTATAATAAAGAGGACTCCGTGACTAGCAACGACAAGCATTCGTGCATGCGATGACGTGAATCGTGCCAAGGCATAGCCGATTTACAGAAAATTGAGAAATGCAGATATGACGTCTGCACCATCCTCGCACGCCAGGGGTCGCTGCTGCTGATTACGTCAGTAGTACCCCCTGGCTGATCGCTTTGCAAAACTCTGAATTTAAGCTCAGCCTATGAAATCGTTCACTAGATCAGTGGGTGTAGGCAGGTCAGGTGGTCATAATAAAACTAATGTCAACCAACCGTGGCTCGTGATACATGCAATGTTTAGGGAGTAGAAGCAATTATTCGAATACACAATACCGCTCAGCTGCTCGTGCTAATGAGTGAACGGGTCATTATATACTGGGATTCCCAGAAGTCGTTTATCCGTCTTCAAATTGGGGCGGGTATTTGCGCTGTTCTCACGGGTGATGCAGTGGCGACTGGTGAAGTCAATTACTAGTTTGATTCAGCTAACTTCCGCACTTCGCGTAGGGGATCAGCCAGGGCTAGTTTTGCACGGCAAACAACCCTGGCTTGCGAGAATTATCTGCGCTATCAGTTGTATGACGTCTTGTCATCTTTTTACCTGTCACCAGTTACTATGATGTTGACTCTTAACGCACGCACGCACGCACTGGAAATACTTTGAATGAATGCAGGCAGTTGACGACCATCCTTCGCCCAACGATGACTATCGTGTTGATGGAATTCACTGATCAGCTGCTTCTCTTGACCCGTTACGCAGACTACGCGAAGACGTCCTGACAGCTCTAGAGATCATCACTAAGAACAAGAAGATGCCAACACTCACGATACCGACAATAATAAATAATTTATTTACTAAACCGACCCAGTACTCAAGACACTCAGGAACTTTGCACTGGAATAGCACAGGAAGGTATTGTGATTTGTGGTAATAAAACCTACGTTTTTATTTTGGTCCATACTAAAAAAATCTCGTTGAAAATGATATATATTTTCCAAAACAACGTTAAATGTCGCTACATAAAATAGCTTCAAGTATATAACTGTACACAATAAGTTAATATATGCGCGCTAGTCTGGGCAATGCATGGTTCAGTTCTGTTGGCTGACAACGACAGTGTCTGGTGCATTTGTTGTTGATGGAGTTGCAATCTCATTCTGTCGATTAATTGTCCTCGGCACTGTATTCACGGTTGCCACTTTTAATGTACAAAGTTCAACTGTTTCATTCTACAACAGCGATATCTGATGAAGGAATTTCTTTCTCCGTGTCTTCTGCGACATGTTGTAATTTTGCTGGCTCACCGTCAACATCACCGGGAATACGCGCGAATTCAATACACTGCGTCGCATCACCGGAAGCCGGGTTCTGTGCGGCAACGGTAGCGCCATCTGTCGTGTCGTCAAACAGCACCAGTGCCACAGTCTCCAATCCCAGGCGCTCGATGTCCTTCGCGACGGCTTCGTTCACGATAATGTAGGACGTGACCTCGTCGGTACTCTCCGCTGCATGCTCCGACGTCACTTCCGTATCCCGTTGACACAAGTCAGCAGAAGTGACGTTAATATCACTCTTTACAGCGCGCTCACATCTGGTGGTGGGCCTCGCTTTTGTAATCGGCTTCTGGTTGCCGGCTGACTGTTTGTGTTCGCGCAGGCTGTGCACACGCAGTGACCACGCGTCCTTGCACACGACTGCGCACGTGTCACACGTCAATGCTGTGGATGACGTGTGCGCCACCTGGTGGGCACGCAGCTGAACTTTCCATGACGACGCGAACGGGCACTGCTCACAATGGAAGGGCTTCTCACCCGTGTGGGTACGCAAGTGTGACGTCAGCTGATACTTCTTGGCCGCCGAGTACGGACAGTGGTGGCACGTGTAAGGGTGATCACCTGCAACAGACAACTAACTTCATGTGCATTGCGCCAGGCATTGCTCTTATATAAGCATGTCTCATAAACTTCTAACTTATTTTTTCATTTATTTATTTGTGTATTGTATTGTATTAACAATGTTACCGTTTTACACTGTTTTTGGACATTTTATGCATTGTACAGCGCATGGATACACGAAGTGGAAATCAGCAGTATAAAAATGCAACATTATTAATATAATAAGTAAACATATAGAGCATCTCAATTATCAGAAGCCTGTGCTCAGAGACGCACGTAAACAGAGAGCTGTGCAGTCTCAAAATTGGTATAATAATTTTACAGTAAAGTTGTCAGCAACATACTTAGTTTGAACAACTTGAGAAAGATTAGAATTAGAATTTTCAAATTACTGTCCCATGTAGTAGCATCTTTGTCAAAATACTTCTCTACGTAAGAGAAATAAATCAACTACGTGTCTATGATGAGCTTACTACACTGAGCAAAGCATATGAACTGTGGAGACGAGCGCCAATGAGTAACGTACGTGTGTGCGTGCGTTCGTGGAGTCGCACCTGTGTCTTCGTGAAGGCACTGAACGGACAGAAGGAGCACTGGACGTGCTTCTCCCCACCGTGAACTCGGCGCATGTGGGCCGACATGCCGCCTCCCTTGACGATCTCGGCCCCGCACAGGGAGCATGGCGCCCTGCGACCGCACGCCTGCCTCGCCTTGTGCGCGTCAAACCACTTCTTGAAGACGAACGTCTTGTGGCACTCGTCACACGAGTACAGGCCGTCGCCTCCGTGCTCCGTCTGCAACGAGTGTGAGAAACACTGCTATGCATTCAATGTCACAAGTCAGCGCTTCTGCCTATTACATATGGTAAGCAGTATTAAAACTAAAAGGCATACCCATGTCATGGTTATATGTAGTTCATGTTAATTAATAATATATATGTTCGCCAAAATAGCCAACGACATAAGTTGACTATTTCATAAAAAGGTGTAAGTTTGTTGAAATGTGTTTTTGAAAATTTAAATTTGGCTGTGACATCTGGTAATTTAATGAAGTCAATTATTGGGGCAATAATTAGGCTTCACACAACAAAACTGTTTTTTTGAGACAGCAAGACAAGAACAGCAAGCACATACATGTTGTAGTGGAATGAACAAGAAAATCAAATTGTGGAGGACCTTTAAGCTAGACCCGAGATGAGCTAGGAGAAATGATATTCGGCTACCTTCATGTGTTTCTTGAGCTGCGCGAGACTGCGTATCATCTGGCCGCAGTGGCGACAGTCGCGCGGGTGGAGGTTGTGCACATCCTCGTGCTGTCGCAGCTGCTTCCGGGTGAAGCTCTCCTTGCCGCATAGTGCGCACACGAACTGCGGCCGGTGCGTGTGCACACGCGCCATGTGCTCGTTGAGCTCCGGTGCGGTGGCGGAGTCGTGCCCGCAGTGCATGCAGCGCAGCACGCCGCTCTCATGCTTCGCGAGGTGCGCCAGCATGTTGCTCTTCAATGCCACACTCGTCTTCCACTTGTTGCAGTAGCCGCACCGGTACATGGCGCGTTCACAGCCATCCACGCACATCTTGACAATCGTCGTGTGCTGGGCGAGCTGCTCATTCGATATCGACGCCCGAGTCCGGTGGTCTGGTGATGCATCGTTTGCGTTGTTGGTCAATTTCTGTTGATCCGACGAAGTATCGTTTGCACTGTCATCCAACTTCTGTTGGTCCGACGACGCATCATCTGCACTGTCGGCCAACTTCTGTTGGTCCGACGATGCATCGTTTGCACTGTCGGCCAACTTCTGTTGGTCCGACGACGCATCATCTGCACTGTCGGCCAACTTCTGTTGGTCCGATGACGCATCATCTGCACTGTCGGCCAACTTCTGTTGGTCCGACGACGCATCGTTTGTGCTGTCGGCCAACTTCTGTTTCTTCACACATCTCTCCAATGGCTTCCTTTTACAGTCCGCTTTCTCATCTGTGACTGTTTGGCCAAGTGAAATTACTTTTTTGGAACCATCAGCTGAATGTTTTATTGGCGAGTTAGAACTGATATTACATTTGTGTTGTGTTTTCAAAGCAACTGGCTGACAGCATTTTTTGTCTTCGTTTTTAGTTTCTGTTCTGACGATGCTCTTTCTTTCTTTGATGAGTTTCTTGGTATCTTTTCTGCCATTGCTTATTACCCTTCTCGTCCTCTTTCTATGTGTGTTAGCATCACCATCAAGTCGGCTGCGATTAACATATATTATCTTCCGAGGAGACTCGCCCTCTCCTTGTTCCATCTGAATTTTTCTTTTTCATGCGAGTCTTAATTTGGAATCACTGATGAACACACATTTCAATTTCATAAGGTCATCATCACTTAATTTGCATGCTTGCTTTCGCAAGTACATTATTTCATCTATTGTCTCTTTGATTTTCCTCCTCTACCATTCTTCCGAAAAGCAGTCTTCCTCTCTGGTGTACTTCCAAATTGTTCATCAGTAACGACCATCTGTAAATCAGAAAAACATATTTAAATTCTACAATTCTGTAAATGCATGCAACATAAGAACACTGACTACCTTTGTACCACACAGTATTAACTTGTGATAGATACCATCACGCAGAAGATTGTGAACTACGTTGACATGGACTGAGAGGTAAGGAAAACAGTCCTGCCACACGCTACCCTAATTTATAATGTACAGTGAACACCTGTCAACTTTCATTATCTGTGATATTGCCATTTTTGTGACGTTGTCACTTTCTATATAGTTTGGATTTTGCCAAGATTTTCTTTACTCAATGATTAATGCTTTGTGATACCAATGATACTGTTATCTCTGATGTGGTTTTGTGTATGGTCTGTTTTCTTTGCTTGATATTGGACTTGTTTCCTTTGTGTTCATCTATTTTTAGCTGTGATGGCAAACATAATTCCAATACAATATTCCAGGCAATAGAGGTTATTATTATGTATTTGTGTGGACCATAACAACGAAATATATTCTGTAAAAGAACATGAGCGCGGCTGAGCAAAGCAGATTCTTTCCAGCTGGTAGTGGTGGAGACTAACACGCTGACAAGATGTGCACTTAAAGTCAATCTCTGTCATTCTAGCATAGTAAAAAGAAACATTTCAGATCTTTTCAGAAACAACCCAATTAGTACTTCCATTCCAATAGTTTTGGGAAGTATTATAGAAAGATAGAACAAGATATTTTTGCACAGTTTTCTAGGTTCATATTTGACCAAAATAGTTTGAATCTTTATAACTATATCAGGTGTGTAGTCGGCAATCACAACTGCTCCTCAAAGCTGCAAAACAAGATGAGGATGGTTATGAGTGTGACCAAATGACCACCTTCTATCGATCTGACTTTATCCCCACAATATTGCGAACACATCTGATTACATTCAAATTAAAAAACTTTGTTTGAGGTAGTCTCTTGAGCCAAATAACACTGTGTGATATAGCGAAATACTTGGAGTCAATGTCGCCTGGCCAACAAAGCCTCGTGTTGTCTGTTGTGACATGAGCGGAGATGCTCATTGCGATGCCAGCCAACAATGCCAGCAGTGAATGTTAATTTAGTTGTTCGAGACGTGTGCATGGTTATCTGAGCGCTACAATAACACAGAGGATGCTCAACCACTGAATGATATGAAATTTACACAGAAAATGGTTAGATATGTTGAAATTTGTGGACATGGCCAACAAATCTGTGCAAGTCTCTGATCACAGGCTATCACTGTTTTGAAAATTCACTGTACCGAATTTTGTTTGGGTCGGGGATCTCAGAACGCCTCCTTGTGGTCCGACCTGATAACTGACTCCTTCGGGGGTTAGACTAAACGTTCTGGGCTTCTCTGTTGGGCAGGCTTTTCCCAGCAGAGTTGTATGTGCACTTTGTGAACAATCTGTTTGTATGGCAACTTCTGAGTTACGGGAGGTCGCTGCCTCCCTAAGCGCAGCCGATATGAGCGGGATTTAAAAGTCAGGGAAGTCATCGGGTCATAGTGGGACGGACCCAAGATGTTAGCGAGTTTCCCATATGTGAATTCTGTAAAGCCCCATTTTACAATCCTAGGAGTCTGTCGCAGCATATGCGACGTTTGCATGCGGAGATATATCCTGTCTTTTCCAAGGCGAGATGGTCTAGAGGAGTTGGTGCTCCTTGCCCGCGAGGAAAACCGGCTGGTTGCGGCCAGTTGTAGAAACATCAACATTACCCTTATCAGAACGTATCGCGAGTCAAGATCTGCGGATGTGATCAGTTGCGTTAGGAAGAACCCGGTTTATAAAAACTTACAGGACAAGCAGCAGCTTGAGAGAAATGATGAAAGTTCAGCTGATGACATAATGACATACTTTGTGATAATTTAAGAAATACTAACTTTCAATGTAGAGTTTTCCAATATATTACCTGAGACTGGTTAACAGAAGTGGCAACGTACATTGCACACTGCTGCCTGGGAAATCCTAGATTGCTCATGTCAATCCAATCACGATTCCACGTGTGGAACTCATGGCTGCAACAGTGTCGGTGCGCATGAACAAAATGTTGATGACCGAGTTAGAAATTCCTATCAACGACAGACACAGTGTACAGGGCAGATAGCATGACTGTGTTGAAGTACATCGCAAATGAAACGACATGGTTTCACATGTTCATTGCAAATCGGATTAACCTGATTCGAGAAGGGTCACAGCCATCGCAGTGGCGATATGTCGACACAAAGAGTAACCCAGGAGACGATGCATACAGAGGATAGTCAGCTGATGCACTACTCGACAGCAAACGATGGATCAATGAGATGGAATTCCTATAGGAATTGGAAACTGAGTGGCCTAAATCCCCGGAAATTTGTACAGAAGATGATCCCGAGGTGAAGAAAATACAGAGGCCGTCACCGTCCAAAATGAAAGTTCGCAGAATAGTGGTATGAGCGTCTATACGCAGTGTTTACAAGGCTACAACTAAAGCAGAAACATTTCAAAGTGTTTTCAGCTGCAAGCAGCCTGCAGATCACCGAAATGGCGGACAAGTTGAAGAGTATCGATAATGAGTTTAACACGACACTGCCCCTGGACTCATCCAGACCATGTAAACCGTCAAGGAAGATAACGACCTTCTTGGATCAAAATGGGACACTATCAATTCAGCATAAAGAAGTATACACATGAGGACTGCGTTTGTGAAAAACCAAGACCGCCACCAGGGGTGTTTGCTGAGCTCCATAATCTAATTTCCTGTGTCGCAGTGAGACCATTACAAAAACTTTGAGGTCAAATTTTCATTAATGTTTCACATCGGTAACGCGTGGGTACAGCGGCGCAGACTGACGCAAACCGGGTCGCTCTTTGGGCCTCAAAGGTGTGCTAAGACGCAATATTTTCATAATATAAATATGCCTGGGATGATCTTGAATCCACTGAGGTATCTGGGTGGGCAATAATTTTGAACACTGTGAGAACGACAATTATAAATATGCAAGAGATACAGTGAGTACACTTTGGGGATCTCACCAGCAGGCTACACTCCATGCCAGCAGGCTACACTCCATGCCAGGGTTCTTTATACAGAACATGATGTAGTTTCTCTCTGTACAATTTCTCCATCCAGGCAGCACGGGCCAGCAGCAATATGGACCCATTTTGAACCAATCTTTAATCTTGTAAAAGCAGAATACTCAGATGTCAAAGTTCTGCACTTTTTCAGTGATGGGCCTGCAGCCCAATATAAACAACATAGGAATTTATATTTGTTATCTACTGAAATATTCAGAAAGGGGTTCAAGGCAGCCACTTAAAATTTCTTTGAGGCCAGTCATGGGAGCACCAGATGGTGTTGGGGGTTCAATTAAGTGGTCAACAGACAGCTTAGTTGACATGGGCAAGGACCTTCCTAATGCAGAAACCTTGTAACAAGAACTTGTTGGTAGAGATTCTAAAGAGAGAATCTATTATGTTGCAGAGGTACATGTAAACAAGATGGCAGACAACCTATCTTCTGTTTCAGTACCAAGTAAAAAAGGGTTGCATGGGGTTTCATCAGGTTATAACTTTGTCCCCATGAAAATCATGTGCAGGCAAATTAGTTGCATCTGTAAGTGGCATGTCGGTGCAGAAGTTCCTGCATCAAAAAATGGCTCCACAACCACCAAACCTGGTAGCAGTGCAATGTCTCCTAGTACTACAACACCAGTGCATTTCAAGGAGGAAGACTGGAGCGTTGTCTGTTATAAGAACACTGTATATCCAGGAAAAATTATTTAGGTATTTCCTGATGGTGATGTACAGGTTGATTGTATGCACAGAATTGGCGAAAATAGATATATATATATAACAGGCCAAGTACCCGGAGGGATATAAGTCGCTATTCAGCAGATGAAGTGCTGTGTACCATTCCTGCCCCAGATGAAAATAACAAGGAGCAGTACACTGTCATTGATGAAGTTCAGTGGGAAAACCTTCTCTAGTGCAGCTATCAACAAAGGTTAACAGAACCTGATCATTTTGAATACCTTGTGAGTATTCTTGTCATTGCCATTATGTGCTCATTTTGTATTCTACAAGTAGTTTTTGTACAGTTTTACTTCAATGACATATTCTAATTAGTAGGTCTATTTGTTTCAGGTGATCTGTGGAAACTGTAAACTGCTGGTTATTGCAATCTTCTTAGTCTAGTTGATTTGTTCTGCCCTGACAATCATTATTTTAAGGGCCTATTGTCAATGTGTTCAAACAAGGAGATGGTACTGAAATTACTTTGTACATTATTATAACATTTATTTCTGCATTTAATGTTGTTTA
This sequence comes from Escarpia spicata, assembly GCA_963995525.1. Lineage (NCBI taxonomy): Eukaryota > Metazoa > Annelida > Polychaeta > Sabellida > Siboglinidae > Escarpia > Escarpia spicata. The sequence goes on along the minus strand of OZ023210.1, from coordinate 58,888,923 downwards.
TCATTGACTTCTGACCTTCCAGTACGAGCCTATGATGTTCTATGTTAACTATGTCAGTGGTATTACAATGTGTCAGTGTTGTTACAAGATTAATCCATAACATATAATGAAGTGATGTAGTTTTTCTCCAAATGAAGAGTCCATAGATGATGACCGAATGGTGGAACCTCAGGGCACGTTGTTATGGGACCTTGTGCGGCCTATCCGGTTGGAGGAGATCTATGCTACCCTGCGTCAGACCAAAGATGGGTCCGCAGGCTGAGACATACGAAAGTTAGACCTGCACGCCCTCCTTGCGCACTTCAACCTATGGGTTGTATGCAGGGTACCAGCCGGCTGAACTCCGCCGCAGCCGAACTGTCTTGGTCACGAAAATGCTGGTTCCTTCCGGGCCTGGCCAATACAGGACCATAGCGATCACCTTGTTCGTAATACAAGTATTCCATCAGCTCCTGGCGGGGAGTCTGTCCGGTCTCCTGGACTTTCAGTCCAACAAAGAGCGTTCATTAAGGGAGACGGCATCATGGACAATGTGTTCCTGCTAAGATGCCTGTTGAGGGACAGATGCGATGAGTTACGACCGCTGTCCTTGGCATTCCTGGGCGTGCCCAAGGCGTTCGACTCGGTGTCCCACGCCTCGCTTTTCTTGGCGGCGAAGAGAATAGGGATGCCTGGGCCCTTTATCAGTTATCTTCGCAGCCTCTATTCAGAGGCCTCGACGTCTTTATATGTTGATAGCCAGTTCAGCAGCCCCCTCCGCCAAAGTAGGCAGGTGATGCAGGGCGACCCGCTTTCACCGCTGCTGTTCAACTGCGTCATCGACTGGGCGTTGGAGTCCCTGGATCCTGAGATGGGCGTCGTGATTGGTGAGGGTGGCCATCGCCTCAATCACCTGGCTTTCGCTGACGATGTAGTAGTGATTGCCCAGAGTCCGATTGGCAGTCAACATCTTTGCCATCAATCTGAGCGAGCGCTGGGACGCTGTGGTTTGGCTCTAAACGTGGGCAAGTCCAGGACAGTGAGGATAGCGATCAATGGGAAGGCAAAGAAGTGGGTACGTGACCAGTCTCTCGCAGGCGCAATACTGCCCACGGTGCCGATCTCACATGGCTACAAATATCTCGGAATATCAATAAGCGCCCAAGAAAGAGACTACCTCAGAGGAGTTACTGACAAAGGGTTTAAATCAGCTAACAAGGGCTCCGCTGAAGCCCCATCAAACGATATACATCCTATGTAAACACTTGCTTACCAAACTATACCATAGGCTCGCACTCTCCAGATCGAGTGGAGCAGTACTCAGACGGTTGGACAAACTTGTCCGAAGGGGCCTGAGGGCTTGGCTACGGCTGCCACATGATTGTACGAATGCATACCTTCACGCTGACGTTAAGGACGAGGGGTTGGGTATTCCAGCCCTCCGACTTGTGATACATACGATGAAATACGCTAGATTGACTAGGCTGGCGTGGTCCGGGGATCCGGTTATAACAGCGTTGATTACCCATTCCCGGACCTTCTCTCGTGAAGTTAGTAAATGTCACACCCCCACCATCCGAGAGGGTGGATTGGTCGTACATAACAAGGCAGACATTAAGAGTGCCTTTGCTAATGTATTATACAGGTCCGCCGATGGCTACGGCCTGAAGGCCTCTTCGGACGTCCCACATATCCATATGTGGGTCAACAATGGCACAAAACTGTTGACTGGGTGTGCCTATATTCATGCCATCCATATTAGGGGGGCCACGGTGGCTACGAGAAAGAGGGCGGCTAGAGGAAGGCCCCAGGCAGACGACAGATGTGACACATGCGGTGACTCTCATGGTGACACTGCAGCTCACAGTGACACCGATGCATGTGACAGCAGTGATACTTGTGCTAGCGAAGTGTCTTGTGAAATATTGGAACACTGACATTTTAGAGTAGCCAAAATGACACTTTTCTAGACAATTACCCATATATATATATTATATAATTCACTTGCTGAAAGCAACTGTGTATGACCTAATTGAAACATGAATAATATGAACTGAGTTAAGAGTTTGTGGTGTTTACTGCTTAAATTTAATTGACATAGTTAAAGAGAAAATACCATACTGTTAATCCTCTTGTATTTTACCTACCAATGTGCAATGTTATTGATATACACCACAGTCGTTATCCTTATATATTATAACGTACTCTGTATTTATACGATGAATGAAAGGAATATTCGCACACTTGGTAGATGACTAGATGTGCACTGTGCAAATACCGATGCACACTGTGACAGTTAGATGCTTACCAATCTGTACTGTGGAATGTGGCCAATTTGCTAAATGAAGAATCTGATGCACCCAAGTCCAAAGAAGCCACATTCAACAAGTTGATGGCAAATGTGAAAAAAACAATTGGAGATTTGGGATCATCTCAAACAAAATTCGAAACGAAATTGGACAAATTTCATAAGAATATTCTGCCGTCAGCAATTGAAAGTTGGGATGAACTATCTGAAGACAAACAATCAAGTACAATAAATAACTTGTACTGTTATTTATTCACCTCTTGAGTGGTTTCACAGATTAGTCTGACCATGCACCATTGGATCTCAAGAAAACATTATGGAATGTTTATGGCTAGCTGGGAACAGAATGGTTGACATTGTGTTATTGATAAAAAGCAACTGTTATTCCTGTTACAGTTGTTCATGCGGCAACTGTCTGTATATGCCGACAGAAAATGAACGTATATGCTGTCAAGAAATCTGTGAAGTTGCCAGTAAAAATGACAATGCACAGATTACGTGCATAATAGAACATGATGGCTTTGCCCCAATTTCCTCAACCATCATGTTGTGGAGTTGGCAGTGTCTGAGTTTAATGGTACTGATGGCCCACTCGACAACAACGATGAAATACACAAGTATCACGTTAAAGTACTTTTTGCCTCGCTAGACCAAAGTCTCACCATCTGCGGGGCACGTAACCTATGCATTTACGCAGTGGCAGGATGTAACGAAGTACATTTACTTTGTTACAATACTTAAGTAGATTATTTTGAAATTTACTTGTAACGAAGTAATTTTGGGGGGGATTACTTTTACTTGTAAAGAAGTACTTTTTTACTTCTATATTTTGCGTTACTTTAGTCTACGGTGCTTATATTTTGCATCGTTCATAGTCGTCGCCCTAACACAGCGACGGCGCAATGGTGGCGTTGTCTGCCCTACTGGCTGTGAAGTGGGCTTATCAGCCGCCTAGGATTAGCGCCTAAATGGTCTCTGATTGGCTAGTTCTTAGTGTTGCTTCGTTTCAATCAAAGTCGGTTGGTTTGGTTCGTTTTCTTTTCACAACCGATCGAGACATTGCAATGGAAGTAACTGTTATTGTAAAAGAGAATGACAACGAGAAAGACAAGAAAGATCATCTTTGGCCGCATTTGGACAAGTTGTTTCGGCTGAAATCGTGGCAAGGCAACAGCATAAAGTTCGCGTGTTTGCTTTGCGCACCCAAGAGCGTAGAATGTTCGGCCTTTCCCAACTCGTCGTCGAATCTACGCAAACACATCGGTAGGTAACGCTACTAATGCAGTATTTTTAACATGATATGGGTGAAACGATGTAGTGTTAATGCATTTATGTACAGCATATTGGCAAAGAGGTAGTAACAACAGAGAACTCTTAGTGGACCCTGAAGTTGAATGTAAACAAGTGCCCGAATTGTTTACTTCAGAAGTTTGCTTGACGCAGTCGTATAGGGCCGTTAATTTGGGATGACTGATATATTTGTTGTAATTTATTGTACCTAAGATATGTAATCTCCACAGCGGGTTATAAGTTTTGAAAAGTAACGCGACAAAGGCGCACTATGCCTCGCAAATGTAGGCTGTGTTAGCCTGTGCAGTCAAAGATGTGTGCACCCACAAATTTACGCATCTTATTCTGTGCATTAAAAATGTTGTACCTTTCGATTCGATATCGATATTAATTTATGTGGACTGGATTGTTACGCTTTATAAACCTGTAATTTGATAGTTCTGCTTCTATGAATTAATATTACAGTACATCAAGTTAAGAACATGCATAGGTTTATACAAAACTGCTATTCTTTTTGATTCAACCATTTTATATGTTCTCGCCATATTAAGTTTTCATCAATGGTTGCCCCAAGGAATTTTGTATATGGCACCTACTCAGTGTTTGTCCCATTCAAAACTATATTCACATCTGTTCTAGGTTGTTTTTTATTATTAAACATTAAAATATGTGTTTTGTTCACATTGTGTTTTGTGTCCATAACACTGGCATTGCCCATATGCCTGAAACTCATTCTACATCTTTCATTCCAAAGAAAGCACCCGAATCAGCTGAGTCGATACAGTGAGCTAGTGTCTGCAAAAGGAAAACTGCCTGCTTCTTCATCTGAGAAGCCGACAAAACAAGAGAAGTTGGATTGGACCAGACCAACCAGTGTGTCGCAAGCAAGGGTGGACGGGCTGGTGCTCAGCCTGCTGTGAATGGCCTGCTTCCGTTCAGCACTGTTGAACTGCCTGCGTTCAAAGAACTCATCTTTGGGCTGCAGCCGAACTGCTCCGTCATGTGCCGCATGACCGTGAAGCGACGACTGCACGAGCGTGCAGAGATGAAGAAGAAGAACGTCATCAGTGCGATGCGTCCTCTGCAGTTCGTTGCGACGACCACCGACTGCTGGAGTGCTCGAGGCCGCTCTTACATCGGTGTGACGGCACACTGGACTGACGTCGGTGTGACGGCACACTGGACTGACGTCGGTGTGACGGCACACTGGACTGACGTCGGTGTGACGGCACACTGGACTGACGTCGGTGTGACGGCACACTGGACTGACGTCGGTGTGACGGCACACTGGACTGACGTCGGTGTGACGGCACACTGGACTGACGTCGGTGTGACGGCACACTGGACTGACGTCGGTGTGACGGCACACTGGACTGACGTCGGTGTGACGGCACACTGGACTGACGTCAACACGCTAGAGAGAAGGTAGGTTTTATTTAATTCTGTGTATATTCCACGTGGAATTATTATACTGTTACATAGTTATATTTGGTTTTACAGCGACTAGTTCATTAAATATTGTATTAATCTTATTATTTTACTATAATTTATAAACTGACGACAGCTTTAACTGGCTTATTTGTAGTAATTTATACAATTCCCGAATTAAACTATCTATCTATATTAGTGTCATATTTGGTTTAAGGTCTGCCGCCTTAGCTTGTCGTCGCCTGCGAGGGTCACACACATTTGATGTGTTGGCCAGTGCGCTGGAAGATACACACAGAGTATACCATCAGACAGAAGGTCACCAAGACGACAACGGACAATGGGTCCAACTTCGTCAAGGCCTTTTCGGTGTTTGGAGTAGACGCACAGTGCAATGACGACGACCAGAGTGAAGTGGAACGATGCATAGGTGGGTAATTCCAACGTATACATAACTCAGCATCGTAAATTTCAGTAGCGTTTAAAGATTTTAAATCTCACTTTTTTTTTTGGATGGTGGATTATGTTAATATGCTGCAATGTATACAACAAGGCATTTTAATAAATTATTAATTAAATTAATGTTTTTATTGGATGATGAAAATCATTACAGACAGCATGCTATGGAACCTGTTTTGACCCTAGTGAGTAAATAGTGGCTAAATATTGTTAAGATTATTATTATGAAATAAGTTTCATAAGGATCCAAAATACAAAGCAAAACATGTATTATTTATGTTGCACCCATACTGCTATATAATGCAACCAAATATTTTACTGTACCTGTGATTTCATTTTTGGTAAAACAAAGTACCGGGTACTCGGAATTATCCAGGTGATGGGCTCCACTTCGAGGATGTTGACAGTGTCCTCAACGATGACGACTTCGCAGAGTACCGACTGCCAAGTCAACACAGTTGTGCGTGTCATTCACTTAACCTCGTCTGTACGACAGACACACAACACGTGGAGGACAACACCACGTACAAGAAGTTTTCACGTTCCACCTTTGCAAAGTGCCAGGCCGTCTGGAACAAGGCCGGCAGATCTTCCCTGGCTGCTGAGACTGTCCAGGAGACATGCGGTCTCATGGTAATCCGGCCAAACCAGACCAGGTGGAATGCTGTCTTTATGGCAGTCGAGCGCCTGGTCCGTATCGTCAAGGAGAAGGGAGAGGAAGCGCTGTATTCCATATGCAATGACTTCGACATACCAAAGTGAGAACATTCACAAAAACCACACCTACTATGCAGTGTTAACATGTGTAATTTTTATGCAACATTATTGCTTATAAATATACTACAACGCCGCCTGTCTAACCAATGTAACATTATTTAGCTAGGACTTTTTATATTACTCTGCCATATGCCCCATATTTAAAATATGTTTGCTTAACTTTTTTCTTCAGCTTTATGGAGCATACAAGACAAATCCGGGTTGTGTGTTTATGCAATGACCATTTGTATAATATGTCACGATTATGTTTTCAGGCTGAAGCCAGCCGAGCTCGCCTTCTTGGATGAGTATCCACCACCATGAAGCACGTGGCGCAGGCACTGAATATTCTTCAGACAGAGAAGAAAGCATACCTCGGCTATCTCCTGCCGACACTGATGGCCCTACTGGATAAACTGCAGAAGCGACGAGAGAAGGCAACGTCATGTGTCGCCCTCGTTGATGCCCTGCTTGGAGGCATCAGAAAACGCTTCAATACTGTCTTGGCAGACAAGCAGGCCATCGCTGCTGCCATCCTGCATCCAACGTTTTGCAGCAACTGGACTGCAGATGCACCCATGTTGGAGTTAGGTATGTGACACAATCTAAAAATTGGTCAGATGGTCTATGATTCAGAAAGCTCCATTGTTATGTATCTCTTCTTCTTGCGTGGATGGTTTGTGAATGCAAATAGAATTACACGTTTTTGTTTGTAGGGCAGATTACACATTTGTATATTTTTAGAGCCACATTGTGCAAGTGAAAGAATTGATTTTATTTTGTACATTTATATCTGGTATTCTGATTGTAGGGCTGCAGTACATCAAGGAACGCCTGGCTGAATATGCCCAGCCAGAGCAGGAATTGTCAGGTAATAGTGATGAGGACGACGAGGACCTGTTCTTCAGATCTTGTCACAACAGAACTCAGACAACGACAGAACAGCTGGACCAGTATCTATCTGCTGGTAGGGTAGGACCCGAGATCCACCTGTCAGCCCTGAACGCCTGGCCACAGCTGAAGACGCTCTTCATTGAACTGAACACGCCACTGCCTGCAAGTGCAGCTTTCGAGTGCCTGTTCAGTGTGGCAGGCCTCATCTTCACACCAAGGGGTGCATGAATTGGGGACAGCAGTTTCAAGGACCAGCTGCTGCTGAAACTGAACCGGTCCTACCTTCAGTGATGTGAACTTTCTGGTATTGTCACTTGTATTGCGTGATTATTTTTGTTTTAGTTTTTTTTTAATAGCAGGTGTCTTTTTGTGCAATATATTTTTGAATGACTACTTTCTAGGACTGGCTTAACCCCACCACTACTTGTATTATGTGACTGCTTTTGTTTGAGTTCTGTTTTTACAGCAGGTGTCTTTTTGAAATGCATCATGTATACACTTTTGAGTGACTTACCAGAATTTTCTAGGATTGGCGTAACTCTGTGCATTATGCATTTCGTCTTGTTTGAGTTCTGTTTATTTTGGGTGTTGGGTGTCTTTACGAAATATGTATATAATGTTGGTTTGTTTGTCTGACAATAAAATAGTGAGGTTGCTTTTGCAGATGTTACATGATATTAGTTGTGAATCTTATTACATTGCACTCTGGCAAGTCAAACTAGCCTAGGACCAATGACAATACTTCTGGTTAACATTCGTTCCACTTATCAAGACCTATGTTTTGGTACCTTATGGACCTGCGACTGGGGAATTGGATTGCCTCAAGCAAAACTTTGACTTAAGCTTTATCTGGAATGTACTGTACATATACTTGGCAGCTGGCCAGCTACTTTGTACTTTTTACTTAAGTAGTTTTTTTAGGGGTTACTTTTACTTAGTTACTTTCCTGGAATACTTGTTACAGCGCTGCATTTACGTCATTTCATAAATGGCGATTACCTGCGAAATAGTGAACAACGTCCCTTTGGAGGATAAACTTGTTCAAATGTGGCCGAATTATCCGTGCCTTTACGATGTTCGTTCAGCGTTGTTTAAAAAGAGAGACGTACAACAGCTGGCAATGGAAGAAATTGCTGGCAAGCTGGATCAAACCAGAACTTACTACGTAGAGCCTACTTCAACATTTCCATGATGCCTATTGATGGGCACTGATGCCACCATCCAGATATACTTTCATACACATTGGGTGACATTGTGTTATTTATAAAAAGCAACTGTTATTCCTGTTACAGTTGTTCATGCAGCAAATGTCTGTATATGCCGACAGAAAATGAACGTATATGCTGTCAAGAAATCTGTGAAGTTGCCAGTAAAAATGACAATGCACAGATTACGTGCATAATAGAACATGATGGCTTTGCCCCAATTTCCTCAACCATCATGTTGTGGAGTTGGCAGTGTCTGAGTTTAATGGTACTGATGGCCCACTCGACAACAACGATGAAATACACAAGTATCACGTTAAAGTACTTTTTGCCTCGCTAGACCAAAGTCTCACCATCTGCGGGGCACGTAACCTATGCATTTACGCAGTGGCAGGATGTAACGAAGTACATTTACTTTGTTACAATACTTAAGTAGATTATTTTGAAATTTACTTGTAACGAAGTAATTTGGGGGGGGATTACTTTTACTTGTAAAGAAGTACTTTTTTACTTCTATATTTTGCGTTACGGTCTACGGTGCTTATATTTTGCATCGTTCATAGTCGTCGCCCTAACACGGCGACGGCGCAATGGTGGCGTTGTCTGCCCTACTGGCTGTGAAGTGGGCTTATCAGCCGCCTAGGATTAGCGCCTAAATGGTCTCTGATTGGCTAACTCTTAGTGTTGCTTCGTTTCAATCAAAGTCGGTTGGTTTGGTTCGTTTTCTTTTCACAACCGATCGAGACATTGCAATGGAAGTAACTGTTATTGTAAAAGAGAATGACAACGAGAAAGACAAGAAAGATCATCTTTGGCCGCATTTGGACAAGTTGTTTCGGCTGAAATCGTGGCAAGGCAACAGCATAAAGTTCGCGTGTTTGCTTTGCGCACCCAAGAGCGTAGAATGTTCGGCCTTTCCCAACTCGTCGTCGAATCTACGCAAACACATCGGTAGGTAACGCTACTAATGCAGTATTTTTAACATGATATGGGTGAAACAATGTAGTGTTAATGCATTTATGTACAGCATATTGGCAAAGAGGTAGTAACAACAGAGAACTCTTAGTGGACCCTGAAGTTGAATGTAAACAAGTGCCCGAATTGTTTACTTCAGAAGTTTGCTTGACGCAGTCGTATAGGGCCGTTAATTTGGGATGACTGATATATTTGTTGTAGTTTATTGTACCTAAGATATGTAATCTCAACAGTGGGTTATAAGTTTTAAAAAGTAACGCGACATAAAGGCGCACTATGCCTCGCAAATGTAGGCTGTGTTAGCCTGTGTAGTCAAAAATGTGTGCACCCACAAATTTACGTATCTTATTCTGTGCATTAAAAATGTTGTACCTTTCGATTCTATATCAATATTAATTTATGTGGACTGGATTGTTATGCTTTATAAACCTGTAATTTGATAGTTCTGCTTCTATGAATTAATATTACAGTACATCAAGTTAAGAACATGCATAGGTTTATACAAAACTGCTATTCTTTTTGATTCAACCATTTTATATGTTCTCGCCATATTAAGTTTTCATCAATGGTTGCCCCAAGGAATTTTGTATATGGCACCTACTCAGTGTTTGTCCCATTCAAAACTATATTCATATCTGTTCTAGGTTGTTTTTTATTATTAAACATTAAAATATGTGTTTTGTTCACATTGAGTTTTGTGTCCATAACACTGGCATTGCCCATATGCCTGAAACTCATTCTACATCTTTCATTCCAAAGAAAGCACCCGAACCAGCCGAGTCGGTACAGTGAGCTAGTGTCTGCAAAAGGAAAACTGCCTGCTTCTTCATCTGAGAAGCCAACAAAACAAGAGAAGTTGGATTGGACCAGACCAACCAGTGTGTCGCAAGCCAGGGTGGACGGGCTGGTGCTCAGCCTGCTGTGAATGGCCTGCTTCCGTTCAGCACTGTTGAACTGCCTGCGTTCAAAGAACTCATCTTTGGGCTGCAGCCGAACTGCTCCGTCATGTGCCGCATGACCGTGAAGCGACGACTGCACGAGCGTGCAGAGATGAAGAAGAAGAACGTCATCAGTGCGATGCATCCTCTGCAGTTCGTTGCGACGACCACCGACTGCTGGAGTGCTCGAGGCCGCTCTTACATCGGTGTGACGGCACACTGGACTGACATCGGTGTGACGGCACACTGGACTGACATCGGTGTGACGGCACACTGGACTGACATCGGTGTGACGGCAGACTGGACTGACATCGGTGTGACGGCACACTGGACTGACATCGGTGTGACGGCACACTGGACTGACGTCAACACACTAGAGAGAAGGTAGGTTTTATTTAATTCTATGTATATTCCACGTGGAATTATTATAGTTACATAGTTATATTTGGTTTTACAGCGACTAGTTCATTAAATATTGTATTAATCTTATTATTTTACTATAATTTATAAACTGACGACAGCTTTAACTGGCTTATTTGTAGTAATTTATACAATTCCCAAATTAAACTATCTATCTATATTAGTGTCATATTTTGTTTAAGGTCTGCCGCCTTAGCTTGTCGTCGCCTGCGAGGGTCACACACATTTGATGTGTTGGCCAGTGCGCTGGAAGATACACACAGAGTATACCATCAGACAGAAGGTCACCAAGACGACAACGGACAATGGGTCCAACTTCGTCAAGGCCTTTTCGGTGTTTGGAGTAGACGCACAGTGCAACGACGACGACCAGAGTGAAGTGGAACGATGCATAGGTGGGTAATTCCAATTCTGATTGTTGGGCTGCAGTACATCAAGGAACGCCTGGCTGAAGATGCCCAGCCAGAGCAGGAATTGTCAGGTAATAGTGATGAGGACGACGAGGACCTGTTCTTCAGATCTTGTCACAACAGAACTCAGACAACAACAGAACAGCTGGACCAGTATCTATCTGCTGGTAGGGTAGGACCCGAGATCCACCTGTCAGCCCTGAACGCCTGGCCACAGCTGAAGACGCTCTTCATTGAACTGAACACGCCACTGCCTGCAAGTGCAGCTTTCGAGTGCCTGTTCAGTGTGGCAGGCCTCATCTTCACACCAAGGGGTGCATGAATTGGGGACAGCAGTTTCAAGGACCAGCTGCTGCTGAAACTGAACTGGTCCTACCTTCAGTGATGTGAACTTTCTGGTATTGTCACTTGTATTGTCACTTGTATTGTCACTTGTATTGTGTGATTGATTTTGTTTGAGTTCTTTTTTAATAGCAGGTGTCTTTTTGAAATGCATCATGTATACACTTTTGAGTGACTTACCAGAATTTTCTAGGATTGGCGTAACTCTGTGCATTATGCATTTCGTCTTGTTTGAGTTCTGTTTATTTTGGGTGTTGGGTGTCTTTACGAAATATGTATATAATGTTGGTTTGTTTGTCTGACAATAAAATAGTGAGGTTGCTTTTGCAGATGTTACATGATATTAGTTGTGAATCTTATTACATTGCACTCTGGCAAGTCAAACTAGCCTAGGACCAATGACAATACTTCTGGTTAACATTCGTTCCACTTATCAAGACCTATGTTTTGGTACCTTATGGACCTGCAACTGGGGAATTGGATTGCCTCAAGCAAAACTTTGACTTAAGCTTTATCTGGAATGTACTGTACATATACTTGGCAGCTGGCCAGCTACTTTGTACTTTTTATTTAAGTAGTTTTTTGAGGGGTTACTTTTACTTAAGTAGTTTTTTTGAGGAGTACTTTTACTTAAGTAGTTTTTTGGGGGGTTACTTTTACTTAGTTACTTTCCTGGAATACTTGTTACAGCGCTGCATTTACGTCATTTCATAAATGGCGATTACCTGCGAAATAGTGAACAACGTCCCTTTGGAGGATAAACTTGTTCAAATGTGGCCGAATTATCCGTGCCTTTACGATGTTCGTTCAGCGTTGTTTAAAAAGAGAGACGTACAACAGCTGGCAATGGAAGAAATTGCTGGCAAGCTGGATCAAACCAGAACTTACTACGTAGAGCCTACTTCAACATTTCCATGATGCCTATTGATGGGCAATGATGCCACCATCCAGATATACTTTCATACACATTGGGTGACATTGTGTTATTTATAAAAAGCAACTGTTATTCCTGTTACAGTTGTTCATGCAGCAAATGTCTGTATATGCCGACAGAAAATGAACGTATATGCTGTCAAGAAATCTGTGAAGTTGCCAGTAAAAATGACAATGCACAGATTACGTGCATAATAGAACATGATGGCTTTGCCCCAATTTCTTCAACCATCATGTTGTGGAGTTGGCAGTGTCTGAGTTTAATGGTACTGATGGCCCAATCGACAACAACGATGAAATACACAAGTATCACGTTAAAGTACTTTTTGCCTCGCTAGACCAAAGTCTCACCATCTGCGGGGCACGTAACCTATGCATTTACGCAGTGGCAGGATGTAACGAAGTACATTTACTTTGTTACAATACTTAAGTAGATTATTTTGAAATTTACTTGTAACGAAGTAATTTTGGGGGGGATTACTTTTACTTGTAAAGAAGTACTTTTTTACTTCTATATTTTGCGTTACTTTAGTCTACGGTGCTTATATTTTGCATCGTTCATAGTCGTCGCCCTAACACGGCGAAGGCGCAATGGTGGCGTTGTCTGCCCTACTGGCTGTGAAGTGGGCTTATCAGCCGCCTAGGATTAGCGCCTAAATGGTCTCTGATTGGCTAGTTCTTAGTGTTGCTTCGTTTCAATCAAAGTCGGTTGGTTTGGTTCGTTTTCTTTTCACAACCGATCGAGACATTGCAATGGAAGTAACTGTTATTGTAAAAGAGAATGACAAAGAGAAAGACAAGAAAGATCATCTTTGGCCGCATTTGGACAAGTTGTTTCGGCTGAAATCGTGGCAAGGCAACAGCATAAAGTTCGCGTGTTTGCTTTGCGCACCCAAGAGCGTAGAATGTTCGGCCTTTCCCAACTCGTCGTCGAATCTACGCAAACACATCGGTAGGTAACGCTACTAATGCAGTATTTTTAACATGATATGGGTGAAACGATGTAGTGTTAATGCATTTATGTACAGCATATTGGCAAAGAGGTAGTAACAACAGAGAACTCTTAGTGGACCCTGAAGTTGAATGTAAACAAGTGCCCGAATTGTTTACTTCAGAAGTTTGCTTGACGCAGTCGTATAGGGCCGTTAATTTGGGATGACTGATATATTTGTTGTAATTTATTGTACCTAAGATATGTAATCACCACAGCGGGTTATAAGTTTTAAAAAGTAACGCGACAAAGGCGCACTATGCCTCGCAAATGTAGGCTGTGTTAGCCTGTGTAGTCAAAAATGTGTGCACCCACAAATTTACGCATCTTATTCTGTGCATTAAAAATGTTGTACCTTTCGATTCGATATCGATATTAATTTATGTGGACTGGATTGTTACGCTTTATAAACCTGTAATTTGATAGTTCTGCTTCTATGAATTAATATTACAGTACATCAAGTTAAGAACATGCATAGGTTTATACAAAACTGCTATTCTTTTTTATTCAACCATTTTACATGTTCTCGCCATTTTAAGTTTTCATCAATGGTTGCCCCAAGGAATTTTGTATATGGCACCTACTCAGTGTTTGTCCCATTCAAAACTATATTCACATCTGTTCTAGGTTGTTTTTTTATTATTAAACATTAAAATATGTGTTTTGTTCACATTGTGTTTTGTGTCCATAACACTGGCATTGCCCATATGCCTGAAACTCATTCTACATCTTTCATTCCAAAGAAAGCACCCGAATCAGCTGAGTCGATACAGTGAGCTAGTGTCTGCAAAAGGAAAACTGCCTGCTTCTTCATCTGAGAAGCCGACAAAACAAGAGAAGTTGGATTGGACCAGACCAACCAGTGTGTCGCAAGCAAGGGTGGACGGGCTGGTGCTCAGCCTGCTGTGAATGGCCTGCTTCCGTTCAGCACTGTTGAACTGCCTGCGTTCAAAGAACTCATCTTTGGGCTGCAGCCGAACTGCTCCGTCATGTGCCGCATGACCGTGAAGCGACGACTGCACGAGCGTGCAGAGATGAAGAAGAAGAACGTCATCAGTGCGATGCGTCCTCTGCAGTTCGTTGCGACGACCACCGACTGCTGGAGTGCTCGAGGCCGCTCTTACATCGGTGTGACGGCACACTGGACTGACGTCGGTGTGACGGCACACTGGACTGACGTCGGTGTGACGGCACACTGGACTGACGTCGGTGTGACGGCACACTGGACTGACGTCGGTGTGACGGCACACTGGACTGACGTCGGTGTGACGGCACACTGGACTGACGTCGGTGTGACGGCACACTGGACTGACGTCGGTGTGACGGCACACTGGACTGACGTCGGTGTGACGGCACACTGGACTGACGTCGGTGTGACGGCACACTGGACTGACGTCAACACGCTAGAGAGAAGGTAGGTTTTATTTAATTCTGTGTATATTCCACGTGGAATTATTATACTGTTACATAGTTATATTTGGTTTTACAGCGACTAGTTCATTAAATATTGTATTAATCTTATTATTTTACTATAATTTATAAACTGACGACAGCTTTAACTGGCTTATTTGTAGTAATTTATACAATTCCCGAATTAAACTATCTATCTATATTAGTGTCATATTTGGTTTAAGGTCTGCCGCCTTAGCTTGTCGTCGCCTGCGAGGGTCACACACATTTGATGTGTTGGCCAGTGCGCTGGAAGATACACACAGAGTATACCATCAGACAGAAGGTCACCAAGACGACAACGGACAATGGGTCCAACTTCGTCAAGGCCTTTTCGGTGTTTGGAGTAGACGCACAGTGCAATGACGACGACCAGAGTGAAGTGGAACGATGCATAGGTGGGTAATTCCAACGTATACATAACTCAGCATCGTAAATTTCAGTAGCGTTTAAAGATTTTAAATCTCACTTTTTTTTTGGGATGGTGGATTATGTTAATATGCTGCAATGTATACAACAAGGCATTTTAATAAATTATTAATTAAATTAATGTTTTTATTGGATGATGAAAATCATTACAGACAGCATGCTATGGAACCTGTTTTGACCCTAGTGAGTAAATAGTGGCTAAATATTGTTAAGATTATTATTATGAAATAAGTTTCATAAGGATCCAAAATACAAAGCAAAACATGTATTATTTATGTTGCACCCATACTGCTATATAATGCAACCAAATATTTTACTGTACCTGTGATTTCATTTTTGGTAAAACAAAGTACCGGGTACTCGGAATTATCCAGGTGATGGGCTCCACTTCGAGGATGTTGACAGTGTCCTCAACGATGACGACTTCGCAGAGTACCGACTGCCAAGTCAACACAGTTGTGCGTGTCATTCACTTAACCTCGTCTGTACGACAGACACACAACACGTGGAGGACAACACCACGTACAAGAAGTTTTCACGTTCCACCTTTGCAAAGTGCCAGGCCGTCTGGAACAAGGCCGGCAGATCTTCCCTGGCTGCTGAGACTGTCCAGGAGACATGCGGTCTCATGGTAATCCGGCCAAACCAGACCAGGTGGAATGCTGTCTTTATGGCAGTCGAGCGCCTGGTCCGTATCGTCAAGGAGAAGGGAGAGGAAGCGCTGTATTCCATATGCAATGACTTCGACATACCAAAGTGAGAACATTCACAAAAACCACACCTACTATGCAGTGTTAACATGTGTAATTTTTATGCAACATTATTGCTTATAAATATACTACAACGCCGCCTGTCTAACCAATGTAACATTATTTAGCTAGGACTTTTTATATTACTCTGCCATATGCCCCATATTTAAAATATGTTTGCTTAACTTTTTTCTTCAGCTTTATGGAGCATACAAGACAAATCCGGGTTGTGTGTTTATGCAATGACCATTTGTATAATATGTCACGATTATGTTTTCAGGCTGAAGCCAGCCGAGCTCGCCTTCTTGGATGAGTATCCACCACCATGAAGCACGTGGCGCAGGCACTGAATATTCTTCAGACAGAGAAGAAAGCATACCTCGGCTATCTCCTGCCGACACTGATGGCCCTACTGGATAAACTGCAGAAGCGACGAGAGAAGGCAACGTCATGTGTCGCCCTCGTTGATGCCCTGCTTGGAGGCATCAGAAAACGCTTCAATACTGTCTTGGCAGACAAGCAGGCCATCGCTGCTGCCATCCTGCATCCAACGTTTTGCAGCAACTGGACTGCAGATGCACCCATGTTGGAGTTAGGTATGTGACACAATCTAAAAATTGGTCAGATGGTCTATGATTCAGAAAGCTCCATTGTTATGTATCTCTTCTTCTTGCGTGGATGGTTTGTGAATGCAAATAGAATTACACGTTTTTGTTTGTAGGGCAGATTACACATTTGTATATTTTTAGAGCCACATTGTGCAAGTGAAAGAATTGATTTTATTTTGTACATTTATATCTGGTATTCTGATTGTAGGGCTGCAGTACATCAAGGAACGCCTGGCTGAATATGCCCAGCCAGAGCAGGAATTGTCAGGTAATAGTGATGAGGACGACGAGGACCTGTTCTTCAGATCTTGTCACAACAGAACTCAGACAACGACAGAACAGCTGGACCAGTATCTATCTGCTGGTAGGGTAGGACCCGAGATCCACCTGTCAGCCCTGAACGCCTGGCCACAGCTGAAGACGCTCTTCATTGAACTGAACACGCCACTGCCTGCAAGTGCAGCTTTCGAGTGCCTGTTCAGTGTGGCAGGCCTCATCTTCACACCAAGGGGTGCATGAATTGGGGACAGCAGTTTCAAGGACCAGCTGCTGCTGAAACTGAACCGGTCCTACCTTCAGTGATGTGAACTTTCTGGTATTGTCACTTGTATTGCGTGATTATTTTTGTTTTAGTTTTTTTTTAATAGCAGGTGTCTTTTTGTGCAATATATTTTTGAATGACTACTTTCTAGGACTGGCTTAACCCCACCACTACTTGTATTATGTGACTGCTTTTGTTTGAGTTCTGTTTTTACAGCAGGTGTCTTTTTGAAATGCATCATGTATACACTTTTGAGTGACTTACCAGAATTTTCTAGGATTGGCGTAACTCTGTGCATTATGCATTTCGTCTTGTTTGAGTTCTGTTTATTTTGGGTGTTGGGTGTCTTTACGAAATATGTATATAATGTTGGTTTGTTTGTCTGACAATAAAATAGTGAGGTTGCTTTTGCAGATGTTACATGATATTAGTTGTGAATCTTATTACATTGCACTCTGGCAAGTCAAACTAGCCTAGGACCAATGACAATACTTCTGGTTAACATTCGTTCCACTTATCAAGACCTATGTTTTGGTACCTTATGGACCTGCGACTGGGGAATTGGATTGCCTCAAGCAAAACTTTGACTTAAGCTTTATCTGGAATGTACTGTACATATACTTGGCAGCTGGCCAGCTACTTTGTACTTTTTACTTAAGTAGTTTTTTTAGGGGTTACTTTTACTTAGTTACTTTCCTGGAATACTTGTTACAGCGCTGCATTTACGTCATTTCATAAATGGCGATTACCTGCGAAATAGTGAACAACGTCCCTTTGGAGGATAAACTTGTTCAAATGTGGCCGAATTATCCGTGCCTTTACGATGTTCGTTCAGCGTTGTTTAAAAAGAGAGACGTACAACAGCTGGCAATGGAAGAAATTGCTGGCAAGCTGGATCAAACCAGAACTTACTACGTAGAGCCTACTTCAACATTTCCATGATGCCTATTGATGGGCACTGATGCCACCATCCAGATATACTTTCATACACATTGGGTGACATTGTGTTATTTATAAAAAGCAACTGTTATTCCTGTTACAGTTGTTCATGCAGCAAATGTCTGTATATGCCGACAGAAAATGAACGTATATGCTGTCAAGAAATCTGTGAAGTTGCCAGTAAAAATGACAATGCACAGATTACGTGCATAATAGAACATGATGGCTTTGCCCCAATTTCCTCAACCATCATGTTGTGGAGTTGGCAGTGTCTGAGTTTAATGGTACTGATGGCCCACTCGACAACAACGATGAAATACACAAGTATCACGTTAAAGTACTTTTTGCCTCGCTAGACCAAAGTCTCACCATCTGCGGGGCACGTAACCTATGCATTTACGCAGTGGCAGGATGTAACGAAGTACATTTACTTTGTTACAATACTTAAGTAGATTATTTTGAAATTTACTTGTAACGAAGTAATTTGGGGGGGGATTACTTTTACTTGTAAAGAAGTACTTTTTTACTTCTATATTTTGCGTTACGGTCTACGGTGCTTATATTTTGCATCGTTCATAGTCGTCGCCCTAACACGGCGACGGCGCAATGGTGGCGTTGTCTGCCCTACTGGCTGTGAAGTGGGCTTATCAGCCGCCTAGGATTAGCGCCTAAATGGTCTCTGATTGGCTAACTCTTAGTGTTGCTTCGTTTCAATCAAAGTCGGTTGGTTTGGTTCGTTTTCTTTTCACAACCGATCGAGACATTGCAATGGAAGTAACTGTTATTGTAAAAGAGAATGACAACGAGAAAGACAAGAAAGATCATCTTTGGCCGCATTTGGACAAGTTGTTTCGGCTGAAATCGTGGCAAGGCAACAGCATAAAGTTCGCGTGTTTGCTTTGCGCACCCAAGAGCGTAGAATGTTCGGCCTTTCCCAACTCGTCGTCGAATCTACGCAAACACATCGGTAGGTAACGCTACTAATGCAGTATTTTTAACATGATATGGGTGAAACAATGTAGTGTTAATGCATTTATGTACAGCATATTGGCAAAGAGGTAGTAACAACAGAGAACTCTTAGTGGACCCTGAAGTTGAATGTAAACAAGTGCCCGAATTGTTTACTTCAGAAGTTTGCTTGACGCAGTCGTATAGGGCCGTTAATTTGGGATGACTGATATATTTGTTGTAGTTTATTGTACCTAAGATATGTAATCTCAACAGTGGGTTATAAGTTTTAAAAAGTAACGCGACATAAAGGCGCACTATGCCTCGCAAATGTAGGCTGTGTTAGCCTGTGTAGTCAAAAATGTGTGCACCCACAAATTTACGTATCTTATTCTGTGCATTAAAAATGTTGTACCTTTCGATTCTATATCAATATTAATTTATGTGGACTGGATTGTTATGCTTTATAAACCTGTAATTTGATAGTTCTGCTTCTATGAATTAATATTACAGTACATCAAGTTAAGAACATGCATAGGTTTATACAAAACTGCTATTCTTTTTGATTCAACCATTTTATATGTTCTCGCCATATTAAGTTTTCATCAATGGTTGCCCCAAGGAATTTTGTATATGGCACCTACTCAGTGTTTGTCCCATTCAAAACTATATTCATATCTGTTCTAGGTTGTTTTTTATTATTAAACATTAAAATATGTGTTTTGTTCACATTGAGTTTTGTGTCCATAACACTGGCATTGCCCATATGCCTGAAACTCATTCTACATCTTTCATTCCAAAGAAAGCACCCGAACCAGCCGAGTCGGTACAGTGAGCTAGTGTCTGCAAAAGGAAAACTGCCTGCTTCTTCATCTGAGAAGCCAACAAAACAAGAGAAGTTGGATTGGACCAGACCAACCAGTGTGTCGCAAGCCAGGGTGGACGGGCTGGTGCTCAGCCTGCTGTGAATGGCCTGCTTCCGTTCAGCACTGTTGAACTGCCTGCGTTCAAAGAACTCATCTTTGGGCTGCAGCCGAACTGCTCCGTCATGTGCCGCATGACCGTGAAGCGACGACTGCACGAGCGTGCAGAGATGAAGAAGAAGAACGTCATCAGTGCGATGCATCCTCTGCAGTTCGTTGCGACGACCACCGACTGCTGGAGTGCTCGAGGCCGCTCTTACATCGGTGTGACGGCACACTGGACTGACATCGGTGTGACGGCACACTGGACTGACATCGGTGTGACGGCACACTGGACTGACATCGGTGTGACGGCAGACTGGACTGACATCGGTGTGACGGCACACTGGACTGACATCGGTGTGACGGCACACTGGACTGACGTCAACACACTAGAGAGAAGGTAGGTTTTATTTAATTCTATGTATATTCCACGTGGAATTATTATAGTTACATAGTTATATTTGGTTTTACAGCGACTAGTTCATTAAATATTGTATTAATCTTATTATTTTACTATAATTTATAAACTGACGACAGCTTTAACTGGCTTATTTGTAGTAATTTATACAATTCCCAAATTAAACTATCTATCTATATTAGTGTCATATTTTGTTTAAGGTCTGCCGCCTTAGCTTGTCGTCGCCTGCGAGGGTCACACACATTTGATGTGTTGGCCAGTGCGCTGGAAGATACACACAGAGTATACCATCAGACAGAAGGTCACCAAGACGACAACGGACAATGGGTCCAACTTCGTCAAGGCCTTTTCGGTGTTTGGAGTAGACGCACAGTGCAACGACGACGACCAGAGTGAAGTGGAACGATGCATAGGTGGGTAATTCCAATTCTGATTGTTGGGCTGCAGTACATCAAGGAACGCCTGGCTGAAGATGCCCAGCCAGAGCAGGAATTGTCAGGTAATAGTGATGAGGACGACGAGGACCTGTTCTTCAGATCTTGTCACAACAGAACTCAGACAACAACAGAACAGCTGGACCAGTATCTATCTGCTGGTAGGGTAGGACCCGAGATCCACCTGTCAGCCCTGAACGCCTGGCCACAGCTGAAGACGCTCTTCATTGAACTGAACACGCCACTGCCTGCAAGTGCAGCTTTCGAGTGCCTGTTCAGTGTGGCAGGCCTCATCTTCACACCAAGGGGTGCATGAATTGGGGACAGCAGTTTCAAGGACCAGCTGCTGCTGAAACTGAACTGGTCCTACCTTCAGTGATGTGAACTTTCTGGTATTGTCACTTGTATTGTCACTTGTATTGTCACTTGTATTGTGTGATTGATTTTGTTTGAGTTCTTTTTTAATAGCAGGTGTCTTTTTGAAATGCATCATGTATACACTTTTGAGTGACTTACCAGAATTTTCTAGGATTGGCGTAACTCTGTGCATTATGCATTTCGTCTTGTTTGAGTTCTGTTTATTTTGGGTGTTGGGTGTCTTTACGAAATATGTATATAATGTTGGTTTGTTTGTCTGACAATAAAATAGTGAGGTTGCTTTTGCAGATGTTACATGATATTAGTTGTGAATCTTATTACATTGCACTCTGGCAAGTCAAACTAGCCTAGGACCAATGACAATACTTCTGGTTAACATTCGTTCCACTTATCAAGACCTATGTTTTGGTACCTTATGGACCTGCAACTGGGGAATTGGATTGCCTCAAGCAAAACTTTGACTTAAGCTTTATCTGGAATGTACTGTACATATACTTGGCAGCTGGCCAGCTACTTTGTACTTTTTATTTAAGTAGTTTTTTGAGGGGTTACTTTTACTTAAGTAGTTTTTTTGAGGAGTACTTTTACTTAAGTAGTTTTTTGGGGGGTTACTTTTACTTAGTTACTTTCCTGGAATACTTGTTACAGCGCTGCATTTACGTCATTTCATAAATGGCGATTACCTGCGAAATAGTGAACAACGTCCCTTTGGAGGATAAACTTGTTCAAATGTGGCCGAATTATCCGTGCCTTTACGATGTTCGTTCAGCGTTGTTTAAAAAGAGAGACGTACAACAGCTGGCAATGGAAGAAATTGCTGGCAAGCTGGATCAAACCAGAACTTACTACGTAGAGCCTACTTCAACATTTCCATGATGCCTATTGATGGGCAATGATGCCACCATCCAGATATACTTTCATACACATTGGGTGACATTGTGTTATTTATAAAAAGCAACTGTTATTCCTGTTACAGTTGTTCATGCAGCAAATGTCTGTATATGCCGACAGAAAATGAACGTATATGCTGTCAAGAAATCTGTGAAGTTGCCAGTAAAAATGACAATGCACAGATTACGTGCATAATAGAACATGATGGCTTTGCCCCAATTTCTTCAACCATCATGTTGTGGAGTTGGCAGTGTCTGAGTTTAATGGTACTGATGGCCCAATCGACAACAACGATGAAATACACAAGTATCACGTTAAAGTACTTTTTGCCTCGCTAGACCAAAGTCTCACCATCTGCGGGGCACGTAACCTATGCATTTACGCAGTGGCAGGATGTAACGAAGTACATTTACTTTGTTACAATACTTAAGTAGATTATTTTGAAATTTACTTGTAACGAAGTAATTTTGGGGGGGATTACTTTTACTTGTAAAGAAGTACTTTTTTACTTCTATATTTTGCGTTACTTTAGTCTACGGTGCTTATATTTTGCATCGTTCATAGTCGTCGCCCTAACACGGCGAAGGCGCAATGGTGGCGTTGTCTGCCCTACTGGCTGTGAAGTGGGCTTATCAGCCGCCTAGGATTAGCGCCTAAATGGTCTCTGATTGGCTAGTTCTTAGTGTTGCTTCGTTTCAATCAAAGTCGGTTGGTTTGGTTCGTTTTCTTTTCACAACCGATCGAGACATTGCAATGGAAGTAACTGTTATTGTAAAAGAGAATGACAAAGAGAAAGACAAGAAAGATCATCTTTGGCCGCATTTGGACAAGTTGTTTCGGCTGAAATCGTGGCAAGGCAACAGCATAAAGTTCGCGTGTTTGCTTTGCGCACCCAAGAGCGTAGAATGTTCGGCCTTTCCCAACTCGTCGTCGAATCTACGCAAACACATCGGTAGGTAACGCTACTAATGCAGTATTTTTAACATGATATGGGTGAAACGATGTAGTGTTAATGCATTTATGTACAGCATATTGGCAAAGAGGTAGTAACAACAGAGAACTCTTAGTGGACCCTGAAGTTGAATGTAAACAAGTGCCCGAATTGTTTACTTCAGAAGTTTGCTTGACGCAGTCGTATAGGGCCGTTAATTTGGGATGACTGATATATTTGTTGTAATTTATTGTACCTAAGATATGTAATCACCACAGCGGGTTATAAGTTTTAAAAAGTAACGCGACAAAGGCGCACTATGCCTCGCAAATGTAGGCTGTGTTAGCCTGTGTAGTCAAAAATGTGTGCACCCACAAATTTACGCATCTTATTCTGTGCATTAAAAATGTTGTACCTTTCGATTCGATATCGATATTAATTTATGTGGACTGGATTGTTACGCTTTATAAACCTGTAATTTGATAGTTCTGCTTCTATGAATTAATATTACAGTACATCAAGTTAAGAACATGCATAGGTTTATACAAAACTGCTATTCTTTTTTATTCAACCATTTTACATGTTCTCGCCATTTTAAGTTTTCATCAATGGTTGCCCCAAGGAATTTTGTATATGGCACCTACTCAGTGTTTGTCCCATTCAAAACTATATTCACATCTGTTCTAGGTTGTTTTTTTATTATTAAACATTAAAATATGTGTTTTGTTCACATTGTGTTTTGTGTCCATAACACTGGCATTGCCCATATGCCTGAAACTCATTCTACATCTTTCATTCCAAAGAAAGCACCCGAACCAGCCGAGTCGGTACAGTGAGCTAGTGTCTGCAAAAGGAAAACTGCCTGCTTCTTCATCTGAGAAGCCGACAAAACAAGAGAAGTTGGATTGGACCAGACCAACCAGTGTGTCGCAAGCCAGGGTGGACGGGCTGGTGCTCAGCCTGCTGTGAATGGCCTGCTTCCGTTCAGCACTGTTGAACTGCCTGCGTTCAAAGAACTCATCTTTGGGCTGCAGCCGAACTGCTCCGTCATGTGCCGCATGACCGTGAAGCGACGACTGCACGAGCGTGCAGAGATGAAGAAGAAGAACGTCATCAGTGCGATGCGTCCTCTGCAGTTCGTTGCGACGACCACCGACTGCTGGAGTGCTCGAGGCCGGTCTTACATCGGTGTGACGGCACACTGGACTGACATCGGTGTGACGGCACACTGGACTGACATCGGTGTGACGGCACACTGGACTGACATCGGTGTGACGGCACACTAGACTGACGTCAACACACTAGAGAGAAGGTAGGTTTTATTTAATTCTATGTATATTCCACGTGGAATTATTATACTGTTACATAGTTATATTTGGTTTTACAGCGACTAGTTCATTAAATATTGTAGCAGCGCAACGACGACGACCAGAGTGAAGTGGAACGATGCATAGGTGGGTAATTCCAACATATACATAACTCAGCATCGTAAATTTCAGTAGCGTTTAAAGATTTTAAATCTCATTCTTTTTGGATGGTGGATTATGTTAATATGCTGCATTGTATACAACAAGGCATATTAATAAATTATTAATTAAATTAATGTTTTTATTGGATGATGAAAATCATTACAGACAGCATGCTATGGAACCTGTTTTGACCCTAGTGAGTAAATAGTGGCTAAATATTGTTAAGATTATTATTATGAAATAAGTTTCATAAGGATCCAAAATACAAAGCAAAACATGTATTATTTATGTTGCACCCATACTGCTATATAATGCAACCAGATATTTTACTGTACCTGTGATTTCATTTTTGGTAAAACAAAGTACTCAGAATTATCCAGGTGATGGGCTCCACTTCGAGGATGTTGACAGTGTCCTCAACGACGACAACTTCGCAGAGTACCGACTGCCAAGTCACCACAGTTGTGCGTGTCATTCACTTAAGTACGACAGACACACAACACGTGGAGGACAACACCACGTACAAGAAGTTTTCACGTTCCACCTTTGCAAAGTGCCAGGCCGTCTGGAACAAGGCCGGCAGATCTTCCCTGGCTGCTGAGACTGTCCAGGAGACATGCGGTCTCATGGTAATCCGGCCAAACCAGACCAGGTGGAATGCTGTCTTTATGGCAGTCGAGCGCCTGGTCCGTATCGTCAAGGAGAAGGGAGAGGAAGCGCTGCATTCCATATGCAATGACTTCGACATACCAAAGTGAGAACATTCACAAAAACCACACCTACTATGCAGTGTTAACATGTATAATTTTTATGCAACATTATTGCTTATAAATATACTACAACGCCGCCTGTCTAACCAATGTAACATTATTTAGCTAGGACTTTTTATATTACTCTGCCATATGCCCCATATTTAAAATATGTTTGTTTAACTTTTTTCTTCAGCTTTATGGAGCATACAAGACAAATCCGGGTTGTGTGTTTGTGCAATGACCATTTGTATAATATGTCACGATTATGTTTTCAGGCTGAAGCCAGCCGAGCTCGCCTTCTTGGATGAGTATCCACCACCATGAAGCACGTGGCGCAGGCACTGAATATTCTTCAGACAGAGAAGAAAGCATACCTCGGCTATCTCCTGCCGACACTGATGGCCCTACTGGATAAACTGCAGAAGCGACGAGAGAAGGCAACGTCATGTGTCGCCCTCGTTGATGCCCTGCTTGGAGGCATCAGAAAACGCTTCAATACTGTCTTGGCAGACAAGCAGGCCATCGCTGCTGCCATCCTGCATCCAACGTTTTGCAGCAACTGGACTGCAGATGCACCCATGTTGGAGTTAGGTATGTGACACAATCTAAAAATTGGTCAGATGGTCTATGATTCAGAAAGCTCCATTGTTATGTATCTCTTCTTCTTGCGTGGATGGTTTGTGAATGCAAATAGAATTACACGTTTTTGTTTGTAGGGCAGATTACACATTTGTATATTTTTAGAGCCACATTGTGCAAGTGAAAGAATTGATTTTATTTTGTACATTTATATCTGGTATTCTGATTGTAGGGCTGCAGTACATCAAGGAACGCCTGGCTGAAGATGCCCAGCCAGAGCAGGAATTGTCAGGTAATAGTGATGAGGACGACGAGGACCTGTTCTTCAGATCTTGTCACAACAGAACTCAGACAACAACAGAACAGCTGGACCAGTATCTATCTGCTGGTAGGGTAGGACCCGAGATCCACCTGTCAGCCCTGAACGCCTGGCCACAGCTGAAGACGCTCTTCATTGAACTGAACACGCCACTGCCTGCAAGTGCAGCTTTCGAGTGCCTGTTCAGTGTGGCAGGCCTCATCTTCACACCAAGGGGTGCATGAATTGGGGACAGCAGTTTCAAGGATCAGCTGCTGCTGAAACTGAACCGGTCCTACCTTCAGTGATGTGAACTTTCTGGTATTGTCACTTGTATTGTGTGATTATTTTTTTTTTTTTTTTTTTAATAGCAGGTGTCTTTTTGTGCAATATATTTTTGAATGACTACTTTCTAGGACTGGCTTAACCCCACCACTACTTGTATTATGTGACTGCTTTTGTTAGAGTTCTGTTTTTACAGCAGGTGTCTTTTTGAAATGCATCATGTATACACTTTTGAGTGACTTACCAGAATTTTCTAGGATTGGCGTAACTCTGTGCATTATGCATTTCGTCTTGTTTGAGTTCTGTTTATTTTGGGTGTTGGGTGTCTTTACGAAATATGTATATAATGTTGGTTTGTTTGTCTGACAATTAAATAGTGAGGTTGCTTTTGCAGATGTTACATGATATTAGTTGTGAATCTTATTACATTGCACTCTGGCAAGTCAAACTAGCCTAGGACCAATGACAATACTTCTGGTTAACATTCGTTCCACTTATCAAGACCTATGTTTTGGTACCTTATGGACCTGCAACTGGGGAATTGGATTGCCTCAAGCAAAACTTTGACTTAAGCTTTATCTGGAATGTACTGTACATATACTTGGCAGCTGGCCAGCTACTTTGTACTTTTTACTTAAGTAGTTTTTTTAGGGGTTACTTTTACTTAAGTAGTTTTTTGGGGGGTTACTTTTACTTAGTTACTTTCCTGGAATACTTGTTACAGCGCTGCATTTACGTCATTTCATAAATGGCGATTACCTGCGAAATAGTGAACAACGTCCCTTTGGAGGATAAACTTGTTCAAATGTGGCCGAATTATCCGTGCCTTTACGATGTTCGTTCAGCGTTGTTTAAAAAGAGAGACGTACAACAGCTGGCAATGGAAGAAATTGCTGGCAAGCTGGATCAAACCAGAACTTACTACGTAGAGCCTACTTCAACATTTCCATGATGCCTATTGATGGGCACTGATGCCACCATCCAGATATACTTTCATACACATATTCAGCAGCAGTTTGCTATGATCCAAGGATCAGCTGGTTGTGCCTTGGAGGGGGAAGGTATCACAGAAGAAACCGGTGTACCTTTACTCGACTAACCAGGTGTGTGACATGGAAGATGTCACGACCAGCCGCCACCAACAGAAGAGAAGCCTGTTGTTCTGTTACAAGTTCAGGTTCTGGAAGACTGAAGCGATATCGCTAGAAGTCCCTCTCAACAAAATGGTAAACAAGGGGAGCCACCTTCTTGTTGCAATGTTCTTACACTGAAGCACATCAGCGTTTCGTCGCAGCCACCCAAACATGACCATCAGCTATTGCAGCACAAGCCTAAGAATGTCATGCATATGAAGGCAATGGAGCACACCGTATGCTGCTGCGGTATAAAGTGTGAGAACAGTCAACTAAAAATTAAAGCACTCAACCAGGAGGTTCTAAAATTATCATCTGTATCATCAGACCTCCGTATCGAACATGTGGATGACTTGGCATCAAGGTCGATCTGCCCTCCAATCAAAGGCCAACTTCGCATGAAGTGTCTGAAGAGGAAATGAAATCATTGCAGTGTCAGTGCTGTGCAAGAGTACTATGGCCCTGTGGTACAAGCACATAGAGGGTTGACGATCGGTGGCATATGCTCATTGGAGTAACATCAACCAGGTGATCACAATCAAACCAAAGGACTGTACTACGGCAGAGAAGAAAACCATTAAACGGTTGAAGAGAATCACCGAATAAGTAGTGAACATCAAAGACTTGATAGGCCTCCTGGCAGAAGAAATGAAGATGTATCCAGCGCACAAGTTCCGAGCAGACTGGCAGAAGGCCCAATTTGACACAGCAAACTCCAGTGTGACTTCCAAATCAGTTGTTGACTTTGCTATGAATCACATGTGCTTTCTTCAAGACGAAGTGCAATCAAACCACTGGTCACCAATGCATCATCAGAGAAGTTTCTACACCAACCAACACAGAGGCAATAATAATCATCTCACCAGATGTGCAACATGATGCAGCATCTGTCGCTACATTCCTGAGCAAGTGCACTGTTCGCCAGAATGAACAGTACGGAATGACTCGACTGTTTCAGTCCAGTGACTGCTGTGCATCCCAAAACAGATGCAGCACAAGTTTTGCAGATATTTCACTCAGCCATGATGATTTGATTTATATTGTGTCCAATCCCATGAAATGTAATCAATTAACAGTAATATCTTAAATATAACAACTAACTCCATAGCAACTTGGATGATGCACAGCAATATCGGCACACCATTTTTGACATCCCCCGACTCTTCTAACTCGATCTAAGTTTAAACTGAAAGCATACAGCAACCTGCAGCATCTGACTTGATGTTGGCAACATGTACCGGAATGTCAAAGCCTCCAGGCAGTTCATCTATGCCATCGCTGAAGTCGAGCAATGTTTGGAGAAAGCTCGCTTTCTCTTGCTGATCAGTGATGGAACAACGGATTCGTTGATCAGTGAGGCCGAGATCGTGTTTGTGTGATTTGCCTTTGTGTTGTTTCCACTGCCTTTGCTGGGGTGGAGAATGTCGGCAAGGCACATGTGCCCTCCATCAAGCGTGCCATCGATGATGTGGTGGGGAACTACCTCCAGCTTCCAAAAGAAACGCTGCTCAAGAAGCTTGTCGGGTTCGGTTGTGACAGTGATGGTTGGAATGAACAATGGCGTTGCAACACTCTCCCGTAGAGCAGCCTTGTGTATAAGCAATTCACTGTTTCGCCCATCGCCTAGAGCTAACCTACAAGGAAGCTCTTGGTCGTCTGCCAGTGTCTGCCAGTGTCTGCCAGCCTACTCCTCATTCTCTACCTATTTTATCATAATTCGCCACTCAACCACAGCAACCTGAAGGCAGTATTTGATACACTGGCACTACCCCATGCTTTGCCGACACATGTCGGTGGCACTACCCCATGCTTTGCCGCCACATGTCAGTGGCACTACCCCATGCTTTGCCGCCACGTGTCGGTGGCACTACCCCATGCTTTGCCGCAACTTGTCGGTGGCACTACCCCATGCTTTGCCGCCACATGTCGGTGGCACTACCCCATGCTTTGCCGCCACATGTTGGTGGCACTACCCCATGCTTTGCCGCCATATGTCGGTGGCACTACCCCATGCTTTGCCACCACATGTCGGTGGCACTACCCCATGCTTTGCCACCACATGTCGGTGGCACTACCCCATGCTTTGCCGCCACATGTCGGTGGCACTACCCCATGCTTTGCCGCCACATGTCGGTGGCACTACCCCATGCTTTGCCACCACATGTCGGTGGCACTACCCCATGCTTTGCCAACACATGTCGGTGGCACTCGTTGGGTGCCACACCAGCTGAAAGCGCTACGAGCAATGATTTGTGGATACCCAGATAGCATAACATATCGGCTCTACATCGGCAGAAGATCAGCAAATATTGCCGACATCAGGCCGACATAAACAGAATATCGGCTCTGATCGGCAACTTCGGGCATTATACCCGACGTCGGCCCAATGCCATGTAAGATTTAGCTAGCTCTATAGGAATTTGCCGTCATTGGCCCACTGTCGGTGCGATATTATTATCAATAGAGATAAAGTGTGGATTAAGACATGTTTAATATATTATTAATCAGGTGGTGGACTAGCTCGGTAATTTCCATGTCACGTGTTCTGCTGCGCCTATTGCAGACAGCCTGTTGTAGCAGCAGTTAATTTGGCGTGAATGTCGCACTTTGTATCGCGCAGCGGCACGAGCAAGTCGCATTTCATTCAGACAAGTTTTCAAAACTCTAAACGCAACTGGACAGTATCAAGACGGAATGGACCACGGGCAGACCGAAACAGTCTGAAAATGCGATGCGGGTTTGGGCTGCTGAGCAGAAGCTCAATGGGAAGACGGTCGAGTTACTCCTAAAAGAAGGCTTTACCTCCATGGAGGCACTGGCACTGCTGGACGGGGACGATTTAGTCTACACAAAGATCCCACGCACCCAAGGCTCAGTTTTGGCCGATTTTAGGAAGGGTTTTTGAAGCCTGTTGCATCTGACCCGTTTATTATTGGCTTGGTTAGTGGTGAGAAAAAACCAGGAGATTTAGGGGAATATCTTCAGGATTTTATTGCTGAAGTGCAGTTTATTGAACTGTATGAAATTGATGGTTCTAGCAACAAACTTGGCATTCATTCATCATGTTTCATCTGTGATGCCTCTGTATGTGCCTTTGTCAAGAACATTAAGGATCACACCATGGTTGTGATAAATGTGTTCAGGACGGTGTATGGGAAGGCAAAGTAACATTCACGGAGAAAGCGACAGAGTTTCGGCAGTTCATCCTCTACAGTGGTGCTGTTGTGGTTAAAGGCAAAATCTCCTATATCTTTACCAGCACTTTTTGCGTCTCGTTGTCAGCATCTTTTGTCTTTGCAGTCCTCTGCATTACGCTACGCACTGCGAGTATGCTCACAGTATCTTGTGTATGACTGAAGAACAGTGGGGTAAACTGTATGGTAAAGATATGCCTGTCTACAATGTTCATGGGTTGACTTATTTAGCAGCTGATGTAATGTGATTTGGCCCCTTTGATACAATCTCTGCTTTCCCGTTCAAAAGTTTTCATGTAAGATAAAAAAAAGGCCAAGAAAGCCTCAGTTTCCACTTCCTCAGGTTATTCATCGATTGTCAGTGACACAGAATATGCTCAAAGTGGACACAAAGTTAAAGGAATGCTCTCTGAAAGAGGAACATACCTGGGGAATACTGAATCAAAGCCAGTATTTACATGTACTTGGTTGTCGAGTATGCAGACGAAAATCTGTTGGCAGTGATTCCAGAAAATTGACTGGACACTGCAGGGCAATTGTGTGCTCTGTAGCCCCCTATAAAGATATAAATAGGGTCGGCAATGCAGCAAAGAATGTGGATGTGCCAGGGGATGAGTGGAAATCGTTTCAACTCAAATGAATAATGTACAATCGATTAACATAAATATGGTGTTTTCTTTGGTTAACTAACTTGTGTTGTTATTTATGGAGAAACATGTTGGTAATTGAGCTATTACTAATAAATAGTTGAAGAGAACAATTGTACATACAAGAAATACAAACACTGTTTAAATAATTGACTGATAGAATGCATTATACACAAACAAAATATGCAGACATACCACTAAGGATACTGGCCAGCACAGTGACTTAATATGATACAATGTATACATGTAGTTGTATATTTTGATACAGCTTCATGAGCAAAGGCACAAACAAAGTGCAAAGCAGCTGAGCTAACCTCGGACATAGACACTCTCCCTGAAGATGATGACAGGTGGCCAACATCGTACAAAGAGAAGATGAAGGTATGTACACAATTAAATGGCTAGAACACAATCAAGCGTACCAAATGGATGAAAATGTATATCTTTAAACTCCTAAAAATACTAACGATCCATTTTAAGCGGTTTCTGAGTTATGGCCTATTTATGGTTGAAATGAAATTTCATGCTGTGTGTGTGCAGTTTTGTATTAATTTCATGTGCTTACTACACCAGATCCAACTATGAAAAGGTGTTTATTCGGCTCCATATATGTATCTAACATTTGTGGTTACAAAGTGGCATGTTTGTTACTTTCATACATCACAGTTGTTTTTCACCCTGTGCCACACTACACAGAAACGACACCTGATTGCACAAGTCAACAGGAACAGAAGCCAAACTTTGGCTATGTTTATATTTTAGTGCATAGAAATAAACTGTTAACATGACATAACTATGATGCAGAAATTTTCTTTTAGATCTCCACAACGATATGAGTTGGATTTCCAGCAAGACGATGATGCCGACATGTCTGACTATGACCAAACATATGAACAAAACAAGAATGGTCAAAAGAGAGTGCTTGCCTCGCCCCCACCTGCATCTAACATATCAACATGTAAGTACATCAAGCATTGTAACATTTGTGGAGTGTGTACCAGGTACTCATAAACTAAGTTTTAAAATAGTTTGTTATGAAGTAGTAAAAGCCTATAATTCCCGTTACTGCTCTCAAGGTGAGTAATGGAACATGTTGTAGTTACCATCACTGATTCATAGACATCTCAGAAAGTCATACAATCAGTCATGTTGTTTCCAGTGAGTAAAGCAACTACACGAAATCACCACTGCCAGTTACTTCCAATTTGAACTTGAGTCACGATACAAGAAATTGAGGCTGTGAACATTTCGGGAAGTGATTTGGGTGTTTTTGAAATCCCAGATCTTGATTACGACCAAGATTTCCCAAGTGACGTGAACTTGGGATGGAGGCGACAAAATCTCGACCCACTCGAGGTGTCGTTCTTTCCTGAACATGATGCTGGTTTGTCTGCTGGTGTAGACAGGACCATCCTGCAGACGCCCATGATTATTGCAATTTGTTTGTCAATCACCAGGATTTTGACAATTGGGCTGAACAAACAAATGTTTATGCACAACAGCAACTGTAGCGACGGGCCGGAGTCCTGGTACCGACCACAAAATAATTAATATCTGTCTATTCAAAGTATAGTACATAACTTTATCAGGTGACTGTATTGAGCTCGATGGATGGCCACAACATAGTTGACACAGCGCGCAGAATGTGTATAAGCTTGGGACTCCAAATGTGTGGTCGCACTACAGCTTGAAGGGTAGGGGCAATAAGATGGCCCTATCGTCTCTCACGATCTACAGGGTGTTACATAGTAAGTATTTATGATCTATCATTAATATTCAGTTTTGCTCCACATATCTACCAGTCATCACAAACCACCTCCATATGCCGATATCATCATGGATATCATTTAAAAAACTTACATGGCCACAGGCATTGATGGTAAGTTGTTATTTCATGTCTAGCCAAATTTAAGATTATTATGATATATTATGTGATATGCTGTCAAGTTTCACCATGTTTATGTAACCGGCAGGGTTACTGACGAATTAGTTAATTATTTACTTCCATTATTCCAAAACTCCAAGTACTCTTTTTGTTCTCATTACTTTTAATGTGTTAAGTCTGTAGACCCCTGTCACCAGTGTAGCATATGCTGCCTGGGAAAGCCATTAGGTTCTCTTCCCCTGTGGTATCAGTTTCCAGAGCAGTCACCAAGCAAGGGTCATACCCCAGTCACTAAGCCAGGATTAATTAAGAGACCCCATCACAGAGTTTCTGAGAGAAGCTGGACAGACATAGCACTTCAGTGTTTTCCCACAAGGTTTCGTGTTTTAACAGAGAAAAACACAAATGAAGATGTAAGGTGGGTGGATTGCACCAGGATATAACTAACAGCAGATTTATGTAATTATCTCCCAATACTTGCTGTTAATTACTAATTGGTTAGAAACAATTAGTATGACAGTAATGGACTTGTATTCTATGTGGATGATGAGCCGTTACCTGATGATAATTGTCATTTATATGTACCGATGTGTTATTATGCATAGAGGACTGTCTCATACACATGTGTCAATGACTGGTCTTCACAGCTAACATTCTGGTTCTACTGGACTGTAAAGTGGGTCCTGCACACTGACCAACCAACTAACGTTTGCAGCGACCAACGTGACAACAGCAGCAATTGTCATCTTGACCGGGCTCTTTGATGCATTGTGTGACTCAAAGGTGGCTAACAAGGTTAATGAGCTACTAGTTAATGACTTGAGGCAAGAGGTTGCAGAACTAGGTCGCATCATACATGTCAAGGACAAACAGATTGCCGATCTGCGTGATCGTGTATTGACAGTGGAGAAGGCAGATTCTCTAGAACAATAATCCAGGTGCAAGTCACTGCAAAACGTCTGATATGGGACGATGCAGCCATGCAGTTCGCCCGGGCTGTTGTTCACCCAGGCTGTTATTTACCCGGGCTGTTGTTCGCCCCCCAAGGACTACAACATCAAGTTCGGGTATCACCCCCAATCATGTACCAGCAAACTGTGCCAGTGGAATGTTGGTTGCTGGTGAAACAAAAGTCCACAACTGGCCCTCCCCTTAAAATACAGCAAGAAAGCTGCACCTGACCACATTGTCGTGCATAATCAGAGACCAGCCGATTCCACTTCGACAACACCCGATTTATGTACCTCTACCTTCTCGTCCTCCGATACAAGCATCATGCGAAAAGGTGTCACAGAAACCTACCACCATGTGGCGCCACCGCTGTGTCAATGTTCTCGCCCATGATATCATTCCACCAGGTGGTGCCACCATGATGTCAACTTCCTGGGTGCCTATGTAAGAAGGCAGTGCCCATGTCATGTTCACAAGGATATCTGAACAAACAGAAACGAGTTTGTGCGTTCGATGCAGCCCGGAACCTATTCAAGATGGCACCATACCTGCACATTTACAGACCGTGATTGGGTGCACTGGAAAACTAGTTACTATAATAATCATTTATATGCAGACCGACTCGCAAGTCGGACACGTTAATCAAAACATGCCTTTTTTACAAATATCAGAAGACAGAAGGCATGTGTGTGATTTTTCCATTTATTTGTGCTACTGGTTGATGTTGATAGTATCAAAAACAAAGTAGTTCTCAAATCCAGGTCCATCTCATTATATAGCAATATGTTCATTCCACGATTCCACATGGTTTCATCTACAAGAAAGGCAAATACAATTATACAAATAGTCTACTTTCTGGCTGTTTTATGGTATAAACAACGCTCCGATTGATCACCCAATTGCACGCAAATCAACAGATAGGGCTTACAGTTGCAAATCAGCGCACCATTCCAACTGCAAAAAGTGGTCAAAAGACTAAACACGATACGTTTTTGGAAATACACACTGGTTCTGTATATAACATGATGTGAAATGGTGGACAGACCGCAATGTGATATAAACAGAATGATATAAAGCTGAAGTTGCGTGACACTGCCGACAGCCAACATTCGAGGGTCGTCCAACGTCCTACTTTCAGTTTAAATATGTATAGCTTATTTTAGTTTGTCGAGAACTTCTCTCCGTGGACGTGTTCGATCTTGATCCCTTGTCAGACCAGTTGCTGGAAGGGGGCGTTGTCATGGCAGAGGAATGACAAGAGTTCTCTGCACCAAATGCGGCAAGAAAGGTCACCTTGGGACCGTATGCAGGCAAAAGTCGATGGCCGGCACACTCTATGTGCAAAGCCGCCTGCACCGGTCACCGCAAAGGGAAACTGCTACAGTCACTATGCAGTGTGGAGAACGCGCCGCCTACACCACCAACACGACCAGTCTACCCCTTCCAGGCGATATGTGCTGATTACTTCAGCTACGGCAGCCATCACTACCTCGTCGCCGTGGACAGATACTCTAATTGGCCTATCATAGAAGAGAACGCGGAGGGCTCCAAAGGCCTCATTGCCGCGCTCCGAAGAGTGTTCGTGACCTTCGGCATCGACGATGAGCTCTCCTCGGACGGGGGACCTGAGTTCAAGGCAGGCGCTACAAAGACATTCCTCCAGAACTGGGGTATACGTCACCACATCAGCAGCGTAGCAAACCCACACAGCAACTGCAGGGCGGAAGTCGGGGTGAAAACGGTCAAGCGGATGCTGGTTGGCAGCATGGGCCCAGGTGGTTCCCTGAACACCGACGCATTCCAACGGGCCATGTTAGCCTACAGAAACACGCCAGATCCGATGTCGAAGGTCAGTCCTTCCGAGATCATCTTTGGACGCCGCATCCGGGACTTCATCCCAGTACCGCCCGGACAGTACCTACCCCACTGGACATGGCGCGAGACACTGCAAGCAAGAGAGGACGCACTACGTGTCCGACATATGAGGGCACATGAGCGACTGTCGGAGCACACACGTGTCCTACCTCCACTCACTATCGGCAACTGCGTAAGGCTGCAGAATCTGGTTGGCCCACACCCAACCAAGTGGGACCGCACCGGAATCGTAGTTGAGGTACAACAGTACGACCAATACGTCGTACGAGTGGACGGGTCGGGGCGTGTCACACTCCGTAACAGGAAACACCTACGCCTGTACATGCCGCATATCGCCAGGGCCCCGTTGATCAACTCGCCACGACTACGCCACCGTCGCCCATGCTACCCGAGCCACCGACCCAGTGTCGCCTCTACCCAGGCCGACTACACCCGTGTAGCGACCCCGGCCAGGGCCGAGTCCGGCGCCGGGCAGCATCCTCGTGCTAGTTGTGAGATGCTCCAGCAGGCCGCGCCCCCACCCACATCGGCCGCTGAGGTTCCGCCACCGACCCCTGCTCCGACACCCCCTGTTCGGCGACTTGGCGGTCGCACCCGGCGACCTCCAAGGAGACTAGTGGAGGAAATGTAGAGGGTCACACTTCCATTTTCAGCCCTCTGGCTCGAGGACTTGGGGGGCATAGTGGAGTATACCCCTAGCGGACTATGGGAGAACTGAACCTGCATCATTTCTCGAGCGTTTGACAACGCTACAGTTTATTGTATCTACCTATACAGTACTATGCTTTATGACTCGTTTATTCATTGCTGAAGATGCGTGTAAGTTGTCACACTACATAAACATTGATGCAAATACACAAGGGTGTTATTTAATCGCTAAAAGCAAATTATTTCCGCAGTCTCAAACTCACTTTTACAAACGATACCATGCCGAATGGTAAGAGAAAGCACGTTGTTACGTTCGGGAAAGGTCGCAAGCGCAGGCGAGACCAACTTCGAAGTGCACGGACAGCGTTGAAAAAGAAAACTGGCGATTTTTCGACGGCGTCGGCCACAGGCACGGTGCCAGTTGTTTCTCCCCCTTCGCCTTTGGTGGAATCCTTTGTCTCGGACACCAGTGACACCCGAGAGCCTCTTGTCAGTCAAAAGGTATTACTTGATTTGTTTACATTTGGCTAATGAAATATCGGTTACTGTACATCTACTGCATTTTATTATATTATAAATGTCATGAGTCATGTCAACACGCAATGCCAATGTTTACCCAATCAATTCAATGTTTACTTAGTTTAGAAGTTTAGTGTAGTCTAGGCTTAGGCTTAGTTTAGCCTTGTGTTATGATCCTTGCCAATTATGAATTATTACATTATATATCTACATATATATACTACAGTTTATGGTTACTACCATGTTCAGCTATACCAACTGAATTATATATGTAGGTTATAAATAAAATTAAATATTTTGAAAACTTGCTTATTTATATTTGGAGAGGTCCGCAGTACAAATTACTATGAATTTAATATTTGTCAACAATTATGTTATTATTTTGTGCAGGTCACTGAACCACAGCCGTCAACTTTTGCAACCGAGAGGAAGTTCATGTATCGCTGTACATTTAGAGATGATGGAAGTGACCACGAGAGTGACAATGAGACCGACACAGGACCACTGCGTGATGTCACGACTGTCATCGTTCGCTCAGTAGTTCTGACGGCCCTGGTAAAGGGACTTTTGTGTCCAGAGTGTGGGGCAGCATCCCTCGTTATTCGCGTTGTTGACCACAGGCTTGGGTTTGTTGCTGCAATGGAGACATGCTGCACAGAGCGTGATGCGGTTATCAACTCCACCCTCTCATCAGATCGCATCGAAGGGTCGACTTCTGGCAATGTGCCTTTTTTCACTGTGCGACAGGCTGTTGCTGCATCAATGGACATGGGAGTTGGAAACGCTGGGGTTGTGAAGCTGTGTCGCTTTCTTGACATGCCGCCAATCCACCACAAGACATTCGTGAGACATGCACGTGCCGTGTGTGAGGCCAACAAGGTTGTGGCGACTCGTCTGTTTGACGACGCTGAACGAGTTGTGTGCGCCGCGTGTACTGTGACCTGTGACCTTGGCGAAGATGACATCATCGACCTGTCGGTCAGTTTCGATGGGTCATGGATGACACGCGTGCACAGGTCCCAGTATGGCATCGGATGTGTTGTCGAGGTCGTTACCGGACTGGTACTGGACCTCGCAGTGATGTCACTGTATTGTCAGCGATGTGCCTATGCCACCACGCAATACGGAGGCAAGACCACTGCAGACTTCCGGAACTGGTACCGAACGCATGAGCCAGAGTGTAACTGCAATTACCACGGGCCATCCGGCGGCATGGAGGTGAGCGCCGCAGAGCAGCTGTGGGGGCGCTCCATGGACCGTGGCTTTCACAATACAACAATGCTCTCAGATATTGACGCCAGAACCTTCAATCACCTCTCAGGCTTGCGAGTGTATGGAGATGTGGAGCTACAAAAGGAGGAGTGTATTAATTACGTTTCCAAGCGCCTTGGCACTGCACTCCGCAAGTTGGCAGCATCAGGGAAGAAAGCTGGTGTCACACTCGGAGGTTGCGGCTTCGGTAAACTGACACAGATGATGATCGTCAAGTTGACGAAGTACTACGGCCTGGCATCCCCTAACGACGTAACGGGGATGCGGAATGCAGTGCTGGCGACACTTGAGCACTCATCATCGACCGACGAGAAGCCGCAACACAACCGCTGCCCGGTGGGAGCTGACAGCTGGTGCTTCTATCAGAAAGCACTTGCCACCGGGCAGGAGTCAGGTCCACACCGCGTCAAAGTTCACACGCCTCTCTCTGCTGACATTGCCGAGCACTTGAAAGAGGTGTACACTCGACTGTCATACGAGGACCTTCTCAATAGGTGCAAGCGTGGGCTCACCCAGAATGCCAACGAGAGTTTGCATTCCAAGGTGTGGCTGAAGTGCCCTAAGACAAGCTTTGTTGGTGTCGAGCGGGTTGTCTCTGCAACATGCAGTGCAGTGGCCGAGTTCAATGCTGGCATGACAATGAGGATGAGACACCTGTGTGATGTCATGCAGATGCCAGAGAAAGCTGATCGTCGACGCCTGAGCCAGGCTCAGCACCAGGCAGTAGCAGCTACAAGAGATGCTCGACGGCTCGTCGCATTGTTCGTGTGAGGGCAGCAGAATCGGGCTCTGCTGACTACGCTGCCGGGGAATTCTAATGTTCTACAGTGAACATTACATATACAGTGAACATTACATCTACAGTGAACATTACGTCTATAGTGAACATTATGTCTACAGTGAACATTGTGTCTACAGTGA
This sequence comes from Escarpia spicata, assembly GCA_963995525.1. NCBI lineage: Eukaryota > Metazoa > Annelida > Polychaeta > Sabellida > Siboglinidae > Escarpia > Escarpia spicata. The sequence goes on along the minus strand of OZ023210.1, from coordinate 58,849,487 downwards.
ACATTACATCTAATCTGCTGTGAACATTATGTCTATCATGTCAACAGTGAATATTAGGTCTACAGTGAATATTAGGTCTACAGTGAATATTAGGTCTACAGTGAATATTAGGTCTTCCATGAATATTAGATCAGTAGTTTTGGATATGATTCAATATGTTTTTGAAAGAAAACTAATATTTCCGATTTGTGTTTTCCAGTGTAGATGCTTCATAAGGTTTTATCTTTAGTCAGTAAACTTCTACTTTGTACCTCCAGAAAGAGGATAAGTTGAAGATCATCTGTGTGTAATTTGAGGAATGTGTGTCTATTTCTTTTATATATATTTCGCTGTTGAAATGTTGTCAAACTTTGATGTGGTTTTTCTCGATTACACATTTGTTACTGAACTGGCTTCTCTTTTTGCATATATCTCGGCTATTTTCCAATGGAATTCTTTGAAATTTTCAGATATTCATCATAACATAATTTTCTGTGTTGTAACACCAAACTATAGATAGAAAACAAGACAAAAATTTTACCATGCAAAATGTTCATTTATATTTTTGTAACAAGCCCTTTATAAAAATCGTCAAAAAATAACTAAACCAAAAAACAATATAAACTCTTTGCTACAACATGCAGGTATATGTTAGCTATGTGCAAGCAAGGTTCCAGTGGATTTGGCTTGTCCATTATGAAGATGCAGCTTTTGAGCTAACATCATTGTCATCAATGAAATCCACAATGTCAGGGGTCACAGGGGGGTCCAAAAAAGTTATTTATATATATTCCCCTTTTCTAACATACAATTAACATTGTGTTAAAATTTCAGCAAGCTGTTATAAAAATTAACTAAAATAGATTTCACCCCTTAAGTCTGTAGACCCCATGTCGCCAGTGTAGCATGTGCTGCCTGGGAAAGCCATTAGGTTCTCTTCCCCTGCAGTGTCAGTTTCCAGAGCAGTCACCAAGCAAGGGTCATACCCCAGTCACTAAGCCAGGATTAATTAAGAGACCCCATCACAGAGTTTCTGAGAGAAGCTGGACAGACATAGCACTTCAGTGTTTTCCCACAAGGTTTCGTGTTTTAACAGAGAAAAACACAAATGAAGATGTAAGGTGGGTGGATTGCACCAGGATATAACTAACAGCAGATTTATGTAATTATCTCCCAATACTTGCTGTTAATGTTACTTTTAAGTTCCCTGTGGGAAGGTCAGTTAATTGGTCTGTGTTGACAGCTTATATATGCGACACTTAGCAGGTGTTCTCACAGCAGAATTATATATGCTATTTTAATGCATTTTAAGGGAATCATTATGTCAGCATACATATAATGATAGTGTTAGTCATTATTTGGTTTATTCATTTATAACTGATAATTGGTTGTGTATCAGTTACTGAGTCTTGTTAGTTAGTGCAATGCTGTGCAGTATTATATTTCACTTGCTTGTTTATTTACAGACAGTGCATGGTGTGATTGCACTGAGCAGTGCTCAGGCGCTGTGTTAGACTGCAGTTCCCAGTTGGGGTGAGCATTGTTACCTTCAATATCATCGTGTATTACTAATTGGTTAGAAACAATTAGTATGACAGTAATGGACTTGTATTCTACGTGGATGATGAGCCGTTACCTGATGATAATTGTCATTTATATGTACCGATGCGTTATTATGCATAGAGGACTGTCTCATACACATGTCTCAATGACTGGTCTTCACAGCTAACATTCTGGTTCTACTGGACTGTAAAGTGGGTCCTGCACACTGACCAACCAACTAACATTTGCAGTGACCAAAGTGACAACAGCAGCAATTGTCATCTTGACCGGGCTCTTTGATGCATTGTGTGACTCAAAGGTGGCTAACAAGGTTAATGAGCTACTAGTTAATGACTTGAGGCAAGAGGTTGCAGAACTAGGTCGCATCATACATGTCAAGGACAAGCAGATTGCCGATCTGAGTGAACGTGTATTGACAGTGGAGAAGGCAGATTCTCTAGAACAATACTCCAGGTGCAAGTCCCTGCAAAGCGTCTGATATGGGACGATGCAGCCATGCAGTTCGCCCGGGCTGTTGTTCACCCAGGCTGTTATTCACCCAGGCTGTTGTTCACCCGGGCTGTTGTTCGCCCGGGCTGTTGTTCGCCCGGGCTGTTGTTCGCCCCCCAAAGACTACAACATCAAGTTCGGGTATCACCCCAATCATGTACCAGCAAACTGTGCCAGTGGAATGTTGGTTGCTGGTGAAACAAAAGTCCACAACTGGCCCTCCCCTTGAAATACAGCAAGAAAGCTGCACCTGACCACATCGTCATGCATGATCAGAGACCAGCCGATTCCACTTCCAAGTAAAGTTTCGACAACACCCGATTTATGTACCTCTACCTTCTCGTCCTCCGATACAAGCATCATGCGAAAAACCACTGACATCGACCATATCTCTGACTGGAGTACAGAGGGAGACATCTCACGATCCGGTAATAACCCTACCCTGGCTTACGTGGAAACGGCGGTTTCTGGCAACCAACGTCAAATGCAGAGCAATCAGATGCTCTTGATGCAAGCGCTAATGAACATGACGAAGAAGTGATAAAAACAAAAGAAGGGTTCAGTAGGGACAATATGTTATTTTTAATCGACACAATGAGGGAGTCCATCAGAGAGAATGAGGATCTACCGAGATTCTTATCTGAGCACGAAAATACAATAAAGCTCGGAAAGGTGAAGAAGCTTATGTGGATGGAGGTGTCACAGAAACCTACCACCATGTGGCACCACTGCTGTGTCAATGTCAACTTCCTGGGCGCCTACGTAAGAAGGCAGTGCCCATGTCATGTTCACAAGGATATCTGAACAAACAGAAGCGAGTTTGTGCGTCCGATGCAGCCCAAAACCTATTCAAGATGGCACCATACCTGCACATTTACAGACCGTGATTGGGTGCACTGGAAAACTAGTTACTATAATTATCATTTATATGCAGACCGACTCGCAAGTCCGGACACGTTAATCAAAACATGCCTTTTTTTTACAAATATCAGAAGACAGAAGGCATGTGTGTGATTTGTCCATTTATTTGTGCTGCTGTATCTGTATCATAGTATCAAAAACAAAGTAGTTCTCGAATCCAGGTCCATCTCATTATATAGCAATATGTTCATTCCACGATTCCACATGGTTTCATCTACAAGAAAGGCAAATACAATTACACAAATAGTCTACTTTCTGGATGTTTTATAGTATAAACAGCGCTCCGATTGATCACCCATTTGCACGCAAATCAACAGATAGGGCCTACAGTTGCAATTCAGTGCACCATTCCAACTGCAAAAAGTGGTCGAAAGAATAAACACGATACGTTTTTTTAATACACGCTGGTTCTGTACCTAACATGATGTGAAATGGTGGACAGACCGCAATGTGATATAAACAAAATGATATAAAGCTGAAGTTGCGTGACACTGCCGACAACATTCGAGGGTCGTTCAACGTCTTACTTTCAATTTAAATATGTATAGTTTATTTTAGTTTGTCGAGAACTGATCTTCTCTCCATGGACGTGTTCGATCTTGATCCCTTGTCAGACCGGTTGCTGGAAGGGGGCGTTGTCGTGGCAGAGCAGAGGAATGACAAGAGTTCATACACGGAACCGTACGAAGAGCAGAGATCATGGTTCGGAAAGCATCTACACCCCAAGACAAAACACTATTCTGTTTAGTGGCATAGTTGGTCCAACATTCCGTCGAAACCTCCTGCCAGGCAATGTCTGTCCAGTACACATGTTCCGACTGTTCTTTGATGGGACAGTGAATGATCTTTTTGTCGAGCAGACTAACCTGAATGTTGAAAGAAAAAAGCTGCACAACCTGCCAAACACAAGAGCGCATTGCACCCCACAACCACCGCGGAGATTAAACCGTTCTTTGGCCTCGCCTTCACCATGGGCATTGTGCGGCTACCAAAGATGCAGGACCACTGGCGACAGAAGAATTGGCTGTTCTGCATTTTGTCGTTTGCGGAGGTCATGCCAAAAGACAGGTTCCTCCAGATCTATCGCTACTTGCATGTGTCAGACAACACACAGTTCGTACCTCGGGGAGATGCCAACCATGATCCACTCTTCAAGGTCCGTGCACTGATGACACTGCTGCAGACACATTTCCGGACAGTATACTGCCCCGCACGAGAATTGTCCATTGACAAGAGCATGATATTATTCAAAGGACCCATTTACTTTCGTCAATACATCCCATCAATGAGGGCACAATTTGGGATGAAGGCTTTTGTGATGGCGGAAGCAAAGACAGGCTACATCTGTGAAATACAGATCTACACCAGAGCCCGTCTCAATGAAGAGTGTGAGGTGAATCTGTCTGGCCACGTCGTCCGGGAACTAATAGTTCACTACCTTAATGCTGGCCACCATCTACACACCGACAACTACTTCACAAAACTGCCCATGATGGAGGAACTCTTCAAAAACGTAAGGTAACCGATTCCCTAATATAAATACGCCAGTACTACAACTGTGCGCGACGCTCTTGTAAGTGGAACCGACGAGTTGTCTTCCATCTGTTTGAGTTATCAATCCACAACTAGTACGTGATCGAATCATTCTTGAGAGATCATCGTGGTGGTGTGAACAATCGCTTGCTACGAACACACCAGGCATTCTGTGAGGAACTGGCCGACCAGTTGGTTGCTGGTTATCGTGCTGGATGAAAGCATGCAGGTCGACCGTCTGATGCATACGCTAAGGAGGCACGCAAAAACACAAAGTGCACATTCTCTCAAGCCACATGTGGCGGTCCACATGCTTCAACACTGTGCCCGGCCAGACATACAGGCCAACATCCAGCCCAAGCTCCAAACTCCTTTACGCATTGCCCCGCTCTCCAGGCCCCATAAGAGTAAGTAGGTACGACCCGGCATTAGTGCAGGAGATTTGTGACGAATTTTCGTGTATATTAATTAGTTTAAATATGTTATTATTCACATAGGCAGATCTGCAGTTTAGCACGTTTCAATAATTCTATAATTACCCGCACCTATATAGGCGACTTCGCGCCATCACCCACGAGGTCCAGATCCGGCAGCCGCGGGCGTAGTACGCCCTGCCTACGTTTATCACAATGGAAGCAAACGACTACCACGTGGCAGAGCTTGCCAATGAAACTGAGCTGCGCACATGAATGAATGAATGAATGAATGAATGAATGAATGAACGTTTATTCAACAACAACAACATAATACATGCATAGTATGGTTTGCTGCTGCTGCTGCTGCTGCTGCTGCTGCTGAAAGTACATAGCTGAAGTCATAGACTTATGTGTTGCTATGCCCTACTCGAACTATGAAAACTGAATAAATACAACAGGAATTATAAATAAATCACAAAATAATATTCACAACTCATATATAGACTGTTTACTATAGTGATTGTGTTACTATTACATGGGTTTAACAAAACATCACCTTCAATTAACAATTCACAAATATGTAGAAAGTAATGACAACTTGATTGCTTTTTTAAATTGTGTTAAACTTGGAAGCCGAGTCAATTTATTTGGTAAATTGTTCCACGTTTTTATACCCTTGACGGTGATTGACAGCAGTCGGAGGGTGGTGTTTGTCTTTTTAACATAGAACAGTTTGCTTTGTCTTGTATCATGTATGTGTATAGCTGCGGTTGGTTCAAATAATGCTTGAACACAACCATTTAAAGAATGGTTGTTTGCTTTATAAAGTATGATCATAGTCTTGTATTTAATTAAATCATGACATTTAAGCATGTTTGAGAGATGGAAAAATACAGATGTATGATCATGATAATTAAGATTATAAATAATCCGTATAGCTTTTTTCTGTAACATAAATAGTTTTCTGAGTCTAGATTGATAAGTATTTCCCCAGATCTCACAGCAATATGACATATGTGGTTCAACAAGTGAATTATATAATGTGTGTAACGCTTGACAATCAAGAACATGCCTAGTTTTATACAAAACTGCTATGTTTTTTGATATTTTTGATTCAACCATTTTTATGTGTTCTCTCCATGTTACGTTTTCGTCAATGGTTACTCCAAGGAATTTAGTATATGATACCTGCTCAATGTTTTTCCCATTCAAAACTATATGCACATCTGTTCTAGGTTGCTTTTTATTGTTGAACATTATAAAATGTGTTTTGTTCACATTAAGTGATAATTTGTTCGCTCGAAACCACAGGTCTAGTTTTTTTAGTTCGTTGTTAATAACAGTGCTTACTTCATCTGTGTTACTAGCAGAATAAAAAATGTTTGTATCATCAGCAAACAAAATAATGTCAAGCAATTTTGAGACTTCACACATGTCATTTATGTACAGAATAAATAATAACGGGCCAAGGATTGAACCTTGCTGGACTCCACACTTGATTTCCTTTTGTTCTGAGTTACTGTTGTTATAGCATACATATTGTCTACGGTTGGTTAAGTAGCTTTTTATCCAGGCCAGAGCCAGACCCCTGATTCCGTAGCATTGCAATTTACTTAACAGTATGTTGTGGTCAACAGTGTCAAAGGCTTTTTTTAGGTCGATAAAGACCCCAATCGTGCTTTGGCATTTATCCATTGCGGATGTAATTTTTTCGACAAATTCTGTTAAAGCTAGTGAAGTTGAGTGATTACTTCTGAAGCCATACTGCCCATCTGTCAATATGTGTTGTGTTTCAATGAAAGACCTTAGCCTTTCGTTGAATATTTTTTCAAGTATTTTTGAAAATTGGGATAAGAGAGATATAAGTCTATAATTAGAAAATTGAAAACGATCTCCTGACTTAAATATAGGAATGACTTTTGCTAATTTCATTTCATTTGGAAATGATCCGCTGATCAAAGATCTGTTAAAAATGTGGATTAGCGGTTGTACAGTTTGCTTTATTACATGCTTAACTGTTTTCATGCTGATTTCATCAGGTCCGTATGAAGTTTTACTTTTGCACCCAGACACAATTTCGAGTACTTCTTGCTCAGTAACGGGGGACATATACATTGATTGTGATACAGTACGTTTTACAAAGTCGGTTGGCTTTGTTCCCGGGCAGGGTTCTATGAGGTTGGATAATTGAGTACCTATATCGACGAAGAAATTGTTAAAATGATTAGCTATTTCTTTATTTTCTAATACTACTATGTTATCGCCAACATGAAACTTGTTCAAATATGTGGTATCAGATTTTCTTTTACCTATTATGCATGGGCTGCAGAACAAAAGTTAACGGCGAAAGCCGTCGACATCCTGATTAAGGACGGCTTCAATTTCATGGAAGAGGTGGCCTTCATCGATGCAGATGACCTGGGGCAATCGAAGATGCCTCGTGAGCAACAAAAGCTGTTACTCATAGCACTGCGGTCAGTGATGCACACTGCCGAAGACGTCCAAGCCGGACACGCATGTGGATGCAAGCCGCAGTCCGACCGGCAGCACAGCGACACCGCCTAGCTGACCACAGACCGGCGAGACAGGCCCAACGCTGGAGAAGACACGTACGACAACCTACTCATGGACTTGCGGACGATGCACGCAGCGGGAACGGCGCAGACGGGAGACGAACAATGACAACGAGGACATCCGTTCGAACTAGGACCCTCGTTCGACCCATCGCCATTGAGGGGGAACGCGCGTCCGACTACAGCTGCAACACTGAGCGGCAAGACCATCCCTGGCACGTGGCAAGACCATCCCTGGCACGTGGCAAGACCATCCCTGGCACGTGGCAAGACCATCCCTGGCACGTGGCAAGACCATCCCTGGCACGTGGCAAGACCATCCCTGGCACGTGGCAAGACCATCCCTGGCACGTGGCAAGACCATCCCTGGCACGTGGCAAGACCATCCCTGGCACGTGGCAAGACCATCCCTGGCACGTGGCAAGACCATCCCTGGCACGTGGCAAGACCATCCCTGGCACGTGGCAAGACCATCCCTGGCACGTGGCAAGACCATCCCTGGCATGTGGCAAGACCATCCCTGGCACGTGGCAAGACACGCGGATCCATCTAATGTCGGCGACTGCTGGTAAGTTTCCACTCAGTTACTTTGATGTGACCGACTTTCTATCGCGTTGTAAACGTGATAGGTCGCTTCTCACGAGGTAACCTATTCCGTTATATAGTCGTAAGAGTATTTCATATCCTCTGTTTAGTAGAAACTACCACCGGGACAAAAGCCTACTACAGGATCAGCCCAGTCTCCGGCAGCAACAACTACTAGAACACAGAAATGAACATGCTTACTTGTAAACGTCAGAAGATCTGGTTCAGCTTTTCAGCAAACACGTTTATTTGTCAGAATTCAGCAGAGTTCTGGTCGCGTACAATCATCTTCTTATCCCTGCTCTCCCTTCTTAACCCAAACCTCTCCTTTTATCTCCCTGCTACCCTGTCCATTCTGTCATATTTAACTGTTCGAGGCTGGTACAACCAGTCTGTGCTGGTTCTAATCCAGACATCTACGTCAAAGCAACCCACACAGTCTGGGGCGTCCAGTTCAGGGCGGCCATCCAAAAATATATATATATATATGAATATATATATATTTATACACCTTTTTCCCCCTCAACGTCGGGCCTCTGGCCTCACTGCCAGTGACCGATCGGGAATACTCCCGACCCTTCTGCCTTATGCAAGGTCTCGGTCCTTGCCAAGTTCACCTTAAGATTGACAGCCAGCAGTTGCTGAGTTAGCCGATTTAAGTTTTGCAGAACAACAAGTCAACCCTTCTATCTAAACAATATGACATATGTGCACTAGCTTTACAACTCCCAATTTCCTATATTAGTTTTTAATACCAGTATTTCCCTTCGGTGACTCTCCGAGTTCTCTGCACTTGTATGCTTTGTTTCTTACCTGTGTGAGATTGTCTCAGCATCTGGCGCAGCTTTGCCACCAGTGTTGGTTTTTGACAGAAGAACTTCAGGGACATTTTCCTCACTGGTGCACCCGAGGGGGTGCTTGGAATAGCTGCTTGGAATCTGGATGGATGAATACTGAATTGTTTTTGAGAGTGACGGAACATGTGAAACTACAAATGCAACGAAGGACAATCAAATGATCTTGGTCATGGACAACCATGAAAACCATCTGTCAGTTGTCACCCTGTAGTATGCTAAGGACTATACACTGTAGCATTCACATTTTAACCCTGCCACCATACACTAGTCACAAGCCCTAGTCCTTGGACAGATCTGTGTTTGGGCCATTGAACACCTTCCTTAATGCTGAAGCCAACAGCTGGTTATTGATGAATCCTGGGAAAACAATCACAATCTACCAGATGGGGAAACTCATTAGTGCTGCTTGGGTGAAGACAGTTATCCCCAGCAACATAATCTCCGGCTTCAAAGCAATGGGAATCTAGACACTTGATTGATCAACATGTTTTCACAGGGGATGAATTCCTTCCATCGGCACTGACAGATCACCCATAACCAACCCAGCAGAATGGCAGCCCTGATGACAACAATGAATCCTCGCAGGTCTGGCGGCTGCTGACCATCCTACGGCAGGTGGTTCAACTGAAGACGATTTCCTTACGACTGACAAAATTGTAAGATATTGATGTAGATGGTGCTGCCATCTGGTGAATCAAGGTTTTTGTTAAGAGCCAGGACCCAGGTAATTTGAAGGCTCATGTACCCAGCTATCATAGACGAAGGCAGATTTTTTATTATCAATGGTGTCGGCTAATGACGGCCCGCTTTTGTGTTAAAGATTGCAGCGTGGAAGTCTGAGGAGCACAAATAAGTCAGCGTTCTGTGACGATCACGACACATAACCCTCCGGTCATCATAGTTCATAGCAAATACTTTGCTCTAGAGGAAAGATTGATAACCACGCCGCGCCTGGCTGAGAGACCAGAAAACACCCGACCTAACGGATATATCAGCAAACTCCCCGCACCTAACGGATATATAAGCAAACTCCCACACCTAACGGATATATCAGCAAACTCCCACACCTAACGGATATATCAGCAAACTCCCACACCTAACGGATATATCAGCAAACTCCCACACCTAACAGATATATCAGCAAACTCCCTGCACCTAACGGATATATCAGCAAACACCCACACCTAACGGATATATCAGCAAACTCCCACACCTAACGGATATATCAGCAAACTCCCTGCACCTAACGGATATATCAGCAAACACCCACACCTAACGGATATATCAGCAAACTCCCACACCTAACGGATATATCAGCAAACTCCCCGCAGCAACTAACCTGTAGTAGCGTTTGTTCCATGGACTGAAGTCTATAACGCTTCCTGGATAGTTACGATTGCCAAACAATAAAGTTTATAGCCACACATTGTTTATATAAACAGCCACACATTGTTGATATAAACATAGGTATAATAATTAATCTTTCAGACTAATTATAATTTCATACACTGAAATAGAAAAATATATACTAGTCTCACGTGTCCAAAGTTTGTACATTGCAAAATTCCGTGACAGTGTGGTATTGTGCCGGTTTTCTCAAACCTATGAAGATTACACAGAATTATAGTACGCAAACTAGGCATACTACAAATTGGAGGAGCATTTGCAACATAGATGTGCAAGGATATACTAAAACAGAAGACAACAGCGACATAATACTAAGATGACACAGACTTTTACGATGCACATACATAGGACACGCAACGATACATCCATGACACTAACTTATGCAGCGGCATTGTCGGCTATGCTACGGCAGTTACGACAATCGTCGTAACTGGCTCAGTTCATCAAGGAAACGTTTCTTGAAGCGGCAAGGAGGGCATGCCTGCGGTCTTATGGTTGGTGATGTGACATTTCGGTGAAGGAACAGAACATACAGTTCTTACAGTACTACAGCGCTGCTAGTGGGAGGTTGAGGTAAGGTTCCTCAATGTGACAGATCTGTTGGAATCGAAATCCAGGGAAAAAGCTGAGTGCATCACAGCAAGCATAACCGACGCGCTAGCTCGGTGTGAATTGGACATTGAGAAGTGCACTGGGTTTTCTTCTGATGGAGCAGCAGTTATGGTAGGCCGAAGATCTGGCGTTGCAACCCAGCTGAAGCGACTGAACCTTATGACGATCAGCATTCATTCTATGTGCCACAGACTTGCTCTAGCCTGTGGTGATGCCAACGACAGCATTCGGTACATTGGTGAGATAAAACAAATCCTTGTGCAACTCTGGAAGTTCCTAGAGTACTCTTGTACCAAGACAGCTGCCTTCTTGAAGACGCAGTTATCCTTCCAAGAAATGCAACTTCCAGCTTCACAGCAGAAATGCCAGAAAATCAGACACAAATTGCAGAAGACATGCAGGATGAGATGGCTGTTTATTGACAAAGCTATTCAAGATGTGTGGTTGGATTATGCAGCGATCATGATCACGCTAAATTCGTTGGAGCACGATGCCACTGCATGCAATTAGACATTTCGTGGTGCCAGAATAGTCGGATAGTATTCACGATGACGATGCTGAAGCCGTCAGGGCCTTTTTTGCTAGAGAGCAACATTAGTACAAATTATTGGAAGATGTGGAAATGTGGGTGGAGCTAGTTCTCAACAGCAACAAAACTGACCATGAAAACTGAAGCGGTGCAGTGTGCGACTTGTCTCCAAGTGGCGGGACCGTCGGCACAAATGGTGTTCGACACTGTGGTGTACTGAAGCGGATAAACACAACATCGAACCGCTGGTTACATTACATGGTGCGCAAACTTATTGCCAGCTGGTGTATTTGCTAGCATGAGATCTACTAGTGTGTGTAACAGACTTGAATGTACAAACTTGCAGCTCAAAGCGTATAGAGGTCACAAAGTGCTAGTGTTTGACCAGATTACACTATCAGTAGTGGTACGAGAGTGTAGACATGATGTCACATTTGTTGTACGGAAGCAGGGAGTCGCAGTTCTTGGGAAAGATGCATGTGTACAGCTAGGTCTAGTGTCTAGAAGAGGTAGAATGAATGTCACCATGTTGTTTAGCACGGGGATCCCAAGCCAGACACAGGTCAAGAGTATGTGATGGCAGACACCAAGGCCAATCAATTAGTCTCATTGTACAGTGTCACAGGAAAGGTACACCAATAACAGTGTTCATTGAAAAGGTAACATATTACACTTGACTTTTAACAAGATGTTCTGATAGTTCCATCCTCAATTATGTTACTTTGTTTCTTAATGTTCATGTTACAGCTACAGTTGTATCACAGTGTAACGCATGTTACATTAGACCTCGCTAACAATTAAACATAACATTATGTGGAAAAAACTTATTCTGCTGCTTTTATTTTATGAAATAAGATTCTGCAATGATGCAGCCTTCTCAGATCCAAATATAACTAATTTTTATCAGGTTATAATTATTTACCTAATTTCTTTCTCCCTATCACCACTAGCAAAGAATGACTCACAAGCTAACTCACAAGAACAGCACGATGAGAGGCTGACAGCCACTCTTCAGTGTCTGAGGGAGATAAACCTGACGTTAAATCAGAAGAAGTGGGACATCACGACAAACAAGACAGCATTCTTTGGATACGTCTACAGTGATGCAGGCATGGAGCCTGACCCAAAGAAAGTACAGGACATTCTCAATGTCAAGGAATCAAAGAATCTCGCTGATGTTCGCTCATTCTTGGGAATGGCTGCATATGTTGCTCACTTCATACCCAACATGGCAACATTGACCACTCCGGTTGTTGACAAGAAAGAAAGAAGCCTGGTGATGGGAGAAACCTCAGTCAGATGCATTTGAGAAGCTGAAACAGTGCTTAGTGAGTGCCAGAGTAATGGCATACTTCGACACTGCAAAACACACCATGTTGGTTGTGGATGTAGTCCCCTTGGACTAGGGGCTATGTTGGTACAAGAAGGCAAGATTCATAGTTCAAGGTATTCATTTTTTTCTAAATCTGCAACCAGATATGGATTCAGCAGTTAAAAGTATGTCAACATGCCAAATTTTACGATGAATGGTTTAGAAATAACCATGTTAACACACAATGAATGGGAAAAATAGCTGATTATGCACCCAAAATGGTGCCACTGCTAAGACAAAACACTGGGCCTGTATTCTCGAAGAAAACAATTTTGTACGTAAGAAGTTTAGCAAATATTGTGGATAATCTCTTAGCTGCGAAATTTTGCAAGTTGATACTCTCAAAACGCTTACGAATTTTTGCAGCTACGAAATTCACAACTTACGTACAAATATCTTGGAGAATATCGCGAAGGTTTTTTCGCGTTGTAACGGCTACAGTCACTAACGTCTACTTCCGGTTATACACACTTTTACCGTTTGACCTATGCACACGTGCGTGACATGTTGATTAATTGAAAGACAAAATAGATATAAACATTAATTGGAAACAGGTGAGTTACAACTATATAATTAAGCACAACACATTGTACGCTATAAATCCAAAACATAATATCGATGTTATATGTTATGTATAATGTAATTAATAACGTCTACTAATAGTACACTACGTTATATTAACTGCAGAAGTCAACAGACATTTTGAGAAAAGTTTGTTTACATTTTGTCAGTTACTCATAACATGATAAGTCATAACACTAGTCTCAGTCAGTATCACTGTATCAGTCATGTTTACATGTGGAGGCGGGCAAGGGGGAACCTGCCCCATGGGTCAGTTTTGTCATTTTTATACCAAGCAAATTGTTTAGCAGTTGTATTAAACATATTTTGTGGTTATTTTTTTAAAGTAATGTACAATATAATAATTAAGTATTCTGCAGACACTCTTGCATAGTATATCATTTCAATGCTTATCATTATTCCCAAAATATTACGGTATGTTTATGAAAATATTTTATTGCTATTAAAACTGTGTGGTCTTAAAAATAACAAACAAACATTAAATTTGTTATCGAAACAGGTATATAATATTTAGCATCAGATCAACTTGTTTTGAAAACTACAGTGCTCAGCCAGGACGTCAAAATTCTGGTTACACGATGATCTCATTACTGCCAACAATCAAGGTGTTTGTTTCAAAAATGTAGTTATTAATAAAAAAAATGCATGTTTCAAATTATTATCAATATGCAGTGTCATTAAAATAATACACTGCCTGTATATCATACGACATACCAAACCTAGAGCCACTATGCATAGAACGACTGTATTATTAAAATTATTTGGGATATAATTTATCTGCTACAATGATACTATATAAAGAAGTTTTTGTTGTTAATGGAAAATTTAAAATAAAAAAAATTATTTTGGGCATGAACACTGCTAAGGTTCGCGCATCCAACTGGAGCAAGCCAGAAATCTGGGCCATGGTGGATGGTGGGTCCATATACCAGTCTGAGGTAGTCAGAAAGAAATGTTCACCTTTTGTGACTGCCTCAGTATGGTCAGATGCATGGGCTGCAATAAAAAAAATAGTAAATGCAGTCGGTTTGGCTGGACGGACAAGCAGAAAAAATGATCTCATTACTCCCAATCATCAAGGTGATTGTTTCAAAAATGTAGTTATTAATTAATAAATGCATGTTTCAAATTATTACTAATATGCAGTGTCATTAAAATAATACACTGCCTGTATATCATACAACATACCAAACCTAGAGCCACTATGCATGGAACGACAGTATTATTAAAATTATTTGGGATATAATTTATCTGCTACAATGATACTATATAAAGAAGTGTTTGTTGTTAATGGACAATTTAAAACATTATTTCTGGCATGAACACTGCTAAGGTTCACGCATCCAACTGGAGCAAGCCAGAAATCTGGGCCATGGTGGACGGTGTGTCCATATACCAGTCTGAGGTAGTCAGAAAGAAATGTTCACCTCAGCCCGGTCAGATGCATGGGCTGCAATAAAGAAAATAGTAAATGCGGTCAGTTTGGCTGGATGGACGAGCAGCCAAGTTGAAAAAAGAGTGGTATGACCACAAGAGCCGCACCCTAGTCGCCATCAACAGGCACCGTAATGAAATGAAGAAGACAGGTAAGACCAAGTAATCAAACATAATTACCTCGTGGACGGACTTCCTGTCTTACATGAAAATCGTGTCCGATTTTTATCATGACTTGAAAATGAAAGAGTCTAAAAGTACTTACCCCTGCAAGTTTTGGACAGAGATTTCTAATCTTATACTAATAATTTATTTTTAAGTAGAAAATAACGAGTGTATAACTGTACATGTATGCATGCATGTGTGTGGCACTATTGCATCCATATCCATACCTATAATGATTTATTTGTAACAATTTATTGTAATACATGTTTCATCTGTTGCAATATCACAAGTTACTGTTAATAATGACCAACAAAGTAGTTTCTCCTATTATGTAATGTCGCATTGCTATTTGGTAAGTAATAATTATCCATTCTTATAAAAAAACTTTTTATTTTATTTTAATGACGTGTTATAAATGTAGGAGGATCTCCACCAGCACCACTGACAAAAATGGAGAAGGTGGAGGAAATTGTGGGAACCAGTAATGCAGTTATCAGCAACTGGGAATCAGTACTGCAGTTGACACTACCATTAGCCAACGATGGCTTTAGCTGACAGGTGGTTGGTCTGACTAGCTGACCCAGAAACAATTAGTCCTGATATTGTTTTACTAGTCCTTAAAAATAAATGTGCCAGGTACCATCACTGTTGTATCATATATGTGACAGTTATGGCGCATAGTAAAAATGGCTTGATTTCATAAAGAAAACAAGCCGTTTCTAATTTCAATTAAATGTTCAACTAAATGAAAGATAACGAAACAAAATAAAGATAGCTACTATAGGAAGTGATAACGCAAAGTTACATGAAGATTTTTAATCGTGGTATCGGTCTGCAGTCTAGCTGCTATTAATGCAAAATCTGAGACGTCACCGACCTATATTTTCAGCTCAGGGCTTGATACTTTAGCTGGCTGTGCCTGAGGCTCAATTCTAGGGCCGGTATTGCCAGGATCAGGCACATTGTATCATGATAAATGTTAGAGGTGTGAAGTCTCATGGTTTATCCGTGAGTCTCACAGATTTTTGTGATTTACACAGGCTCACGGCCGTGAGAGACGATACTTACGGATTTCTGTAATTTTACTATTTCCATTTTTGTCAACCCTCGTTATAACGTGCCTCGCTAACTTACAACGTCAGCCATCGACCCCGACTTTCTGTCAAGTTGTCGCTACGCTATCCAACACCAACATTTCTATTACACTAAATGCGACTCATGGACCGCACCGTGGTGCCATCTCGTTCCCCGCAGCGTCTTTGGCGCAGCGGGCTTGATGATTACTAGTTTTGTTGGCAGCGCTCCTGGTGGCATATTTTGAAATGTTGTTACATTCACGTGAATATTATTTTGTTATCATTAATAAAGCTTTTTAAACTATTCAAGATGTGATGATATTTTCTTGTTTTATGCTGTACATTACATATCGTAACTTTCCGTGTATTTTTTCGCATCATTTTTTACTCAAAAGTCGGGATGCGTTTTATACATGGTGTTAAGGAAAACAAAAATTTTCTCTTACCAATTTATCAATGTTTGCAGACCAGGATAACGCTGCTGGAAAACTAATAATATTATCAAAGTCGGCGTGATATCACAATCACGTAAACCACTGCAGCAATGCAGACGAAAGGCAAGAATCGCACCCCGTAACCGCCTCTCAAGCCCTAAACCTGTGACCTCTATTTATAAATAGAGGTCAGTGCCCTAAACTAGCAGCGAGAAATGACAAAGACAAGAGCCCAGATGTCTGACATCGCGAATAACACCAATGAGCAGGAAGGGTACTAGACCGGGAAGCGTCCCGCTATGATTATGACTGGCATTCCTGAATCACGTGAATGATGCCCGCGTCACAGGTCGAGTATCAACAAATGTGAACCCATGTTTAAAGTTGTGAATGCAAATGTTGTGAATGTAAATAAAGACAAATGCACTGAATGCAGCGCATGTATGCTTCGCAGTTGAAAGTACCAGGTTTGCATGTAGCATTTCAGAATAGAACTTGGTGCTAATTTCAAAATGAAATTAGAAGACACAATGTAAGTTCGATCTAGCAAGCGCTGATTTAATCAGTTGCGCAATCGTCAAGCTACAACACAAGTTACGTTGTGCTTACAGTTACACACTAGTCACTAGTGAGCGACCAGCCGGCAGCCATGCCGTAACTTGCGTAGCCATAGACCAGCCGGCAGCAATGCTGTAACTTGCGTAGCCATAGACCAGCCGGCAGCCATGCCGTAACTTGCGTAGCCATAGACCAGCCGGCAGCCATGCCGTAACTTGCGTAGCCATAGACCAGCCGGCAGCAATGCTGTAACTTGCGTAGCCATAGACCAGCTGGCAGCAATGCCGTAACTTGCGTAGCCATAGACCAGCCGGCAGCAATGCCGTAACTTGCGTAGCCATAGACCAGCCGGCAGCAATGCCGTAACTTGCGTAGCCATAGGTGACATGATTCTGAGATGGATTCATGGGTTCAAGCAAAATATTAGAAGCGGGGAAATCGGGGATTGATGTCCAAAGTCGGGGTGCATATTATACATGATGATATTATGATATAGAAATTCTATCAAAATTTTGCAAAAGTCTGGGTGCGTACTATACATGGAAATTTATGGTAGATATGACTTCACAAACACACATTGATAAAGTATTATAATTAGAGAATATTAGTATGGCACTGTCTATGGACATGACTATGTCTATGTATGGCCTATGCCTATGACTGTCTATGGACATGACTACCGGTATGTCTATGTATGGCCTATGGCTATGTCTGTCTATGGACTATGTCTATGTATGTATGCCTATGACTGTCTATGGACTATGAGTATGACTATCTCTATGTATGGCCTATGCCTATGGACTATGACTATGTCTATGTATGGCTATGGACTATGACTATAGGCCATGGGCTATGGGCTATGGGCGTATGGCTATGGGCTATGGTCATTCACTATGCTAGCGCTGACGGTGATACGATGACTATGCTATGTTTATGAATATTATCGCTCATGTCGGCAGTCTTTAGTAAAGCTGCATATGCCAGAAATACAAATATTTATGCTTCCTTACAGTTGTCCACGATGTCATCTGCAAGACGCAAGACACTGACTCTGGAACAGTGCATTGACGTCATCAAGTCACATGAGAGAGGTGAGTCTGTGCGAAAAGTAACCGCACGAATCGGCTTTGGCAAGACACAGATTCAGACTGTGATTCGCAACAAGATAAGCATCATGCATGAATAGGAGACTGGTGGCACGGCGGAGGGGAAGTACATGAAAGCGAGCCTTGTACAGGGAACTCACTGTGTGGCAGTGGTTCTGCGCGGCCCACGCAAAGAACATCCCTATGACTGGGAGGTTGCTTCAAGAGAAAGCCATTATGCTGCCCATGGCCATAGGCCGTGACGACTTCACAGCGTCTAACGGATGGCTGGAGTCATTCAAAAAGAGATATAGCATTAAAGCTTCTGTTCTCAGTGGTGAGGCAGTGGATGTGAGTGAGGAGGTGGTAGCGAACTGGTCGGAGCGCATTGACACCATCTGCGGTTGTATTTATCGCTGATGAGACCGGCGCATTCTTTCTGACACTACCAGATTGATCGCTTGCAGCGCGGCTGGCGAGACGTTGCCGCTTCTCGTCATTGGAAAGAGTGCAAAGCTCCGTGTCTTCAAGGGCTATCCGATGGAGAGTTTGGGCGTCACCTTCTCACACAACACAAAGGCCTGAATGACAACAGACATTTTCACCGAGTGGCTTAAGGGTAGCCACTACTCGAAAACGGCCATAGGCCATAGCTCTGTTAGTACTGAACATATCATAGCCAAATTTGGAGTACTAATTAGTTAAATGAATAGTACATGATATGTGGAATGTGGGCTCATTTGCTTGTGCAGTGCCATGCATCCTTGAAAATGTGTATGGCCTATGCCAATGGGCAATGATCATGCAGTTGTCAAGAATCATTAGCTAGAATGCTCCTTTGTGCAATAAGGTGGTTTTGGGCAAGGAAGTTTGACTGCAATGACTGTTGTGAGATGGGACTTTAGATTTGAGCTTTTTTCATGACGTCTTGAAAAATGCTCAAACCTGAACAACAGTCACTGAAGTCAGATATCCTTACCCAAAACCACCTTATTGCACAAAGGAGTATTCTAGCTAATGATTCTTGGCAGTTGCATGATCACACATACAGTTGTTAGCTCAGAATAATTTTCAAGGATGTGAAAATCCATCTCACTTGAAACGTTCATTGTCATGGTAATACACAACCAAACGTGCCCATATTTCACCATTCATTTTTCTAATCTGTGCTCCATATCTGGTTATGATATGTTCAATATTAACATAGTAGTGGCTACCCTTAAGAGCATTAACAACAAAATGAAGACACAAAAGAGAAAGATTCTGTTACTGCTCGACAATTGTGGTGCTCACCCCGACATCGCTCTACAGAACGTGAAGCTTACGTTTATCCCGCCGAATACAACGTCCCGCCTTTAACCATGTGATGCATGCATCATCCAGACATTAAAACAGCTCTACCGAAAGAAGATGATGCGGCACATCATCTGCCTCATGGATAAAAGCAGGACTGCCTCTGAACTAACTCGGAAAATTGAAATCCTGGATGCTATCTTCACTTTGTATGGGAGGCAGTACAGCCCTCCATAATCATCAAGTGTTTCAGTAACTGTGGCATCACAGTCGATGCCAATCTGCCAGCTGCAGAGAATGTGGTCGAAGAAGTGGCAGACTTCACAGGAATGCTCGGTGATGTCACCCTCAACCAGTTAACCAGCTGCGATGATGCAGTTCATACCACAAAGAGTGCTGGCATTGATTGGGAGGTGGACATTGTGGCTGGGTTTTAGTTGCCGTTATTTAATTAGTTATAACAAAAATGTAACAAAACAAACTTTGATTTAAATATAAAATAAAAAGAATAGGTTTTAGGGTTGTCATATTTTTCTAGGAGGGTCAGGTTACCGGAAACACGATGGTGGTCAATCGGATTGAAACCAGTGGCCCAGCCAGTGATAGAAATAAGCCAGAATATTTACTTGTCCGCCAGACAAGTAAGTTTTGAAATCTACTTGTCCGCCAAAATTGTAACTTGTCCGAGTGGTTGTCAAGGGGAATCGAAGGTTTAGACAAAATATAAAAAGTCTGTCTTATTTTATGACAACAACACAATTTTCCTGCTGTTTCGTTGCATGTACATCTGAGTGACTTGTGATCAAAGACACAATTTTATTTAATCTGCAAATTTTGAAATTGCTAAATTATATTTGCAACTATTTTCCGGTCCATTATCATTATTATTTATCACGACTATTAAAAGTAGACACGTTACATGATGTATACCAATATTTTAGTGATGCTGATATGAATGCTTTTATTAATAACAAATAATTATTATTATGATAGGAATGAGACAATTGTTTTCCTTGTTATTTGTTATAATGTTGCAAAAACTGTTGATGTTTAATATGGTATACATATTATATACGTGATATCTAGCAAGTTATTAATGTGTCCTATATGTGAGTTTGTCCAGTAGGCAGTTACACAACTATAATTATAAAAGTAAATATGCCTTAGGACATGCTTGAGGAACTGCAGTGGCCCTCTCTACAACAATGCCGCCACATAGCTAGACTAACCATGCTGTATAAAATCCACAACAAACACGTCAGTGCCACTGGACTGAAGAGTAAGCTGAAACCGCCACCACCGCGCCAACAACGCGGCCACACCCATCAGTTCTCGCAGCCACAGTGTCGCACTCGTTCCTGCTCAGAACCATCAAGAAATGGAACGACCTTCCAATCCCAGTAGAGTAGGCGAACTCAGTCAACACTTTTGTGTCAAGGATCTCCAGACTGACATTCAACTGCTAGGATCTTTGTTAGAGAGCAGTAGAACATTAGTATTAGTAGAAGGTTTGTAGTTGTTTTTCTGTCTGTTTTGTTCTCTTGGGCTTGACACTGCCTTATGCAGGGTTAGGGCCAGCTAGCCTCTGGCATAAGAGGTGAAGAGCGAAAGATGGTAGCCTGCCGGCAGCTCCACCATAGTTAGGGTTTATTAGTACAATAGTAGGGTGTATTTTTATCTATTTTGTAGGGGGTAGGTTTTTCTTTTAAAATGCCAGATCCCCAGAATAGTGGCAGAATAATCAGATATTGATTGTGGCCACTTAAGTTGGAAGAGAAGCCATGGATATATGGAGTCAACGTGTTCCAAGTTCAGACATTGCACAAATTTGGTGACACGTCTACGTCTACATAGCGCATTGTATGACACTGTCACATCTGACCATTTTTACAGTGCAGTATTGTGTCCGTTTTCTCAAACCTAAAACGTTCACACAGAATTCATTACCAATCGCAGCTGCCAGTTCAACAACATATTTCACTGATACATTCAAACAGAAGGGGAACTAAACAATACCAGGTAATCCTGCATCTTCTTGGCCTTTATTATTAACGCTATTAAACGATCTTTTTACCTAATTTTTTTCGACACTGCTCTATTCGTTTCATCATTCCACATCATTGTAGACACAAAACCGAACTGTATTTGTTAAATTTATTGTCTTTGACTTTGGGGGACTTTTATGCAACAAAACAGCACTGTTTGACAGGTGCGTGTTTTGTTGATATGGCAATCATCCGAAATGTACTCCAAACGTGTCACGGTGCCATCACAACCGGAAAGGCGATGCCACTAATGCATATCTAGTTCTGCTTTACGCATGTATTCTGAAATCTCATTGAAATGTTGAATTTACGAGTTCACGTGTAGTCCCCTACACTCACTGCACAGAGAGCATTTCCACGGGAACCTGTCAATGGAATCTCTCTGGGCAACAAGAGTGCACGCAACCCCGCATCGAGTGCACAAAGCAGAACTAGTCAACTCATAAATTCAACATTTCAATGAGATTTCAGAATACATGCGTAAAGCAGAACTATATATGCGTTAGTGGCATCGCTTTTCCGGTTGTGATGGCACCGTGACACGTTTGGAGTACATTTCGGATGATCGCCATATCAACAAAACACGCACCTGTCAAACAGTGCGGTTTTGTTGCATAAAAGTCCCCCAAAGTCAAAGACAATAAATTTAACAAATACAGATCGGTTTTGTGTCTACAATGATGGAGAATGATGAAACGAATACAGCAGCGTAAAACAATTTGGTAAAAAGATCGTTTAATAGCGTTAATAATAAAGGCCAAGAAGATGCAGGATTACCCAGGCCTAGGGGACACCGAATTGGAAGATGCACGAACTTAGGCCACGCAATCAATTACGAAAATACGGAATGATCCTCGTCCCAACGGCAACGCGCACGCTCGTTTCATTACATTAGGAGTCGAATTAAGGTACGACAACAGGTTTTCCAGGAAACGCCTTACCTGTCTCACGAGTTTTTATCCGTTCGACCGGTCATTGAAGTGTTCAGCAACGGATGCAATATAGTTTCAGGTTACTAGTAAAGTTATGTCGAGTTAACTGTATCGTTGTCATAAACGTTGTCCACTGGAAGTTCAAATCGACTGCACATTTCGAGAGACCCCCTACAACAACAAGCAATTACCTCTTTATCGAAATACAGGGACGAGTCCTTGTTTTAATGCGCACAGCGCGAATGTAACTGCGCCTATGACATTTCACATGAAAATATTGAAAACATCGGCTGAAGAACCGCCGCTGCAACATGGTACGTTTTTCATTTTGTAAATCTGATTTAAATATTGATTGAAATATATCCGATTCATTGCTAGCCAGTTGAAACCAGCGGGCTTAGTATCATCTCCAAATATGGCGCCATTTACTCACCAGTTGGCGCCACTTCTCTAGCCACGCTGCCTAGAGTTGGGCCTGAGGCTGAATAGGCGAACAGAATAAAAACAATTATATTTATCAGATGTGCTTCTTTATAAATGTAGACAAAACCATAATGTAAATAGGTGTCAAAAGTGTCTACACTTCTTGCCAACCATTGTCGTTATCAGACAAATACGCTTGCACACGCCAAAAAATTTAGAACACGCACCTTCGGCTTCGATGAGTGAAGTTCACCACTCGAATTGGCGCGTATCTCGAGCGAGGGAGCGCGCCTCATGCTACACCTCCACGCACAGTTGGCGCTCCACCGTTCGATAGATGGCGCTAACTAAACGTTTTCTTCAATCGTAGGTTGAATATTGTTGGACTCTCGATAAGCCAAAGGCAAAGGTTTCCTTATCCGCTTGCCGTCTTATAGCTCTGGACGGTAATCTTGTTAAATCAATGTGTGTTTACATCACATGACAGAAACACGCAGCACACAAGCTTGAAAGCCCTGAATCACGATTTGAATTGTAGACTAGTTACTAATATATGTTTGTTAATTATACTTTTGTATTAGTAAGATACATAAAACACTGAAACATTAAAATAGAGTGATAAAACAATAAGATGATTAAGCTTAAGTACACAAAGTATACGAAATGTCAGTTACATCAACAAAAGCAAATTATATATATAGTATATATAGTGTGTGTGAATGTGAGTGCCTAATTAAATCGCGGTATAATGTGTGTGTGTTTAAGTTAAATGAATGAAAAATACTATAGTATATACAATATATTAAAATAGTTAACTGGTTAGATACCTTAAATTATTTGTTAGAATTAAATAAATAGCATACATTTATTTAAAAATGCATTATAAATAAATAAATGGAATGTGCAAATATTTGGAACAAAATTTTTGCATATTCCAAAAGTACGTCATGTACATTTATCACACATGAAAGGTTTCCCCACCAGAGATAGTGTGAATATGATTGTTTAATTAAATAATGGCAATTTTTCAATCTTCACTATTATATAATTAAGGCTTCTATATTGGTACAACTTTGTGCATCACTATATGGCCTATTCTGTGTACCAGGTCCCAAAATCCATTCCATTGCTTGCAACTTGCAGCAGATATAATATAACTGGGCATATCCAGTTTTTCCAAATATATCTCTAAAAGACCTTGAAGGACATATATATTTTTCTATCTATATGGGCATTTATTATTTTAGTCATGCATGTCATTAAAATAAAACAACAATGTACCAACGTTATAACAGTATTTTTTTATTGAATACATGTATTGACTATTTGTTTGATCCCAAATGAAGCACAAAATCACACAAAACATATTTTTACTAATTTCACAGATTTCATGTCATTTTGTTAATGTCCACCGACACCTAATTTTGAAAAAGTATGTAACCTATTAAAATAAATATAAGGAAGTGTTAAAACAGAATGATTTAAAGTCAGGAAACGGAATTAATCAATACTACAAACAAGTTTAAGCTGCTGGCGTTTTCAAGTTAATCACAGACCAAAACTGTTTGAGTTTTAGTTTGGGAACTTAAGGGCGTGTCCACCGACACTTGTGGTTCTATAGAGTACTGAAAATGCTATACAGCAAACACTACTTTTTGTATATTCCATGGAAGGAGTATTCATTTGTAAATATTTTCAGAGAAAAAACAAGTATATTTGCTCTAGTATTTCGCGGATATAATTAAAATGACGCTTTTCAAGAAATGGGTGGCGCGAATAGGTTTGTATCCAGTTTGTTCAAAAATATTGACGATAATTCTGTTTTAACGCAACTGTAATGTGCATTTATCTAGTCACCGGACACGATTATTCCTTTTCAAACTTGTATTGACTTTCTTTATGGCGTTGTAGATGTGCAATTCAATGAACCGATTCATCTGATGTGTCTAAGCAAATATGTGCGCGTACTGCATTAAAACGTGCCTGCACACGAGATCTTCTTAGCTGTGAAGTCGGAGGACACGGAGTGTCGGAGGACACTTTATTTATGTACCATGATGCTAAAAGTCACACTATATAAATGCAATTGACTGTCAAGTCCTATTTTCTTCAGTGTGAAGTACTGACACGCATGTACTGGTGGTATTTTGCTTTATTGAATGTTTAAGCTTGACGTAATTATTTGCAAATTTAGATGTAACTCTGCTGACTTTGGCAAGAAACTCACTTGAAGTTCTTTGTAATAATTTGAGTAAATTACATAATCCAGGCAAGTACAAGTAATATGTGCGATATGTCAAAAAGATACTGTCAGAGTTACAGGCGATCAAACAGTAGTTCTCCGTGTATTAACAACCGTTGCGTGCACACTTTTCTATTGTGGCGTTGGTGGACACGCAGTGTTGGAGGGCACGATATAACTGCATGTTGTCGCGATTTATTGTTAATTACATTTGTTCACCATACCAGAAATATATTTGTTCTTCTGCATACATAATATGATTATATAAATTGATATATTTGTCATTGTTGGAAAGAAAGTGTTAAAATAATTTTTTTGTGGGTCATATCAATAGATTATTATGTATTTAAAATAATATCAACACGTATCGTCTTGGTAGCACTATATAACACTAGTTGGTATGTCTATTCTGCAGAGAGCCACGCTGGTGTCGGTGGACACACCTACACAAAGAGCATATTGTTGCCATAGCCATGGTAATTTAGAGAGTAGATATATTTATGAAATGTTCTAGGACATTACAGACACGCATATGTACAACCAGAAAAAAAACGTGCAAAAAAGTGCAGTATTTTCTGAAAGAGTATTTTTTGGCTATAAAAACTGAGATGGTGCACATTTCGGTAGAATAGGCCATATAAGTGTTACATTTATATGATTTCTTGTTGATTCGAATACACAAATGTGGCTTCAAGATACCATTCTCTGCAAACTGTGGTCCCGATAAGTGTTACACCTGTATGCACATGATGTATCACCAGTGTGGTTATAACGGTGTTCATACATTTCCCTACAAATGTCATACGTGTACGCCTTCTAATCAATGAGTGTGCATATGCCCTTGAACATGATCACTGTGCTCATACATTTCCCTACGAGTGTCACACGTGTACACCTTCTAATCAATGAGTGTGCATATGCCCTTGAATATGATCACTGTGCTCATACATTTCCCTACGAGTGTCACACGTGTACACCTTCTAATCAATGAGTGTGCATATGCCCTTGAATATGATCACTGTGCTCATACATTTCCCTACGAGTGTCACACGTGTACACCTTCTAATCAATGAGTGTGCATATGTCCTTGAAAATGATCACTGTGCTCATACATTTCCCTACGAGTGTCACACGTGTACACCTTCTAATCAATGAGTGTGCATATGTCCTTGAAGATGATCACTGTGCTCATACATTTCCCTACGAGTGTCACACGTGTACGCCTTCTAATCAATGAGTGTGCATATGCCCTTGAATATGATCACTGTGCTCATACATTTCCCTACGAGTGTCACACGTGTACGCCTTCTAATCAATGAGTGTGCATATGCCCTTGAATATGATCACTGTGCTCATACATTTCCCTACGAGTGTCACACGTGTACGCCTTCTAATCAATGAGTGTGCATATGCCCTTGAATATGATCACTGTGCTCATACATTTCCCTACGAGTGTCACACGTGTACACCTTCTAATCAATGAGTGTGCATATGTCCTTGAAGATGATCACTGTGCTCATACATTTCCCTACGAGTGTCACACGTGTACACCTTCTAATCAATGAGTGTGCATATGTCCTTGAAGATGATCACTGTGCTCATACATTTCCCTACGAGTGTCACACGTGTACGCCTTCTAATCAATGAGTGTGCATATGCCCTTGAATATGATCACTGTGCTCATACATTTCCCTACGAGTGTCACACGTGTACACCTTCTAATCAATGAGTGTGCATATGCCCTTGAATATGATCACTGTGCTCATACATTTCCCTACGAGTGTCACACGTGTACACCTTCTAATCAATGAGTGTGCATATGTCCTTGAATATGATCACTGTGCTCATACATTTCCCTACGAATGTCACACGTGTACACCTTCTAATCAATGAGTGTGCATATGTCCTTGAAGATGATCACTGTGCTCATACATTTCCCTACGAGTGTCACACGTGTACACCTTCTAATCAATGAGTGTGCATATGCCCTTGAATATGATCACTGTGCTCATACATTTCCCTACGAGTGTCACACGTGTACACCTTCTAATCAATGAGTGTGCATATGTCCTTGAATATGATCACTGTGCTCATACATTTCCCTACGAGTGTCACCCAAATACACTTTCCTAACAGTGAATGTGCACGTGTTCATGAAGATTATCACTGTGTTCATACATTTCCCTACAAGTGTCACACAAGTACACTTTCCCAACGGTGATTGTCCCTAGAAGTAGAAGACTACTGAATGCTGCCATTATTTTACCAAGTTTTACATATTAATATATGTGTGTGCGAGCGTGCGTGCATGTGTGATAAATCATGAAACAGTATGAGCACATGGTTGGAAATGTGACAGAAATTGTAACTCATCTAAATATATTTTTTATTAAATGCATTATTGTTGTTTTTAAGCAAAAATATAATAAGTACAAATTACTTCATATTATGTGCAAAATTGCATGTACCTTACACTCTGTAATTAAAACTTAGCAGCACATTTTTATTTCCACGCTATTTGTCACCTTACAGGTGCTCGCATCCAGTTCACCCATCAACAGAGACATGGCGACATGCACAGACGAAGCTGCAATATGACGGAAGAATGTACACAAACTACATACAAATTATACGTGTGGTGACATGTTATCAAGCAAGATCTATGCTATAATAGTTCGCAAGAGGCAGTCAACTGAGCAGACATTAGGAGAAGACACTGCTTCCAATGACGGTTTACTCTTTGATAATTTATCAAGGAATGAGAAGATGTTGAGAATTTGCTTGTGGAAAGGTCCACATTGACATTACTAAAAGAAGTTACGAGGTGGGGTGGTCACATGTTCGGGTGACCTTGTGGCGGAATGGCCCCACCTCTCTCTAGGATGTGGTAATAGTTAGTAGTTTTAATCGTCTAAATGTCTGGGAGGCGTCTTTTTAATAGTTCTGGTGTATTACCATAATTTAAGTATGGTATTCTATAATGTGGGCCTTGTTTTTAGAATGTATAGATAAAATAAATGGGGCAATGTTTAAGACCTCAAATGGCCCACATTTGATTGTATTGTGTTTTAGCTAACAACTCATCCAATTATCGGGTGAATAATAAATAAATGTCAGAAGGTTATTCTGGCCACATTTCTTCCATATCTGGTGTTGTCTTGTTGCATTGCGTAAATATAATTATTGCTAATTTCAATGTTGACGTAGAGCGGGAGATTGGCAGTAACTTTCTATAATAATAAACATAAAGAGATGACAAGCTAGGCAAAATAAAAATAGAATGATGTATTCTAGTGTGATTAGGAAAAAGCACATTAACATGATTAGACGTCAATGGTTTGCATAAAACAAAATCTTTCTCCCTTACGGCAAGCAGGACACGCAGAAAACACCCAATAAGAATAATGGTGACATATAATTATGTCAGACTATTACTATATTCAATAGAAATTAATAGAGCAAAAACATGTAGCCGCAATACATAAATACAAATGCTTAGCCATGGGTGATAATTAACAAGAAACAAATGTAATTGTTTAAGCCAATATATCATTAAATAATAAGAAAATGAAAGCAATAATTATAAACTATTATCCAAGTTACATGCACAGCCTGTATTTACAGAACTGTCAGAACAAGTCTAAACTAGACGTTGGTTACAGGATATTAATATGAAAAGAAGACAAAGAGCCGACATCATTCAAACTTTCAAAATTATCTAGGGACTCGACCAAATCGACCAGGACTGTAAATGCCAACTCTGTCCACAAAAGCAGATGTACCTAAAAGCCACTGGAACCACTAGAGGTCACAGAGAAAAACTAGTTACACAGACATCAACAGGAACCTGACATTCTTTCCTCTCCACTCGTGTAGTAAGATCCTGGAATGCACTATCAGAAGACACAGTCCAAGCACAGACAATCAATCAGTTGAAGTACCACCTTCTGGAGAGACCACCCAGACCTCTACAACTTCACATACTAACACACACACACGCACGCAAGCACACACACACACAATCGGCAAACCAGAAAAGATAAGATAAAAAGTAACAATAACGCCAACAGCAACAACAATAGCAGCATCAATCAATAGACAATGGAATACCACTACAGAAAACTAACCTTGAGACGGTCTCAGTGCTCAACTTGGGCAATTATTGACCGTTCTTAAGGTAAGAACAAAACACTACCGGCATTCAAAACAACGCTTCAGTTGACAGTTGAGTTGGAATAATGTGATACATCACTGTACACAAATTTAACCCCAG
Organism: Escarpia spicata; assembly: GCA_963995525.1. Classification (NCBI taxonomy): domain Eukaryota; kingdom Metazoa; phylum Annelida; class Polychaeta; order Sabellida; family Siboglinidae; genus Escarpia; species Escarpia spicata. Next base: position 58,820,109 of record OZ023210.1, on the reverse strand, counting down.
GTAGATCACTGTGTGTGATTTTAACACGGTAAAGGGGATTGGTCATTGTAATTGCCTGTCGAAATGAAGCGGTAGGACAGTAACTGTTGTTTGTCCTACTTTCTGAAACGTGTGCTACGGAGCACGCAACGTAGTTATTAGTGACGCGCTGTTGATCAGGGCTTACACACGTGCCTGTACTGTCTTGTTTCTAGTCTGATGTCTGACTAAATTACAGTTAAAGTCATATTGAGACAAAACTAACACGAGAAAGTACACGTTTGCGAAAATACCTGGGCGAGAAGAAATTGCGACACTTAAAAGAGTAGATAAGCGGAGGAACTGATGAGGGAAATTGTCGAGAAAAAGGGTTTCGGGGGAACCTGGTGATATAAGCACGACATACTGCCGCTAGTGGGAGAAATGGGAGGGGAATTAACCGTTAATGAAGATTTGCAGCGAATCCCCTTGAAGTGGAGCTATGGTACTTCGGGAGACGAGGCATACCACGACGGAGATGGAGGACAGCGGGGACAGAGATTTGGCAGGACTGTGAAAGGGGAAAGTATAGGAGGAGGAGTCAGGAGGAAGGGACGAAGGAAGGAATGAATCAAACACAAATCGATAACGAAGCAAGCTAGCTCACCCCCGACAAGACGGACAAAAAGGAACACAACATTGCAATTTGTCTTACAAAACTTGAAAACATGTTACACTTTGATTTAGTTTGTGTGATAACAGTTTTACCAGTTCATGTAAACATAGGCCTCTATAGCAAAAACACATTCATTAGTTAACATCGAAATAGCATACATATTTGTTTCGTTCCTACAAAACGTAGATGTTTGCGCTTTATCATTGAAACAGGTAATCTGAAAGTGCAATCGTTGTTGAACCAATGGTTTGAGGTTAATTGCAAACTGTCATCAACAAACAAATGGATATGTGACGCAGTAAGCACAAAACAACGGAACTCGTCCTGTTGGCCTGCTTCATCTGATCTCAATAAACATGACACGTTTATTTTGGAAGCTAATTAATGACACTGTTCTAGTCCACTCGGAGAGCACCGCACAAACGTTCGACACGTGCCCGCGATCGACATTGGTCGGATATGTTGCACACCACAGCCTTTTGTAAACACACAGATGTAATATTTTCGAACAGAGGCATCTCAACAAGACTGAAAGCCATGGTATAATTATGGAGCCCTTTTTCTGCCTACAGCAATATATGGTACAGAAACCTGGGACCGGTTTCATGGAGCGGCTAAGAACGTTCTTAACGCTAAGATGATTGTCTTAGTAAATTACGTGATTTTTATTAATATAAGCGAGTATAGGAGTTTATGCAAACACGTGACGCTAAGTAATTGCGTAACTCTAAGTACGCTTCGTGAAACCTGCCCATGGACTCTACCACTACAGAGACAGTCTCTTTACATTTTGGAGATGCGTTGCCTACCAGGGCAGATAAACTGGATAAACTAAGATCAGCGGTTCCCAAACTGGAATACGCATACCCCAGGGGGTACGCGAGAGGTTTTTTATGGGGTACGGAAAGAATTGGTTGAAAGTAAGGAATTCGCCATCTTGCATGCTGCTCGTGTTCGTGAATTATTATATCTGTCATTCATTGGAATTCACTATGAAGGGCGACGGTGTCTTCCGAGAGGTCTCCAAATGTTTTGAGGCTGAACGATTATCTAGGTACAATGTGTGCGTGCGTACGTAGACAGTGCGCCGGAAATGCTTAGTAGTTTTTCCCCGAGAGAATGAAGGTATGCATGGTTTCACCATTCACAAATATTTCACTGCATGATCCAGTGATACGCTCTCGCATCAAAGGTAAAGTCCCGCCGGAGCTCTGAGCATATCATTATCTTCATTATATTGCATGGCAAGATAGTAAATACCACCAAATCCAGCACTCAGAATACCCGATTCAGCTTTTGCCAAGAATTCCATGCGGACCAAGAGACACAGCTCTTCCACACCGCGGTCTATTGACCGTCATGGAGAATGTGGAACTAAAGAAAAATGGCTAAACGATGAGATCGCCGAATTGTTCGACTACGTCTATAAGAAGTCTCGAAAATGAAGTTGGAGTTGGCTTATTTGAAGTACAAAAAATAATCGTGAAGCTGGAGTTGTGGGTGAGCATCACGGGGCAACTTGTGCAAACTGACGTAGCAGGCACTAAACGACATGCCAAACTAACTTCCCGGATCTGCGTGCGAAAGTTGAAAATTTTGTGAGAGATCCGTCCATGCAGCATGAAGGTGCATTGTATCTTCAACAGACGGCACGCAAATTAACAGGACCTTTGGAGTTTGTGAATGACTCCACCTATAAAGTTGTCTGTCCCCTCCGTCTTCCTTCTTTCCTTCCTTCACTGTTGGGCGGTACGCAATGGCTTAAGAAAACCGTAGCCTTACATCGGGTATGTCGCTCGCCAAGCCGTGTGCATCATCGTGCTGTGGTGATGCATTGTCCCCTCACGGCTAAGGGTGTATTTGTTTGTCAATGAAATTGAACAAACAAGCGTTCCAGGTTCGTCACGAATGTATATGTTTTATTCATCAGTAGAAACTTCAGACACAATGTCCGTACAACGTTTGCACATTCATGTGCGCCGACAGTTCAAATCTGTTTTACATTTAAAATGTCCGTGGTTTTTGAATATCGAAAGAATAAAGCAATATATAAACCACCGTGGTTTGTATTTGCCGACATTTTGATAAGTCTAAAATGTGGGAAACATTTTCCTAGTTTCCCGTGGAGAGCGTCAACGTGTCTCTTCGTGTGTGTTCATTGCCGCCCTCCTCGTAATTCCAAAAATAGTTCCCTTTTAAACATACTGGCTTGGCCTCAAGCCAAATCCGGGAATTGTCTTTAAACCGTAAGGTATCGAAACGCATAGTATGACATTTGTATAATTATGGCTCTAGGCATGCGTGTTTTTAATGCTGTCATACTATGGGGATGAGGGTGCTCACTCACGTGAGGGGGTCTGCATTTATTTGCATAATTTCATCTGTCCGGTTCGATCTTAAAACCAGGACATGGTCACGAAGTGAATCTAAGGTCAGGCCAATGTCTGCACCAAATTCCAGTCATGACTCTTAACTGTCAACTACATTCTGTTCCGGTAGACACCAACAACTACGCCTACAGACGCGAAAATAAACAAATCGTTCAAACCTTGTTGCTTTAGAAACGCGCCCACAGTGACGGCGACCATATGCTTGCTTTGTGCAGCATTCTTTTATATAATATGAATCTGGATTTTCTGTTCCAGTCTTTCTCTAATAACTAATACTAATATTAATTAACTAAATTAGCCACTGCAGGTCTGTTACACACCGTCTCACATGACGCGCTTGAGCATCTTCCCCTGGCTAAGTTCTCGCCTAAGATGGGGTCATATCCGAGTCTGGATGATGTGCCCGTAAAGGATGGATTGATTGTTGATTTTTAATTAATTTTTTCCACCTACTAGAGAACACTATAACCGGTCCCTTACTCCCGCATAATAACCGGTCCCTTATACCAGTGCGCATGCGCTACTAGAAACGGAACAATTACACACTCGCGTTTCAACCTGTTCAATACTTGTTTAGTTATTGTCATTTCACGCTTTCTCTTTAGTAAAGTGACTGAACAAATGGAACTCTGTTCTTATTTATAACTAAACAACTTGATGGCGCCTGTGAACGTTGAGTGTCCGATCGAGGATTGTGACTATACGGCTACGCACGCAGAGGCGGCAGTGGTGGCTGCTATGCTGAGTGTACACGCCACTGTGCACGTCGCAGTCCCCCGAGCGCTGGGCGCGAATGCGAAGATGGAGAAACTCAAGCGTCCTTCCGTAGCACTGGCCGGGACGGGCGAGGCCTGGTCATACTTCATAACCCGCTGGGGTGAGTACAAGACGGGTACTAAACTTGTTGGACCCGACATAGTCGCACAACTACTGGAATGCTGCGAGGAGGAGTTGAGAAAAGACCTCACTCGCGCAGCGGGCAAGAGCCTAATGAGCAGTGACGAAAAAGACGTCCTCACCGCCATGAAGGCACTCGCCGTCCGAGCGGAGAACACTATGGTAGCTCGGGTAGCCCTGTCTAACATGCGGCAGGGACACGAGGAGCCCATCCGGTCGTTCTACGCCCGTATCAAGGGGCAGGCGGACACATGCAAGTACGAGATGAAGTGCACTAAGACGGAGTGCGATCAAGTCAACGACTTCACAGAAGAGATTATACGCAATGTGATTGCCCGCGGCATCGCAGACCAAGAGATACAACTTGATCTGCTCGGTGAAAAGAACCAGGACATGCCATTAAAGGACATGATTGAGTATATCGAGGCCAAGGAGTCTGGAAAACGCTCGGCATCGCGTCTACTCGACCCTCAGAACACGGATGCGATCAGCAGCTCGTATCGGCGGGGGAAACAGCAGAACGTCCGCAACAGGGGAGGAGCCAGGCCGGAGAAACCGAAAGCCAAGCCCAAAGGGGTGTGCATCTACTGCGGCGAGGTGGGTCACGACAGAACGCCCCTGTGGCACACCAGACGCACCGAGTGCCCCGCGTATAGTAAAAAGTGCCAGAAGTGTGGCCGCCAGAATCACCTCGACAAGGCGTGCCTGAGCGGACGACCGACTAAGCCCCCATCTGAGGAGACAGACGAGCTGTATGACGAGCAAACGGCAGCCCTCGTTGAACTATGCACGGTCATCATGGACAGCGCGGGCGACGGGTTACGCACACTCCCCCTCGCTCACCATCTGTACGATGATATGTGCGATAAATGGACGAAACGCGCGTCCAACCCGCAGCCGTACATCAACCTCACTCTTACCAACGAGCGCGAAGATTACAAAGCGCTGGGTTTTGACCTCCTGAAACGCACCCGCGCAGTATCCCTGCCTGTCATGGCCGACACGGGCTGTCAGAGCTGCCTGATCGGCATTGGAGTCACCCGACAAATGGGCCTGAGTACCAAGGACTTCATACCCGTATCCATGACTATGAAGGCTGCGAACAACAAGGGAATTCGTATTCTCGGAGCTGTGGTGGTCAGATTCGCCGGTAACAGTGGCACTCGGAGATTGGAGACGCGCCAAATCGCGTACGTGACAGACACCTCGGACCGCATATTCCTCTCCCGCGCAGCTTGCGTGGACCTGGGCATGATCTCGGACAAGTTCCCAACACTCGGGGAGGTCAACCTGGCGACCTCTGAATTGTGTGACTGCCCGCGACGTGCAGAGCCGCCGACCAAGCCGACCACACTCCCCATGCCGGCGACCGAGGCTAACAGAGAAACCTTACAGAAACACTTACTCAGAATATACGCTCAGAGCACTTTCAATACGTGCCCGCACCATCCCTTACCGAGAATGACTGGCCCGCCGTTACGTCTTATACTCGATGAGGATGCGACGCCGGTTGCCCATCACACTCCCATCCCCGTGGCCATACACTGGCAAGACGAGGTAAAAGCAGGCCTTGACCAGGACGTTCGTCTCGGCGTGTTAGAGGAAGTACCCATCGGTACGCCGGTGACATGGTGTCACCGCATGGTAATCTGCGCGAAAAAGAACGGCAAGCCGCGACGCACCATCGACTTCCAGGCCTTGAACAAACATGCGTTCCGCGAAACCCACCACACCCAATCCCCGTTCCACCAGGCGAGACGCATACCTAACGGGAAACGCAAGACCGTATTCGACGCATGGAACGGCTACCACAGTGTCCCTCTACACGAGGACGACCGCCACAAGACGACCTTCATCACTCCATGGGGACGCTACCGGTACCTATCGGCTCCACAAGGGTATATAGCGTCAGGAGATGGTTATAGACGACGATACGACGAGATCGTCGCGGACATTGGTGACAAGACCAAGTGCGTGGACGACACGCTACTATGGTCAGATACGATCGAGGAGAGCTACTTCCAGGCGGTCCAATGGCTGGATATATGTGGCCGGAATGGAATCATCCTCAACCCGGAGAAGTTCGTCTTCAGCGCACCCACAGTGGACTTTGCAGGCTTCACGATCACCATGACTGACGTGCGACCATGCAGCCGCTACCTGGAGGCGATCCGCGATTTCCCACAACCGCGTAACATCACCGACGTCAGATCGTGGTTCGGGCTGGTCAATCAAGTGGCTTACGCGTTCAGCATGGCCGAACGAATGCATCCGTTCCGGAAGCTCCTGAAAAATGGAGAACGCTTCACGTGGTCCCCGGAGTTAGAGGACATATTCCGCGAGTCGAAGGACGTGATCGTTCAAGAAATCGAGCGCGGCGTCCGCATCTTTGACAAGACCAAGCCTACATGCATCGCCACAGACTGGTCGAAGGAGGGCATTGGATTCTGGCTATTTCAAAAGCACTGCCGATGCTCACCAATCAGACCCTTCTGCTGCAACGACGGGTGGAAAATAACCCTGGTCGGCAGCAGGTTTACACACGCAGCAGAATCCAGATACGCGCCCATAGAGGGCGAGGCCCTCGCAGTCGCGGACGCCTTGGACAAGGCGCGCTACTTCGTGCTGGGTTGCGAGAACTTGCAGATGCCATGTCACGTAGGCCGGTCGGCACCGCGCTACCATCACTCATGAACCTACCAGACGACAATGCTGCCATAGTGAACCACCTACCATCCAGCATGCACACCAACGTCTTATCTCTCCTACGCCGAGTCGAACCGGATGACGACGACGACGTCGAGGAGGACAACCTGACATGGTGCGCCGCGGGCCTCGAATCATTGCGATCAGTGACATGGGACCGTGTCAGGGAGGCTACCAGCAGCGACGTCGACATGCACACACTGGAGGAAATGGCAACCGACGGCATCCCCGACTCGAAGATCGAGATGCCAGAGACGATTCGCGACTATCACCAGTACCGCGAAAACATCACATCGACAGACGGAGTGATCCTATACAAGGACAGGGTTATCATACCGCCCTCACTCCGCGGTGAGGTACTGAGCACCCTACACGCTGCCCACCAGGGCGTATCGATGATGACCGCCCGTGCAGAATCCTCTGTGTTCTGGCCAGGCATATCGGCCGACATCAGCACCACTCGGAAAAATTGCGAACACTGCCACCGGATGGCACCCTCACAACCTGGAGCGCCGCCCATCCCACCGATCCCGGTCGTTTACCCCTTCCAGGCAGTGTGCTCGGACTTCTTCGTACACAGGGGCGTACACTACCTCGTGACGGTGGATATATATTCAAACTGGCCAATCATATCGCAGTCGACAGGTGGCGCCACCGGCCTCATCAACCACTTACGTCGCGCCTTCGTGACGTACGGGACGCCAGAAGAGCTCGCATCGGACGGGGGTCCGGAGTTCACCTCTACCGAGACCAGGTCTTTCCTGCACAGATGGGGCGTACACCACCGCCTATCATCGGTGGCCTTCCCCCACAGCAACTGTCGTGCAGAGATTGGGGTGAAGACGATGAAACGACTCATCACCGACAACACCGGTCCGAAGGGAGAACTGGACACTGACGCTGTGCAGATAGCGATACTACAATATCGCAACACACCCGACCCTGACACAAAGATCTCCCCGGCAATGTGTGTCTTCGGCCGCCCGACACGCGATTTCATCCCGATTATCCCCGGGAAATACAGACCACATGAGACTTGGCGTGAGACACTCAAAGCAAGGGAGGAAGCCCTCCGTAAACGCCACATCCGCACAGCTGAAACCTGGGCGGAGCACACTAAACGCCTTCCACCACTCGCGGTAGGGGACTTAGTCCGCGTACAGAACCAGACAGGACCTCACCCCAACAAATGGGACAAGACGGGCTGTATCGTTGAGGTACGTCAGCACGACCAATACGCGATCAAGATTGACGGATCGGGCAGAGTCACACTTCGGAACAGGAAATTCCTGCGCAAGTTCAGCCCAGTTCACTACGACCGGCCGCCAACCCGATCGATCTATGACGACCTAGCAACCCGCGTCACCGTACGAACACCCGTCGTGACACCGCAACTACCTGACTTCGATAACGACCCTGCGACACCTGCGACGCAGACGGGGCACACACCGCCACCGACACTGACGTCAGCGAGAACACCCCAGCGCAAGACACCGCCCGCTGCAGTCACGCCTGCAACCCCAGGACGAGACACACCGAGGCGCGCGATCCTCCAGACGCCACCACCAGCCCCAGAGACCCCGAGATTTCCACCCCCATCGGAGCCTGACGTGGAACCACCAGCACCAGCAATTGGTCAACGACGATCCACCAGAGCGACCAGCGTGCCTACCTGGCACAAGGACTACTCCATGGGATAGTCAATAAACAATTATCAGCCTTTATCCAGTAGCATAAAGACTCGGAGGGAGATAGAGAACATTATAACCGGTCCCTTACTCCCGCATAATAACCGGTCCCTTATACCAGTGCGCATGCGCTACTAGAAACGGAACAATTACACACTCGCATTTCAACCTGTTCAATACTTGTTTAGTTATTGTCATTTCACGCTTTCTCTTTAGTAAAGTGACTGAACAAATGGAACTCTGTTCTTATTTACCTACTTATGTGAACACGTATTCTCTGCGTTGTTCAGCACGAACACCAAACTTTAAGCCCGACTCACTGTTACGGGTGATCTCCGAATGTGCTTGTCCAAATCTGTTTCCCGAATTGAGTCCTAGAGGGGGGAGGGGAGTCCTGTTGGAAATTGTTCACCGCTGCGCCGCTGTAACATCAGCTTCTCCGCTGTTTCGGCTGTGAACTCATGACATCCGAACACGAGGGGACAGTGCTGTTGAAAATTTCATTTTTACGTCGCCCCGCTGCTGTCAATTTACCTTATCCAGCTTCTCTCGATCCGCCGTCTCGATCGGCTCAAATGATGACATCCGAAGACTGAGGAGGGGGCAGAAAACCATGTCTGCTCTCCAACTGCACAAACCTTTCACAGTCAACAAAAGACACATTGACCGTTTCATAAAAACAAACATTCACGCTCACATTCAATGGGGGGGGGGGGGCAGAACCATGTCTCCCCCCGGAGAAATTCCAGGGGTGCAGCAGCTGCCACCCACCCCCCAGCTGTTCCCGAGCCTATGAGAGGGGATGCTGTTGTGGTTGGTTTCTCCTTTCTCGACGAGGTCTTACCAAAGCAAGATCGAGTATCTACAGCAACGATCTGTTTTCTTTAATAAACGATCCATTTTCAAATCACATATATCTATGAATCGTCAAACTCTAACCGTCGCCGTAATAACACAAGTAATTTGTTGCCATCTGGAATACATTTGTAAGTGGCAATTTAATTTTTTTTTGTTAAACTACACCTTGCTCATGCGGCTCGCCAAATCATCCAAATTGCACCACTTGAGGCTCACAAACCTCGAACAACAGCCCTTTGTTGAAATATTGGGGGCTAAAGCCAAAAAATATCTGGACTACAGCCCGTTACCCAAAATCGTGGGGGCTCAGCGAAATGATGGCATTGGCCGATAGGTGGCCTTAATCGTCACCGGTCTGTCCGACAGATGGCGACAATTTTATGAATAAATACTGTTGTCCAGATAAATAACGTGCGGAGCAGGCTCTTTATAAGGGCGGTGACCTTCGCTAGCTAATAAATATCTTGCACCCCACTGTTTGCCACGTTGGCAAGACAGTAGCCAAGTGACAGCTTCTTCGTTCGCCAAACCCAACAGGGGTAACAACGTTTCTCATTCGGTGAATGTATACATTAGCCAAACTTTAGCGCATCGCTTCAAATCAAGACGAGTGAAGAGGTGCGTCTACGTCTACAGACTACATACATGATACAGTCTCAGAGACTCGTAGTAAGTAGGCTACATGCTCAGGCAGCTGTCAATTATCTGCACCCGGAAACGCCACCAGACTGGGTTTGCTTCCTATATATATATATATATCTGTAACATGTAAACAGCTGTTGCGTTCTTGTTTGTATGTTTGACATGCTGTTGAACAAAACGACTGTCAGTGTCGTCTCAATTTGGGACGTAAAAGAACCACTGAGGACGACAAGCACCCTGGCAGTGACCACCCTCAGTGCCAGCATAGAAAGGTCGGCTTGGCGATAATGTTCTGAAAAAGGCTGACTAGTTGAATGAGACCTCATAAGATCATAACATTTACATTGTAACCACACAAAATAAAGATTAGTCAGTTAATAGAACGTTGCCTAGTACTGGAAACAACTAGAACTGGGCCGGGGATGAGACTGACAAACACTGAAACACTGACATAATCAGATATTAATTTCGTAGACTACTAATTTATGTCAGCAGTATCTGTGACCGTAGTAGTTTACTAGTAGCAACCAAGTAGGCTACATATATGCCATACGTTTATGATTAACTGGAATTGGTTATGCAAGGTTTTCTCTTGATGTCATTGGCCTGATTGGGTAGCACATATTCTGAAAAATGAAAACAGAGGGCAAAAGGAAAGGAAAGGCAGACGTATGTAGTTTATGTGCTGTTTTGTTCATTATGTACAGTCAGCCAGGCTGTCTTCGCTTTCTAAACAGACTGCTTTAACTCTAGACAATGCCAATACATTTGCATTGAGGTAACAGGAAGAAACCGCATATCATATTAGTCAATGTGTGTAAACTGTTCCTGAAAATGATACGGTATAGACTGATGGAGCGTTCGAATGTCATAGTCAGCAGAGATTGAATAATATCAATTGATAAGCTATCCAAGATGTGTCCAAGAGAGATTGAATATGTCCAGTGTATTATGACTGAAAAAGACAATATTGTAAACAATATGCTACCTGGAACTGGGACTCAAAGGAGATTTTTAATGACACAAATAGTTTGAGTTGGAAAAAATTCAATATATACAACTTTTAAATCATAACTGAGAGATTGAATGATTTGACTGTGGTGTAATGATACAATTGGATAAATTGAATGATGTAATTGGAACAGATTAAATGATACGACTGACAAAGGAATAAACGCGATGATGGTTTTGCTCGAGCAAACTGGATAGGCCTGGTTGCATTATGTGGTAAATGTTGCCAATATGTTGTAAATGTTGCTGGCAATGTTTTCTCTCACTCCACATCTATAAAACTGTATATTTTTTTTATACACAATCAGATAATAAATAATAGTAATTACATAGGGAATGATGTGATCATAGTTGCCATTTAATTTGCAATGCATGTGTTTGTGCATATTTTGGACGGGAGATTTTATCCTATATCTGTCAACATTGCGGGGACTTTCACTTTTACCACACTGTCAGGATATAGCATTTGTCATCTTCACTCATGCTGCGAGACTGCGAGTATCAGTTACATTAATCAGGTCTCTCAGGTATACGTCTGACTCTTTCTCTTTAACAGTACAGGATATGTTTTGCTGCCATGTTTTTTCTGACAGTCACTTGTCAACAGTGTACTAAGAGTAATTTATAATAATCTTACTGACGATGACGACATTGTTAAATAGATTTGCCACATAGGCAAGACAGTAGTGAAGTGACAGTGTCTTCGTTCACCAAACCCAGCAGGAGTAACGACGTTTCTCATTCGGTGACTTTATATATTAACCAAACTTTAGCACATCCCTTCAAATCAAGAGGTGCGTCTACGACTACGTCTACAGTCTCAGAGACTCGTAGTAGGCTACATGCTCAGGCAGCTGCCAATTATCTGCACCCGAAAACGCCACCAGACTGGGTTTGTTTTCTCTTTACATATCTGTAACATGTAAATTCTAAACAGCTGTTGTGTTCTTGTTTGTATGTTTGACATGCTGTTGAACAAAACGAGTGTCACTGGGCCGGGTCTGAGACTGACAAACAGTGACATATTAATTTCATAGTCTACTAATTTATGTCAGCAGTATCCGTGACCATGGTGGTATACCAGTAACTACCAAGTAGGCTACATATATGCCATACGCCTATGATTAACTGGAGTTGGCCATGCAAGTTTTTGTCTTGATGTCATTGGCCTGATTGGGTGACAATATTCTGAGAACTGAAAACAGAGGGCAAACGGAAACGAAAGGCGGCGTATGTATGCATGTAGTTTATGTGCTGGTTTATTCATTATGTACAGTCAGCCAGGCATTGAACATCCACCTCCATTGAAAATCCCTAAACAATCTCAAGCGTGGCTGCTATGTAAATGTGATATAAATACACTGTACGTTCATTGTCAATTCATTTGTTGATAACCGGCTGGAAGCAATAGAGTATAGAGGTGCTGTGCATATAATTGTTTATTTGGGCGAGAAAAAAATGTGCAGCTCGTGAATTAAATAAGTGCTAGCTTGAGAACTTTACAATATGGATCTTTTTGCAAGTTTTAAGATTTAGATTTTCATAAAAAACAACATATTTCTGTTAAGACGTAAGTGTGCTCATTGGGTGGACCAGTATATATATATATATGTTGTGTGATGAATCGAGCCACGTCCGATTGCTGTAATTCAAGTGTCGGCAACCTGCGGCCCGCGAAGCTATTTCATGCGGCCCACTGACTAAAAACGAGATGACATACATTACATCCCACGTGATGACAACGTGCATTTGCATGGTACACGTCATTCCATGGGAGAAAGAACCAAATTAGATGTTTTGTTCATTGGAAAGTTTCGAAGAGAAGCTCTCCACGGGCTATATTGCATCACTCCTTGAAAGCCTGTGTAAATAAATAATTGAGAACCCAGAGCCATGCATGTTATTAAATTAAATACTTCCATACTGTAAGCACAGTATCGGGGGTGTAAGGTAAGGAGGGTAAGGGATAGTACCTCACGGTGAATGACAGCCACGTCCCACACAGGACGGTCAGGATCCCATTTGGTTCCCCCTCCTTGTCTAGCTCACATATGGCTCCTTGTGTCTGCATGTGTACGGCAGCACCACACCCCGGGCAACGGCTTTGGCTGGCCGGCCAAACTATGTGAGTGCCTTTCCGAAGGGTTGTCCCCCCTGTTAGTACACACCTGTCGGCGGAGTAGACGGAAGAATCCCCAGAGGTCAACGGCTACGAAGATGGGAGATGGAAAGGCCTGGTGTCGGGCCAAGGGCGCATCAGGGATTTAGAATGATAAGCGGCCAGAACTGTCCAGAAAGCAATGGCAAACTACTGGAATGTACACTGCCGAAAACCCAGATTAAATCATGATTGCAAAAAGAATCGATATGGGACTCGGTGGTGAGTCCCCCAAGCCAGAAGAGTCCTTAACGGCTATTGGGGAAGAGCCAGAAGCAACCGGGAGTACTACTTGAGCTGGTGAAGGCAATGTGCTCGACTGTCTAGAGAAGGGAAAGAAGTTCAGTGGATTGCTAAAAAACAAAACGAGAATAGCAACTTGGTATGTCCGCAGCATGGCGGCTGGAAAAATGGACAGTGTTATAGAAGAAGCGAAGCAAAACAATATAAGTGACCTAGGAATAGCAGAACACCAATGGGTGGGACAAGGTCATTTTATACCACACGCTGGAGGAAAATTCATATACTCCGGACAAACAAAGGCAGGACAAGGAGGTGTAGCAATATTTCTGAGTAAACAAATAGCAAATACAGTACTTGGATACAAACCAGTAAATGACAGAATTCTGAGCATAAGGTTACAAGGAAAAGTGAAGAATAATACAAGTCTATGCACCGGCATCAATAGCAGAAGAAGAAGAAATAGAAGCTTTTTATACTAATTTGCAAGGTGAAATAGACGAATCCAAGAAATTGGACATCACCATTGTCATGGGCGATTTTAATGACAAGGAATAGGACAAAGACAAGACAAGATAGAACGAGGAACAATCGGAAAATTTGGAATAGGAGAGAAATGAAATGGGAGAATGACTTGTTGAGTTTGCCATTGCTAACAACCTCACACCTCACAATCATAAATACAAATTTCTCAAATCACCCTAGAAGAATCTACACGTGGACATCGCCCGATGGAAAGACTAGAAATCAGATAGACTACATCATGATACAAAAGAGATGGATATCAGCAATAAGAGGTGCACGAACACTATCAGGAGCAGACTGGATCTGAACTACTACTGATGGCAGACATGAAACTTATGTTGAAAGTGAAAAAAGGAGTGACAACAACACAGAGATATGATGTAAAAAATTTGACAAACGAATACACAGTATCTGTGAAGAATCGATTTACAACTTTACTGACAATGACAGACGATACTGCACTCCTTTTCACTATAACATTCGGCCTAACAAACGTAATCATGTCTGTAAAAGAACACAGTGAGAAAAAGGGCTTGTTACTTAATGTGAAGAAAAAAAGATCATGGACACTGACAAATGCATTGAAAAAACAAGAAATTGCAATCAAAGGGGAGCAAGTTGAAAATGTGAACCACTACGAATACCTTGGAGCAAAACTACAAGGAGACAGCAAGACATCATCAGAGATCAGAAGAAGAATAGCCATAGCAATGCAGAATCTAAATAATCTGAAAAATGTATGGAAAGGACCAAACATACCAACAAAGATAAGAATTTTAAAAACTTGCATTTCCTCAACAGCTCTATACGGGAGCGAAACGTGGACACTGAACAAAGAAGACAATAGAAGAATACAAGCGTTTGAGATTAAATGTTACAGAAAAGTCCTATGAGTGCCATGGATAACAAGAACAACCAATGCAGAGATCCTTAAAAAATTAGACATAAAGAACTGTCAACTAGTGAATAGAATAAAAGGACTAAAACTGAGTTATTTTGGCCTCATCGAAAGACATAATTCCTTAGAGATACAATCCTAGAAGGCAAAGTGGAGGGAAAGAGAGGAAGGGGAAGACCAAGGAGAAGATGGGAGCAGGACATCAGCGACTGGTTGGAAGATGACATCGTGAGAGCAGGGAGACGAACGGCAGACAGAGAAGCATATTGTGGGATCATCCGGGCAGCTACGTCTCATAGAATATGCTGAACCTAAGAAGAAGCACAGTATAGGGTACTAAATAAAAGAAATCAGAAGAAATTGCGGCATGTCCACCTTGCTTGCCTTTTACCTGGTCCCACATATTTCAGTATCGGTGTAATCTCTCTTTTATGCCCTCATTAAAACAAATGGAAACTCAAATTGTTAGGTACTATTAGGCCATTTAGTATATGTTAACGATCTACTCTAGACAGTAGGTTTTGGACTTGGTAGCATAGCGACTGGACACTGGTATGTTGACTAGAACTAGAACAAATAAGATCTCATTGGTTCGGTCCATACACGGGCATATAGACTGCAGAATATGGACATGTCAGTGGAGAATGGATTCCTCATTAAAATGGAATGATAGGAACTCAAGTTTTTAGGTACTATAGCAGGCTAAGAGATACATTTTCAACTTAGACACTTGGGTCTTTGGCTTGGTAACTGTGCATAACTAGAACACATGTGACGCCATATCAGCATATACCACAGAATAAAATTGTTCATCTGTGTCAGATTGGATCGTTAATTCACGATTAATGCTAACATGTTGATATAAAACTTGACAGTTGTCATCTCAGACATACTTAATCCAAACTTTTTTTTTTGACTTTCACTAACGATTGTAACGTATCCTATAAATATGGCTAATATAGTTTATGCTACTTCAATTCAAACTCAAACCAACGTACACGTCCATATTATGCATGTAGGTCAGACACACTTTACAAGATAATATGAAGAAGATTAAACAAAAGACTACAATAAATCTATGTTTTGCTGGATCATTATGTGCATATTTAGTGAGGACTTTATCCCTTCTAGCCTGATCTTGGACATCTGCATGGTGTCATTATTAGTACGTGACATTCAGTCAGTGTTGTACACAACATATCCTAATAGGCATGACTATTGGGGAGGGGTTTACTATTGTGATAGTGTATGACAACTGTGTAGCAGTGCTACTATTGCAATATCCTCTGAGTCTCATATGTCGAGATATTATCACGTTCTTGTGTAATGGAACAGTGAGTGCCCAGGGGAAGCATTCTGAAACAAAAAGGTATGGATACATAGCACCATCGCATGGCCTTGGAAGCAGTTGATTTCTAAAATAGTGAATCTGTTAATGATGTGTCAGTGGGTACAAACATTGACGTTAGGTCAATAAATAAGTAAAATTACAAAATGCTTGGTTACGAACATTGCCGTTGTGAGGCGCAAGTAGTCATGTTGATCAGTTTGCAAAGTATTGTTTCTATCGATAGTTCAGTGCATTTTCGACAATAACCATCGATTGTTAATTTTGTTGTCAATAGTAAACTTATCATCACATTGATTATCGTGATGCATCAAATTCTGTAGTTCGATGCATTGTTACACTTCTGTTTCCTCAAGCGGCATGTCAACTAATCCTTGACTGTCACCATCAGATTGGCTCATAGCAGATTTTTTGGTTTCGATTGATTATTGACATGAAGGAAATCATTTAACAAAATCACTAGTACTGGTACATCCTGAATTATAATGTGGCTGGAGAGTAAATTAACAGTCTAAGATGTTCAACAAACTCCCTCAGCATCATTTAATAACATAATTTAAAAATAAGTTATTACAGACATTCCAAGGAATTAATTCCTATTGAATGTCCGATTGTTTAAATATTATAATTTATTGTTTATAATAATAAAAACACTGAACAATGTCAAGTGCAGATTACATGAACGTGAATGTATGTACAGTTTCACAAGAACTGTACATTTGTATATATTTGACTAGTCTCTCTAATCAGGCCATCTCTTTAATCAGGCTGTTTTGTATCCTATGGGGGCTGGCTTTAGAGAGGTTATACTGTAGTTCGCTGGTGTGGTTTAATTATGTCTACTTTATAGTCCTGTTTCTACACTCCGTTAACCTAATGAATTAATATCATTGTTACAATAGACAGATGCATTGTGGGTAACCATAACATCGTGATGATGCTTTATCAAAGTCAAACACGGCATGTTCTATATCAAGACAGTAGATGTAATTTCAGTGACTGACTTTGCTACATAACAATGTCATGTTTGTTTGAAGTAATTTGAGCCAGGGTAAAGAATGAGTTACATTATGCAGTGTGTACAAACTCTGTGGTCCATTTGTTTGTTGACTTAATTAGTAATTTGAACTGACTTAGTCAACAAAGAGTTCATGTTTTCAAACAGACTGGTTTGACTCTAGACATTGCCAATAAATTTGCATTCAGGTAACAGGAAGAAACCACGTACGTATCATATTACTCAATGTGTGTTCTGTTCCTGAAAATGATACGGTGTAGACTGATGGAGAGTTCGAATGTCATGGTCAGCAGAGATTGAATGATATCAATTGATAACCTGTCCAAGATGTGTCCGAGAGAGATTGAATATGTCCAGTGTATTATGACTGAAAAAGACAATATTGTAAACAATATGCTACCTGAAACTGGGACTCAAAGGAGATGTTTAATGACACAAATAGTCTGAGTTGGAAAAAATTCAGTGTACAACTTTTAAATCATAACTGAGAGAGATTTAATGATTTGACTGTGGTGTAATGATACAATTGGATAGATTGAATGATGTAATTGGAACAGATTAAATGATACGACTGACAAAGAAATAAACGTTATGATGATTTCGCTTGAGCAAACTGGATAGTCCTGGCTGCAATATGTTGTATGTGTTGTTGGCAATGTTTTCTCTCACTCCACATCTATAGAACTGTATAGTTTTATTCACAATCAGATAATAAATAATAGTAATTACATAGGGAGTGATGTGATCATAGTTGCCATTTAATTTGCAGTGCATGTGTTTGTGCATATTTTGGATGGGAGATTTTATCCTATATCTGTCAACATTGCATGCACATTTACCACACTGTCAGAATATAGCATTTGTCACCTTCACTCATGCTGCGAGTATCAGTTACACTAATCAGGCCTCTCAGGGGTACGTCTGACTCTTTCTCTTTAACAGTACATGGGTACAGGAGATGTTTTGCTGTCCTGTTTTTTCTGACAGTCACTTGTCAACAGTGTACTAAGAGTAATTTATAATAATTTTACTGACGATGACGACATTGTCAGATAGAAAAGATGCACATATGCTCAGGCCAACGTCTTAGCACAAAAATGTCTCGTTTGCAGCTCTACCATTAAAACTTCCCTATTTAATTCTTACTCTGGTACTATGTACACCTCAAGTCTTTGGTGTAAATAAAAAAAAAAAACAGAGTTTGAAAGGTATTACTGTTGCATATAACAACAGTTTTAGAATTTTACACAATTTGTCATCACGCTGTAGTGCAAGTTTTATGTTTGCTACAAACAGTGTTAAATCGTTTATTGAACGTATGCATTCATGCATATATAGCTTATTATATCGTCTTCAGCAGTCTGAAAATCCACTTTTTGTTAATTATTTTATACTGATATACATTTGAGAAGTTCTGTGTTTAAATACTGGACTACCCAATTGTATACTTATAGTTGAACGCACATTTTATATATATGCTTTTTATTAACCATCTATATTTTTATTCCATGTGTGTCTATCTTTTTATTTTATTTATTTATGTATTTATTTTTATTTACTAGTATTGTATGTATACATATGGACTTTTGTCTGAAATAAACATTATTATTGTTAGTATTACAGCTACTGAGAAATCATCTTGTCAGCACTGTGGGTTGAGGGTGAATTGTTCCAAAAAGGTATGTCCTCAAATGTTATGAAAGCCAGGTTTATAGCAGTCACCACAAAGGCCAACACAGTGGTCGACTCCTGACCGACCAATGACTCAGGGTGATTGATGGTGTTGATTCATGAGCTGTTTAGTACCTGGGTATTTACAAGGCTGGAAAACTTACTGTCAGAAAATGACACAGATTTTAACAGTACACATGCAGTCATCATGTATCTGCTTTTGATTCCTTGCAGTGCATTATATTCAGATATATACATCAGTAGTGGACTTGTAACTTATTCTATTATTGGAATGATCACTAGAAGTGGTTAATCACCCAGATTGCTGATACCTCAAGTGAGTTTAGTGGTTTTCTAAGTCCACATCATTGAATGATTTTAAGGGTTAGCTGTTACAGTGAGGTCAGGGAGCTTTGGCAGGTCATTGGAAATTGTTAGGTTGGTGAAGTGTTCAGAATCTCATTGATAAGGATGAAAGTAAAAGTAATGTGTAAGGATGAAACCTTAATTAGATCATAATACACAAAAGGGGGCAGCTGTAGGAAAAAGGGCAGTTAAATAAGTTAGTCTTTAATCGGGACTATTTACTGTTGTTACAAAATGACAGTTATTGTTAGGATTAAAACATATTGGACCATGGACAGAAAGTATAAATGAATTTGTTTGTACTAAAAGGTTGGCATAAGTATTACCACCAGCTTTGCACCCCTAATGGAGCAACAAACCAAAGGTGCTTAGGGCAGTAGTTATCACCATTAAAGGTTGTTCTTCCTCTTTGTCGCCTCTGTACAGGCTTACAGGGGTGAGGGTGAATCTTAAACTGGTTCCTACAGACCATTTTATTTCTGCTGTCAGTATTTCACCAATTATGACATTGCCTGTAGGCGGTAATTTTTTCCTGATAAATCGAATATATTGTGATGTTGCATCAGGGGTCACAGACGAAGTGACGCATATATATTTACATGTAGTGAAAACACCAAGACACACCGTAGATAAAGTAGTTCTATTAATGGAGAAATCAATAGTATTCCATTATTGGATGTTCTGTTGAGTGTGCATTGCTGTCACTAAATGCGCATTTGTTGACTCGAGTAAACATACTGTACCAATACACTGCAGTCCCTGTCCATCCACAGTCATCTACCTAGACCCCTGTAGCTACGACATTGCTATCATATACACACAGAAATAATTTTTGGCAAGTCTTGAGTTAATCAAAATTTGGCTTGTATGGAAGCCATTCACATCAATCACAGCCATTGTTGGCCAATTTACCTTATTCAATGACAAACCAGTGTTTTTTTAGCCATTTATTTAATTAGAATTGATCCATTCAATTTGTTTCATTACCAAGCCTTTAGCCAGAAATATGTTTTGCCAGTATTGAATTAATCAAGAGTATGCCCGTTAACATGCAGACGGGTTGCATGGAAGTCATTCACAGCAATCACAGCCATTATAGGCCAACTTAGTTTTTCCATTGATAAACCAGTGTCATTTGAGCCATTTATTTAATTAATACTGATCCCCCCATTAAAATTTGTTTTACTACCAGTTAATAGTCATTAATATGGGCCCCTAGACTTGGAACTATTAGTTAAGTTAGTGCCCAGCTGCCCTCTCTAAATTCCACCTGTCTTATCAGTTGTAATGACCCATCTTGGCCAGTCATCAGACGGTCTTGAAGATGGGCAGGTGGGTGTCTGGCTAAGCCTCTGTTCCTGGGCACATCTCATACCTGATCGGGAAACAGCTTTAGGTACCAGAGAGGGGGATGCCTGGAGCAAGAGTCAGTGGGTTAGAAATCTATTAAGACCACCAATCTGTGAATCCACGACAGACAACATACATGTGACATTTGCCTCTTCTCTCGAATCTTTTAATTCCCCTGGCATACTGTAGTCACCACGGACTGTGTGCAGTAGGAACAGTTAAACTACTTTGAAGGTAACGCTACCCATGGTTAACTACCTTGGAGGTAAACATTATGTTTGCCTTGAATGCATGAGTGATGGGTAGTCCACAGGACAGCTAAACACAAGGTAGTTGGGATTTTCTTGGGAATTCCCTGTTATTTTAACACATAAATGTATCGCAGCGGTCCCTGCTAGATAAAGGGGGAGGTACCAATTAAATAAGTCACAACAAGATAAAGTAAACTAAAATCAGTATTTATTATACTCTCTATCTCTTACTCTATATATATAATTACTAACAACCCACCATGAAATCACATCCACATAGACTCCAGACCAGTTACGACAGGGTGTGACCACACACACACACCCCCCCCCCACACACACACACCCTGCAGGCTCTCCATCCTGCATACCAACTCCCTTATTTTTCCTCTGCAATTCTCTATATCTAAACTTGCCTGACTACCGAATTTAAATCAACCAATAGGGGGGGCTTCATCTTTCCCGCCAAGTACACCCAAAGACAAAGCCAGCTACTAGACTACAGATAATTAATAACGTGGTTTAACATGTGGTTTCTCTAAGACTCCAACATACGTTTCCAAATCTGCCTGTCTTGCGCTATCCTCTGCCAGATGGTGCCCTTCCAGTACTCGTCTAGTTCATCTCTCCACCATCTCGCTGGTCTTCCTATAGATTGTTTCCCTTCGTAAGGTCTCCAGGTTGTGATACGCAATGTCCATCGGTTGTCTGCTGATGTGCCCTGCCCAGGTCCACTTCTGTTTTCTGATTTGTTCTATCACGTCTATGACCTTTGTCTTCTCTCTTACCCAGATGTTTGTTTTTCTCTCCCAATATGTGATGTTTAACATACTTCTTTCCATCTTTGTTTGTGCAGCTGCCAGCTTGTTCTTTGCCTGGATGGTGAATGACCATGTTTCCGCGCAGTATGTAAACGCTGGAAGTACGCATGAGTTGAAGACTTTTTTGTACTTCTTGCAGTGTAGTAGCACATATGAGTATGTTGTCGGCGAAGTGAAGATGACTAAGATATTCTTCGTCTATCCTCAAGCCTCTGGTTTCCCTGGTCAGTCTTTGGAATATGCTTTCGATTGTTGCCAGCCAGAAACAGCTTGGGCGGTATGGTGTCACCCTGTCATACTCCTCTCTTGATGTTGATCTTGTTGCACTTTTTGTGTAGGTGGACTGTCACCGAGCTGTTGATGTAGATGTCTTTCAGGAGTTCGATGTACACGTCTTCTATCCCCTGTTTTTGACGGGATGTTATATTCTCGGCATTTCTATTTCAGTTGATTTACGACGATGTGTATATGATCTGTCGGTGAATATCTGCTTCTGAATCCTGCTTGCTCTTGTGGTTGGTTTGTACCTTGTCTAGCCTATTCGTTAGTATCTTTGTGAGTAATTTGTAGATGATTGATAACAGACATATCGGTCTGTAGTTCTTTAAATCTTTCTTATATCCCTTCTTGAAGATTAACACCATCTTTGCATTCTTCCAAGCGGTGGGTATTCGTCTTTCTGATAAGCATTTAGTATACAGCTTAGCCAGTGTCTTCAAGATGATATCTTCTCCTGCTTTTAATGGTTCAGTGTTTACATGGTCGTTGCCGGATGTCTTCCCATTCTTCATATCTCTTAGCCCTGCTTCCACCTCCCATGGTGTATCTCTGGTACCTCTTTTGTGTCGGTGTGAACTATGGTACTCTGTTCACTGTCGTATAGCTCAGTGTAGAATTTCTCTATTCGTTCCATGTTCATGTCTAGTCTTGTATTTCTCTACCCTGGTTGTCTAGATGTGTAATCAGTCTGTCTCGGCCTAGTGCCTGTGTTCTTCTGGCTTTCTTCAGGCTCTTTGATGCCTCTGTCTCTCTGTCTCTCTGTCTGTCTGTCTGTCTGTCTCTCTCTGTCTGTCTCTGTCTCTCTCTGTCTGTCTGTCTCTGTCTCTGTCTGTCTGTCTCTGTCTGTCTCTGCCTCTGCCTCTGCCTCTGTCTGTCTGTCTGTCTCTCTCTCTCTCTCTCTCTCTAAATTCCTGTACACGTTACCTTGAGGGTAGTGTATCTATCTTGGATTAATGAATCTCTTATTTCCTTATATAGAAATTCTACACCATTTTATTGCTATATTTATGTGACATTATTAGTAGTATTTTTGATACATTTAAACTTTTTTATTTGCAATTGTACACTATTTTATATATTTTAATATGTTGTGAATGGCCACGAATAATTTGGATCTGGCAGTATATCAGATAAAATATATCATTATTAATCTCTCACTCTGTCCTTACAGGTTCTACATAAGCAGAGTGTATCATCTAGACATGGTGTCGACGACGCTGGTGCTGTTGGTCGCCCTGGTGGGGTGTATACAGGGGGAAGACAAGTACTGGGACTACATCGTCATTGGGGCCGGGCCAGGCGGGCTACAGATGGGCCATTTCCTGCAGAAGGCAGGTCGCAATTACGTCCTGCTCGAGAGAAATAGCGTAGCTGGTAAGTGGTGTTTTTGTGGGAAACTGTGTCAAAGGGAGGCAGGCAGCTCAAGTTAGTACTTTGAAGTTTGATCTTTTTAATTAAAAGAAATTAATGCAAAATCAAAATATAAAAAACAACCTTTTTAAAAACAACTATTGTAAAATAGGTCAGTAAAACACAGTTTATGCACATCAGAATAACCTGTGCTGTACAGTAAATTTGGTATTGAGACAAAACGGTGAACGTTTAAATAAATGGTTAAAACGCGTGTAGAACTCTTTTGTAAAGTACAGACATTAAGAATGATTTACATACATGGTCCACTGAAACATGGTGTGTTAACCCTGACAATTTACTCTTTGCAGCGAGCTTCTTTGAGAAATTCCCCCGCCACGATAAGTTGATCAGTATCAATAAAAGACACACCGGCAAGAAGAACACGGAGTTCAACCTGCGTCATGACTGGAACTCGCTGCTGAGTGACGATAAGAGTCTTCTCTTCCGACACTACTCGAAGCTCTTCTTCCCACAGCGTGTGCAGCTGCTGGAGTACATGGCAGACTACCAGAAGAAGCTCGGTATCAACGTTCAGTTCCACACAGAAGTAAGCAACATCAGAAAGGACGTGAATGCGACGACAAACAAGTCGTTGTTCCTCATGAATGACCAGCACGGAAACACTCTTAAGTGCAAGTATGTAGTTTCTTACATACACTTTACATGCACTGGCTCATATGTCTTGATAGGAGTCACTGACCATGTTTCACTGTTCTTTATTTTACTGTCTTTATTAGTTATCATGAGTACAATTGTAGTAGAAATACGTATAGCTGTATATTGAACACTGTAATTTAATATGTAGTCAGAAAAAAAACATTATGGCAACAACAAAGTGAATAGATACTGCTATGGCTGCATGCAATTAATTTTCTTAGGCAAAGTCCGTAGTGCAACTGCAGTTTGCAGCTGTGAAAAGGACATTTTATTTATATGGTTATGATGTATTTTAAAAATTTCTTAGGGTATTCAATTTATTTAATTCATTTAAATACCATAGTTCTTTTAGTTATTTACCTGTTAACTATTTCATTTATTCTTGCATTTTTGAAGTATTTAAAGTAAGAAATGGTAGTGTGCTATTGTAAACTATAATATCACACACATTTATATGTATAAAAGTGTATGAGCTGTTGTTTCCAATTAGTGTCACTATGGAAATTGTTGTATTGCATTGTAAGACTTGTGGTGTGTGCCAGGGTTCTCGTCGTTGAATTGCATTGTAAGACTTGTGGTGTGTGCCAGGGTTCTCGTCATTGAATTGCATTGTAAGACTTGTGGTGTGTGCCAGGGTTCTCGTCGTTGTATTGCATTGTAAGACTTGTGGTGTGTGCCAGGGTTCTCGTTGTTGTATTGCAATGTAAGACTTGCGGTGTGTGCCAGGGTTCTCGTTGTTGTATTGCAATGTAAGACTTGTGGTGTGTGCCAGGGTTCTCGTTGTTGTATTGCAATGTAAGACTTGTGGTGTGTTCCAGGGTTCTCGTTGTTGTATTGCAATGTAAGACTTGTGGTGTGTGCCAGGGTTCTTGTTGTTGCATTGCACTGTAAGACTTGTGGTGTGTGCCAGGGTTCTCGTTGTTGTATTGCACTGTAAGACTTGTGGTGTGTGCCAGGGTTCTTGTTGTTGCATTGCATTGTAAGACTTGTGGTGTGTGCCAGGGTTCTCGTTGTTGTATTGCACTGTAAGACTTGTGGTGTGTGCCAGGGTTCTTGTTGTTGCATTGCACTGTAAGACTTGTGGTGTGTGCCAGGGTTCTTGTTGTTGTATTGCACTGTAAGACTTGTGGTGTGTGCCAGGGTTCTTGTTGTTGCATTGCATTGTAAGACTTGTGGTGTGTGCCAGGGTTCTTCTTGTTGTATTGCACTGTAAGACTTGTGGTGTGTGCCAGGGTTCTTGTTGTTGCATTGCATTGTAAGACTTGTGGTGTGTGCCAGGGTTCTTGTTGTTGTATTGCACTGTAAGACTTGTGGTGTGTGCCAGGGTTCTTGTTGTTGCATTGCATTGTAAGACTTGTGGTGTGTGCCAGGGTTCTTGTTGTTGTATTGCACTGTAAGACTTGTGGTGTGTGCCAGGGTTCTTGTTGTTGCATTGCACTGTAAGACTTGTGGTGTGTGCCAGGGTTCTTGTTGTTGTATTGCACTGTAAGACTGGTGGTGTGTGCCAGGGTTCTCGTTGTTGAATTGCATTGTAAGACTGATGGTGTGTGCCAGGGTTCTCGTCGTTGAATTGCATTGTAAGACTTGTGGTGTGTGCCAGGGTTCTCGTTGTTGTATTGCACTGTAAGACTTGTGGTGTGTGCCAGGGTTCTCATTGTTGTATTGCATTGTAAGACTTGTGGTGTGTGCCAGGGTTCTCGTTGTTGTATTGAACTGTAAGACTTGTGGCGTGTGCTAGGGTTCTCGTCGTTGTATTGCATTGTAAGACTTGTGGTGTGTGCCAGGATTCTCGTCGTTGTATTGCATTGTAAGACTTGTGGTGTGTGCCAGGGTTCTCGTTGTTGTATTGCATTGTAAGACTTGTGGTGTGTGCCAGGGTTCTCGTTGTTGTATTGCATTGTAAGACTTGTGGCGTGTGCTAGGGTTCTCGTTGTTGTATTGCATTGTAAGACTTGTGGTGTGTGCCAGGGTTCTCGTTGTTGTATTGCAATGTAAGACTTGCGGTGTGTGCCAGGGTTCTCGTTGTTGTATTGCAATGTAAGACTTGTGGTGTGTGCCAGGGTTCTCGTTGTTGTATTGCAATGTAAGACTTGTGGTGTGTTCCAGGGTTCTCGTTGTTGTATTGCAATGTAAGACTTGTGGTGTGTGCCAGGGTTCTTGTTGTTGCATTGCACTGTAAGACTTGTGGTGTGTGCCAGGGTTCTCGTTGTTGTATTGCACTGTAAGACTTGTGGTGTGTGCCAGGGTTCTTGTTGTTGCATTGCATTGTAAGACTTGTGGTGTGTGCCAGGGTTCTTGTTGTTGTATTGCACTGTAAGACTTGTGGTGTGTGCCAGGGTTCTTGTTGTTGTATTGCACTGTAAGACTGATGGTGTGTGCCAGGGTTCTCGTTGTTGAATTGCATTGTAAGACTGATGGTGTGTGCCAGGGTTCTCGTCGTTGAATTGCATTGTAAGACTTGTGGTGTGTGCCAGGGTTCTCGTTGTTGTATTGCACTGTAAGACTTGTGGTGTGTGCCAGGGTTCTCATTGTTGTATTGCATTGTAAGACTTGTGGTGTGTGCCAGGGTTCTCGTTGTTGTATTGAACTGTAAGACTTGTGGCGTGTGCTAGGGTTCTCGTCGTTGTATTGCATTGTAAGACTTGTGGTGTGTGCCAGGATTCTCGTCGTTGTATTGCATTGTAAGACTTGTGGTGTGTGCCAGGGTTCTCGTTGTTGTATTGCATTGTAAGACTTGTGGTGTGTGCCAGGGTTCTCGTTGTTGTATTGCATTGTAAGACTTGTGGCGTGTGCTAGGGTTCTCGTTGTTGTATTGCATTGTAAGACTTGTGGTGTGTGCTAGGGTTCTCGTTGTTGTATTGCACTGTAAGACTTGTGGTGTGTGCCAGGGTTCTCATTGTTGTATTGCATTGTAAGACTTGTAGCGTGTGCTAGGGTTCTTGTTGTTGTATTGCATTGTAAGACTTGTGGTGTGTGCCAGGGTTCTCATTGTTGTATTGCACTGTAAGACTTGTGGTGTGTGCTAGGGTTCTCATTGTTGTATTGCATTGTAAGACTTGTGGTGTGTGCTAGGGTTCTCGTTGTTGTATTGCATTGTAAGACTTGTGGTGTGTGCTAGGGTTCTCGTTGTTGTATTGCATTGCAAGACTTGTGGTGTGTGCCAGGGTTCTCGTTGTTGTATTGCATTGCAAGACTTGTGGTGTGTGCCAGGGTTCTCGTTGTTGTATTGCACTGTAAGACTTGTGGTGTGTGCCAGGGTTCTCGTTGTTGTATTGCACTGTAAGACTTGTGGCGTGTGCTAGGGTTCTCGTCGTTGTATTGCATTGTAAGACTTGTGGTGTGTGCCAGGATTCTCGTCGTTGTATTGCATTGTAAGACTTGTGGTGTGTGCCAGGGTTCTCGTTGTTGTATTGCATTGTAAGACTTGTGGTGTGTGCCAGGGTTCTCGTTGTTGTATTGCATTGTAAGACTTGTGGCGTGTGCTAGGGTTCTCGTTGTTGTATTGCATTGTAAGACTTGTGGTGTGTGCTAGGGTTCTCGTTGTTGTATTGCACTGTAAGACTTGTGGTGTGTGCCAGGGTTCTCATTGTTGTATTGCATTGTAAGACTTGTAGCGTGTGCTAGGGTTCTTGTTGTTGTATTGCATTGTAAGACTTGTGGTGTGTGCCAGGGTTCTCATTGTTGTATTGCACTGTAAGACTTGTGGTGTGTGCTAGGGTTCTCATTGTTGTATTGCATTGTAAGACTTGTGGTGTGTGCTAGGGTTCTCGTTGTTGTATTGCATTGTAAGACTTGTGGTGTGTGCCAGGGTTCTCGTTGTTGTATTGCATTGCAAGACTTGTGGTGTGTGCCAGGGTTCTCGTTGTTGTATTGCATTGCAAGACTTGTGGTGTGTGCCAGGGTTCTCGTTGTTGTATTGCACTGTAAGACTTGTGGTGTGTGCCAGGGTTCTCGTCGTTGTATTGCATTGTAAGACTTGTGGTGTGTGCCAGGGTTCTCGTTGTTGTATTGCATTGTAAGACTTGTGGTGTATGCCAGGGTTCTCGTTGTTGTATTGCATTGTAAGACTTGTGGTGTGTGCCAGGGTTCTCGTCGTTGTATTGCATTGCAAGACTTGTGGTGTGTGCCAGGGTTCTCGTCGTTGTATTGCATTGTAAGACTTGTGGTGTGTGCCAGGGTTCTCGTTGTTGTATTGCATTGTAAGACTTGTGGCGTGTGCCAGGGTTCTCGTTGTTGTATTGCATTGTAAGACTTGTGGTGTGTGCCAGGGTTCTCGTTGTTGTATTGCATTGTAAGACTTGTGGTGTGTGCCAGGGTTCTCGTTGTTGTATTGCATTGTAAGACTTGTGGTGTGTGCCAGGGTTCTCGTCGTTGTATTGCATTGTAAGACTTGTGGCGTGTGCCAGGGTTCTCGTTGTTGTATTGCATTGTAAGACTTGTGGTGTGTGCCAGGGTTCTTGTTGTTGTATTGCATTGTAAGACTTGTGGCGTGTGCTAGGGTTCTCGTTGTTGTATTGCATTGTAAGACTTGTGGTGTGTGCCAGGGTTCTCGTTGTTGTATTGCATTGTAAGACTTGTGGTGTGTGCCAGGGTTCTTGTTGTTGTATTGCATTGTAAGACTTGTGGCATGTGCCAGGGTTCTCGTTGTTGTATTGCACTGTAAGACTTGTGGTGTGTGCCATGGTTCTTGTTGTTGCATTGCACTGTAAGACTTGTGGTGTGTGCCAGGGTTCTCGTTGTTGTATTGCTCTGTAAGACTTGTGGTGTGTGCCAGGGTTCTCGTCGTTGTATTGCACTGTAAGACTTGTGGCGTGTGCTAGGGTTCTCGTTGCTGTATTGCACTGTAAGACTTGTGGTGTGTGCCAGTGTTCTCGTCGTTGTATTGCACTGTAAGACTTGTGTGTTCCAGGGTTCTCGTCGTTGTATTGCATTGTAAGACTTGTGGTGTGTGCCAGGGTTCTCGTTGTTGTATTGAACTGTAAGACTTGCGGTGTGTGCCAGGGTTCTCATCGTTGTATTGCACTGTAAGACTTGTGGTGTGTGCCAGGGTTCTCGTCGTTGTATTGCATTGTAAGACTGATGGTGTGTGCCAGGGTTCTCGTCGTTGTATTGCCATGTAAGACTGGTGGTGTGTGCCAGGGTTCTCATCGTTGTATTGCACTGTAAGACTTGTGGTGTGTGCCAGGGTTCTTATTGTTGTATTGCACTGTAAGACTTGTGGCGTGTGCTAGGGTTCTCGTTGCTGTATTGCACTGTAAGACTTGTGGTGTGTGCCAGTGTTCTCGTCGTTGTATTGCACTGTAAGACTTGTGGTGTGTGCCAGGGTTCTCATCGTTGTATTGCACTGTAAGACTTGTGGTGTGTGCCAGGGTTCTCATCGTTGTATTGCACTGTAAGACTTGCGGTGTGTGCCAGGGTTCTCATCGTTGTATTGCATTGTAAGACTTGTGGTGTGTGCCAGGGTTCTCGTCGTTGTATTGCACTGTAAGACTTGTGGTGTGTGCCAGGGTTCTCGTCGTTGTATTGCATTGTAAGACTTGTGGTGTGTGCCAGGGTTCTCGTCGTTGTATTGCACTGTAAGACTTGTGGTGTGTGCCAGGGTTCTCATCATTGTATTGCACTGTAAGACTTGCGGTGTGTGCCAGGGTTCTCATCGTTGTATTGCACTGTAAGACTTGCGGTGTGTGCCAGGGTTCTCATCGTTGTATTGCACTGTAAGACTTGCGGTATGTGCCAGGGTTCTCATCGTTGTATTGCATTGTAAGACTTGTGGTGTGTGCCAGGGTTCTCGTCATTGTATTGCACTGTAAGACTTGTGGTGTGTGCCAGGGTTCTCGTCGTTGTATTGCATTGTAAGACTTGTGGTGTGTGCCAGGGTTCTCGTCGTTGTATTGCACTGTAAGACTTGTGGTGTGTGCCAGGGTTCTCGTCGTTGTATTGCATTGTAAAACTTGTGGTGTGTGCCAGTGTTCTCGTCGTTGTATTGCACTGTAAGACTTGTGTGTTCCAGGGTTCTCGTCGTTGTATTGCATTGTAAGACTTGTGGTGTGTGCCAGGGTTCTCATCGTTGTATTGCACTGTAAGACTTGCGGTGTGTGCCAGGGTTCTCATCGTTGTATTGTACTGTAAGACTGGTGGTGTGTGCCAGGGTTCTCATCGTTGTATTGCACTGTAAGACTTGTGGTGTGTTCCAGGGTTCTCGTCGTTGTATTGCACTGTAAGACTTGTGGTGTGTTCCAGGGTTC
Source organism: Escarpia spicata (assembly GCA_963995525.1). Lineage (NCBI taxonomy): Eukaryota > Metazoa > Annelida > Polychaeta > Sabellida > Siboglinidae > Escarpia > Escarpia spicata. Next base: position 58,790,046 of record OZ023210.1, on the reverse strand, counting down.
TCGTCGTTGTATTGCACTGTAAGACTTGTGGTGTGTTCCAGGGTTCTCGTCGTTGTATTGCACTGTAAGACTTGTGGTGTGTTCCAGGGTTCTCGTCGTTGTATTGCACTGTAAGACTTGTGGTGTGTTCCAGGGTTCTCGTCGTTGTATTGCACTGTAAGACTTGTGGTGTGTGCCAGGGTTCTTATTGTTGTATTGCACTGTAAGACTTGTGGTGTGTGCCAGGGTTCTCATTGTCACGAGTGGACTGAGCAAACCCGTCGAGCCAAAGTTTGGAGGGAGTGAGTTCACAGAAAATTACTCGGATGTCTCAATCAACCCAGATGACTACGAGGGCAAATCAGTGCTCATATTGGGTAAGTCATTGCATACTATGTCATTTGTGAATATGCATGCATGTGTGTGTAATAAAACTGTCCTTTCATATAGCCGTCTTTATTCGGGCATGTAGCAACTTGCTCTGCAAACTTTCTCAGTCTTATGGCATAATTACCTCACAAGGAACTTTTTTCTCTTTTGAATATTTTGACTGCTTCTTGCAGTCGTCATCAGCAGAATGATGTTACGGGTGTGTCACATAACCACTGTCATGTGACACAAGCTGGACAATGACTGCTGGAAGCTCCTGGCCGACGTCACGATTCAATGTAGGTTTTCCTCTGTGAATGTTGGTTGCCTCCTTTATCTTTCGTCAGTGCCAGTTCTCCTTGTGGTCTAAAATTGTGACGTCTTTCAATGAACAGTGATGGCCTGTGTTCAGTTTCTGTTCACTTATGGCTGATAGGGGTTGGCGACCTGGCAGATGTTCTTTCATTCTTGTACCAAGTGCTCTACCTGTTTCCCCTATGTAGTGCTGGTCACATTTTGGGCATTCAATTTCATATACTACATCACACTTTGCAGCCTTTTCTGTCCTTCGGGTGCACCAATAGTGACCTCAGGGTGTTGATAGGTTTGTGGTACACTGGTGTGTCGCAGGACTTGAAAATCCTTGCCAATTGTTCTGACAGTTTACTGATGTAGGGCAGGCCTGTGGCGTGTTGTCTTCTACTGGTTTCTGTGGTGTTGTTCTCCTTCTGTCTCCTTAGGTTAGTGATGGTAAACATCCATGGTTTGTAGCCGTTCGGTTTCAGTATTTTCTTGATATGCTCCACCTCTTTGGTCTTGTCCTCATCTTCTGTTACCAGCTTTCTGCTCTTTGTAGGAGTCTTCTCACTACTGATCGTCTGTGCTCTAGGCGATGATTAGAGTCCCAGTTCAAATACTGATCTGTGTGGGTTGCCTTTCGGTACACCTTTACCATGGTTGATACATCGTCCTTCAGATATATACACGTGTCTAGGAAGGCAAGCATACTGTCCTGTTCCGGTTCTACAGTGAACTTGATGTTATCGTCCACCGGGTTCAGATGATTTGTGAATCGCTCAACTTCACTCTCTTGTAACACTGAGAATGTGTCATCCACATATCTATATGTTTGGAGGATGGGGAGATTCCCTGGTGGCTCTTTCTTCACAACACTCCAAGTACAGTTCACCACTATCAGGGATACCGGTGACCCCATGGCTGCTCCCTTCTTCTGATACTGGTTACCCCATGGCTGCTCCCTTCTTCTGATACTGGTGACCCCATGGCTGCTCCCTTCTTCTGATACTGGTGACCCCATGGCTGCTCCCTTCTTCTGATACTGGTGACCCCATGGCTGCTCCCTTCTTCTGATACTGGTGACCCCATGGCTGCTCCCTTCTTCTGATACCGGTGACCCCATGGCTGCTCCCTTCTTCTGTTTGTAGTATACTCCATTGTAACTGAGGTACATGGTGTTCAGACAGAGTTCTAACAGTGTGATGATCTGGTTCACTGATAGTTCACATCTCTCTTTCAGTGTCTTGTCCTGGTTTAATCGGTCCCTGATCACCGATACTGATCTCTGTCACTGGGATACTACTGTCACATAAAATAACACCATTTTTCTTCCTGGTGGAACTTCCAAACTTTCGATCTTCTTTACAAATTGTGCATTGTTTTTCCAAAAATGTTTGGTTTTTCCAACCAGAATGGTGGCTAGAAACTTTGCCGTCTTGTATGTAATACTGCCAATACTTGATACTATAGGTCTTACTGGTACACTATCCTTGTGGATCTTAGGAAATCCATAGAATTTGGGAACTGTTTCCAATGTCCTTCTCCACCTTGTGTCACATGACAGTGGTCATGTGACACCCGTAACGTTATTCTGCCGATGAAGACTGCGAGAGGCAGTTGAATTATTCAAAAGAGAAAAACTAGTTTCTTGTGAGGTAATTATGTCATATTATAAACCCAGACACCAGATCTTCAATCCATTCAAGGGTTTCTCAGTTTTGTTCACTGCATAAGTTGTACAGATATGTCAATGCAAATTTATGCTAGTAGCCATTTTGGATCATAACAATCACAAGTTCCATACCACCCATTGGCGGGAGGGAGCATTCAGGTGTCTGCATGAACAGGTCTGCCAGGGGTAAAGTTGAATGCGCTCAACAAATGCTGAGGTATAAATTGAAGGATTTGCTTTGACATGTTTTAAATCTGTTGTTTCCAGGTCGGGGAAATTCAGCATTTGAACTTGCTGAGTCGATCTATGGTTCAACCAACTTCATTCACATGGTCGGTAGATCGAGAGTGAGGTTGTCTTGGGCAACACACTATGTCGGAGACCTGAGGTGAGACGGTGCTGCCATGCTGCACACAGTGGTCATACTGAGGACTATATTCTGAAAGGGAGCATTAATTATGTCATTTTCAATGCATTAATATAAAATAATCATGTTTCAAGGAACTTCATTGAATGGGTGCATTTGCACCTGTAACAGGGCCTGTAACCGTGTCACGATACATGGCGAGATTATGTGCGAGTGGAGCCGATTGGCGACATGAAGTAACTTGGTGCCTGATAGGGAATAGGAAGTTTTTGTTTTGGGGTGTAATCACATGAATGACATATAAAGACTGATAATACTTCTGGTTGAAAATATATATCCTCCTTCCTATGCAGGCGACAGTGCCACACATGTCGCCAGCTGACTCCAAAGTAAAAACGAGGCACGAGACGTACAGGCCTTATTATGCTTTTGGTAGGTTTCTGTGTGGAATAAAGACATTTTCAGTGTTTCTTTCATGAACATAAATAATGCAAACTGATTTACCATTATCTGTAGTTTTGTTATTTTTATCATGACACAGGTTTCACAGGTGGTACATTATTCTCATCACAACACTGGTTTCACAGGTGGTACATTATTCTCATCACAACACAGGTTTCACAGGTGGTACATTATTCTCATCACAACACAGGTTTCACAGGTGGTACATTATTCTCATCACAACACAGGTTTCACAGGTGGTACATTATTCTCATCACAACACAGGTTTCACAGGTGGTACATTATTCTCATCACGACACAGGTTTCACAGGTGGTACATTATTCTCGTCACGACAGGTTTCACAGGTGGTACATTATTCTCATCACGACACAGGTTTCACAGGTGGTACATTATTCTCATCACGACACAGGTTTCACAGGTGGTACATTATTCTCATCATGACACAGGTTTCACAGGTGGTACATTATTCTCATCACGACACAGGTTTCACAGGTGGTACATTATTCTCATCACGACTCAGGTTTCACAGGTGGTACATTATTCTCATCACGACACAGGTTTCACAGGTGGTACATTATTCTCATGACGATACAGGTTTCACAGGTGGTACATTATTCTCATCATGATACAGGTTTCACAGGTGGTACATTATTCTCATCATGATACAGGTTTCACAGGTGGTGCATTATTCTCATCATGATACAGGTTTCACAGGTGGTACATTATTCTCATCATGATACAGGTTTCACAGGTGGTACATTATTCTCATCATGATACAGGTTTCACAGGTGGTGCATTATTCTCATCATGATACAGGTTTCACAGGTGGTACATTATTCTCGTCACAACACAGGTTTCACAGGTGGTACATTATTCTCATCACGACACAGGTTTCACAGGTGGTGCATTATTCTCATCATGACACAGGTTTCACAGGTGGTACATTATTCTCGTCACGACACAGGTTTCACAGGTGGTACATTATTCTCATCATGACACAGGTTTCACAGGTGGTACATTATTCTCCTCACGACACAGGTTTCACAGGTGGTACATGATTCTCATCACAACATGGGTTTCACAGGTGGTACATTATTCTCCTCACGACACAGGTTTCACAGGTGGTACATTATTCTCATCACGACACAGGTTTCACAGGTGGTACATTATTCTCATCACGACACAGGTTTCACAGGTGGTACATTATTCTCATCACGACATAGATTTCACAGGTGGTACATTATTATTATTGGACCATGCTGTATTACTGTTGAAATATGGTTCTACAGAAATTCAGTCATCAAAGCCGTTTCACAAATTCGTTCCTGATCAGCTTAAAAATCTGTATTATGAACAAACACTGAAGGCAGAGAAAATGTTTGGCGTGTAGCCATTTCTTCATTATTATCAACTAGCTTACATCCGCTCACGGTGCAACAAACCAACGGCTGCAGTTGTCACTAGTACATTATTCTGAACTAATGGCGCCACCCGGAGAATGCCCGACCACTCAATGTGTACACTAAAAAGTAGATAACTTCCATTGTGTTTTTTGAAAAGCATCGCCGATTGGTTAATGAGAGGACACTGGTGCAAGGAAACGAATGAATATAGGATGTGGCAAGTGAATGGTGGCACCCGGGAGGAGATGGACTTACACCACACCAAAGTCAGCGGATTGATGTATAGATGGTTGTAGAGCGGTCAACAATGCACTGCTGGACACATACCAACTCAAGTCCCTGGACGCGGTGGTTGAAGCGACGACAGACGACATGAGGATCGTGAAGAAGGGAGACAGATTCAGGCTGGAGTTAGTCGATTTGGAAAGCGAGGCGGCAGAAAACCAGATGTTTGACAACTTCGCAATGCGAGAGCTCTACGATAAGGTCATCCTGTGTCTCGGATTTCAGTTTGACAACGGAATATTTAACAGGTGAGTTAACACCTCTGTGGAAGTGAATTAACATGTCTGTGGAGGTGAGGTAATGTGTGTAATCAAATGTCTTTTTCGATTATGTCCGTTAGTGGTATTTTTGCTCATATTCCAGGTAAACAAACAAAAAACTTAAGTCATCTGGTAATTTTTTTTGCAAATTAGATATGTAAATAGTAATAATTACCGCCAAGAAATTAGTTTTTTTTTAGAGATGGAGGAAAACCAGAAATTAGGTCAATGGACTGGGCTTAGTTTCTCTGCAAAATTGTTTTTTGTGATTATTCTAAGGGTACGCAGTCTTTGTCAAAATATCTTAAGTTCCTTTGTACAGCTTGAAAGCTTTGAGAAACTGTATCACCTGCAAGGTGTAAGATGCTTATGTTGTCAAAAAAGTTTTTATTTACCTAAAAGCAGCTTGTTCACATATCATAACATTTAATTCATCAAGCTCAGCTTAAAACAGTGCTTTTCCTGTAGCTGCACCTAAAATCAGAATGAACTCCACATTACTGAAACTATAGATATACAGTATTCGTTATATTAAACGTACATGCCTTAATTAGCACACACACCCTTTTACCAGCATCTCAAATGCCAACCTTGACCGTTGAATCCGTCATTGTGCTTTAATTTCTACCAATATCACACTAGATTCAAAGCTTGGTGATGAAACAATATCAAAAGGTCCACCTAAATTATCACATTTCTACAGTGTTCTGGTATTTTGTTGCTCGTATGTGAGATGCGTAAGTCGCTTGCCCGTCACGTCTGTCCAGCTGGATGTACTCGGGAACCACAGGAACCAAAGATAATGGGTGCACACCCCTGTACGTACACACCCTATTTGTTAAGCGTACTGAACGCTTAATATAATGAATATGGTATCTTTTCAAAATTGTAGTTCATACAAGTCTTCATTGGTCCCTTGCACTGATGATAACTTTTGCACATCTCCGTTTAAGATGTAACATCTAGTGATTGTGATTTGTTGCACCTCTGAACTCGAGTCCATGAGGATATAATCGCTACAGAAGTGTATCATTCCTATTACTACCTTACACCTGCTCATTGACCAACAAACCAAAGGCTGCAGTTATCACCATCACAGTTGTATGAACTTGTGGCGCCACCTGGGGAATGGAATGAACGGCTGTAGTTATCACCATCACAATAATCTGAACTTGTGGCACCACCTGGGGAATGGAATGAAAGGCTGCACTTGTCACCAAGACAGTAGGGGTCATGTCCCAGTTAGACTTCCTGTTTCGTTACAGAAAAAAGGGCAGTGTATTTTTGAGAAAGGATTATTTACAAAATTCATTTGCTCTAACATAAGTGCATTTGAGTAGTTAGATTTCCAGGTGTGATTGTAGAAGTTGTTCACAGTAAAATGGTGTATTTTTAGCTGTTTTACTAAGCGGAAAGATATTTGGCAGCAATTGGGCAATTTGACCCTATAGCCGGAGTACTGCCTGCATTCATTCGTAAATATTGACGGGTGTCATACATACAGGCATTTTATGAGAGCTAGAAATATTAAATTTTGACTAAACTCGACCAGCATGTCAATGAGATGATGTAAGAAGTTTAAGAATGTTTGAAGGTCACGTTTTCTTATAATCATACAAAATTCGAACATGACAACCAGTGGGAAAACTAACTGTAGTCTGAACTTGTGGCGCCACCTGAGGAATGCCCGACCATGTAATTTTTCCAGTGAAAAAAGTAAATAACTCTAAAGGTGTTTTAAATACATCACCAACTGTCAAACTACGCAAATGAACGTAGAAAGGGAAATGGACCTTGGCAGCTAGGAGGAGATACACTTACAGTGTCCCTTTCTTATTGTATTAGTATCTAAATTGTTATTTTATGCAGCTCACTGAACATAAAGAAGACTAAAGGTCGAGAAGCCAAGTTCCCTCTTATTGGCTATGACTACCAGCTGCGTGACGTCGAGGACTTATACATAGCAGGCGGTGCCTCCCACGGTCCAGACTTCAGGAAGTCTGCTGGGGGCTTCATCCACGGCTTCCGCTACACAGGTGAGAGGGCACCTGGCAGGGGGCACATTTAGGGGGCATTAGTCAATGGCCTCACATGGTGTTCACCGTTTTTCCGTGGCCGCAACCAAATTGTGTGTTGTCGGACTATGTCAAAACAGCGAACACTTTGCAGCACCATAAAAACTTCTCAAAACACATATTTTTATAGAAGGTACTTATTTCTATTTCAATTAGTGATTTTGTTGTTTAATACATGTAATATATACTTTTTAAATGTTTGTACATAATATTTTGGAAGGACTATTTTAATGATTTTTTCATAGTTTTTCATTTTATAATGATTAATAATTTTAGTTTAATGTAATGCTTCCCACAGAAGTTGAGATGGCGTTTGATTGATCGGGTCTGCCAGGGAGTAAAGTGTAAAGTGCTCTGAGCAGTCGTAAGGACTGGATACTGCGCTATATAAGAGCTTTCTTTTTTAATGCAGCTATAGCAATCTGGTTTTTAAAATAGTTCCAGTAGCAAGAGCATAATAGTTATGATGATGTTTTTGTCATGAGCAGCTGTTTAGAAATACTTAACTATTTAAGTTAAGTTTATTTGTGTTCTCCTTCATTACCAGTTCCATCAAGGTAAGTTTTGTTTGACAATCACATGTCAGGGTAAGTTTTATTACATGGTGGATGGGATGGGGTTGTGAAAAGGGGTGTTTGCCGGATGCAGTATGGGCCTGTGTTCATATAGCTTTGTAATTGGGGGTTGGTTGAATGACTATGCATATGAAATATATATTTCCATATATATTGGTATGTACATACCGGGGGTAATTGTGGTTGCATGCTTTGAGTGTTTAATTGATTTTACAGAATTTCTTTAATTTGGTATGATTTACTGGTATCTTGTTGGTCTAGTTTTGTTGAATACTTACAATGTATTGAACACATTCAGTTTTGTTAGCTTACTTGTCATGCATTGTGGCACTATTAAAAAGTATTGTTTAAGGTGATTGGGAAGGTCATTAAGTGCATATTTCTGTTTTGTAATTTTTAATAGTTTTTTCAATGTTTTAAGGTACTTAAGCAATTTGCACTTTTTATAGTCAACCACCTTATTGGGAGACGTAGATTGGATCAGTCGTAGAAAACACACACACTGTCAGTGATTTATGTTGCTAACTACAGTTCAAATGTACATAATCTTCGTCAAACGTCCGGCATGAATACATCATAACACATCCCCAGTGGAGCGCCCTCTGACATGTAATAACGAACCAAAGACCGGAGGACCGGAGGACCGGAGGACCGGAGGACCGTTTCCCTGAGATAAAAAGCTCATAAGTAAATCCCTCATTAAAAGTCCTCAACCAATTCGTTTGCCCATCGCCAATCCGGTTCTTTTGGTTGTGTGAATAGTTTAACTATTGCGCACAGTCGGTTTAATAAAAAATGCGTACTTGTTTTTTTAATCATAAAATCCTGTGCCATTTCGGCCACATGCTTTACGCGAGATCGGTATCCCATGCATTCGAAAACAATAACAACACACGTGCTTTGGTGTATCACGATGAAGATTCCAAAGTGGTTGTACAAAGGTACGTATTACACTATCGCAGTTAGCAACAAGAACATGTTGCCATGTATTAATTCAACGAGAATTGCAACTTGCGAACATCTAGACTCGACTCGAGGCTGACTCTAACTCTAAGTTGTAACTAAGCTAGTCACCAGGTCCATGACCATAGGCATATCATCCAGAGATTCAGCATATCAGCCAGAGATTCAGTCAGAGGCTGTGACAACAAGCATAATATTTTATAAGTATTGTATTTGGTTACGTAGGATCTTGTTGATAAGCTATGTTATTGCGACAATACATATTGAGAGTAGATGACGTGTGGGTGCGAAATGACAAGTAACATTGGTTTGGCAGCAGGCCCCTTTTGATCGTGGAAGTAACTTAGCAACAGAACATAAAACACGGGAGTATTATATTGGTGATCATAATTATTAAAACAGTGTTTTGTGACTCGCATTTTGATACTATTACTGCAGAATGTTGTTGATTTGCATTGTAGTTTATGCAAAATAATTTAGATTTTTATATGACAACCATGATGGTGATGATGATTTTAATCAATGAAAAAATTGAAAACATGTAAAAACAAAAAATACAGCTAGAGCACACCATATATAAGGATTACACAAGAAAATGCTCGCACTTGTTTCTGTTGTGGTACTTGGTGTCTGGCTATACTTTATGTAATTGGTATTCTGTGATACCGTTCAACTGACATATGCCAACTATTTTTGTGTATTTACCAATATGTGTATATATTCTCACCACAGCAATATATGAATGCATAATACGTAACTTGAATTATGATGTTGCTAGAGGCCACACTGCAACCCAAGAATGGGAATGAGAGGAGGCAGAAGAGGAGCTAAGGCGGTCACCTGGGTCAGGCAGACACAGGAAGGATACATAGTCTGCGGGAGGCCCACATTTGATCAATCCAGGTAATTTCAAATTTATAACAATCAACCGTGCATAAGTTATCAACAAATTTTAATATATATATATTTACATACATTTACATATATATTTGTTTTCATACACATTTTAATAATAACATCTTGGACATGGAAAACTAAGTTGACTTCTGCACTTATATTATACCCACAGTGTATCAACACAGACATATTAATACACCTTTAAAAGTATTTAGCATATGGCGATGACTCAGAAATAAATTTATAAAATAAATTATTCATTTTTGAAGAAGGTAAACACATGTTATGAACCTTTGAATACTTGGCGAGGAAAATATACTGTTAGCATCACAATAACACCTCATTTTGTTATTTCCAACATTCACCTTGACCGTTCAACCTCAGGCAGAACCTTAAAATGTCAAACATGAATATGTATAGTAGTTACACATGGCAGACACTGACATGAAGTTGTATACTGAAAAAAAATATATATATATAAGTGTGCTTTACTGATGCTTTACTGATTAGCAGAATTCAAATCAGTCCATAGTATTGACTGAGATCAGGCATCACTATAATTAAATTGAACAATTTTTAAATCGTAATTTACAATGAACACCTTGTAAAGAAAACATACCGGTAGTTACAATTTTTCACCATTTTGAAAAAGAGCATATTCTACTAATGTCTGCATGCTGTATCAACCCACCTCCTCCGGAACAACCCTGGTAAACACTGACTGTTCCTAAGATATCAACACGTATACACGTATAGATGCAGCTGTAGTAGCACATTTCTTGCTGCTGTATTCTTGTGAAATGCTGCAGGTCACACATGAAACATTATTTTATATTTACTGATTATGACAATGAACATTCCATAATTATTTACTTCCAACACTACAATGATACCTGTTTTTGTTTACTGAATATATGCTTTTCTTTACAGGAGATCGGACTAGTGTGCTTAGTACCACGAGTTCTCCAAGTTAATATGGCATACTGAGCAGTTCTATTTGTCTAGGATCTCGGACATGATTCCACAGCCATGCAGCATGCTGCATATTAATGGTTTGTCATGTGAATGTCCACCGACTGATCCCAATTGTGTCGTGTGTTGCATCCGTGACAGATTCCCCAGTGCCGATGGGGTGTATACTGGCTTCCCGGTCAGTCAGTTAGCTTGACTGACTAAAAACCAATGTAGAATGCAGGTTGTTCAACATACGAATATGGTGACGCCTAACTAGCTCGGCAGTTGGTGATGGAACGGTGGGTGCCAGGGTCTGGCAGATATAGTCTTCGGGCAACAACTCTTGATGCTGTGAGACAGGTTCAGTGTCGAGCATTCTTCGATGAACTACATCAGTTTAGATACCGATGACATCACTGTATGTGTTTGCTGTCTTCGATGGTACTGCATACCAGCTTCCTGACATTTTGCTGTACATCCGCATCTACTTATACCGGAGACAAAGTGACAATTAGCATGGCTCTGACATGTATTATATTTTATGTGTTGACACATTTATCAAAAGTCAATAATACACAGTATTTGTATTCAATTCAACCTTAACTTTTAGTAGTGTCCAAGAACAAATACATCATTTATCCAGCATTGTTACAGTGGTACGGTTTCATTGTCTTTGTGTTGCTGATAGTCAGTGGCAGCCAGCTGAGTTCTTGCAACATACACCAGGTACATGTTATGTACAACACAAGTTTGTGATGAAGGTATTGAAAGCCTTTTCACATTTTTCATCAACAATCTGTTGATACACTGACAGCAGCATTTTACATGTTTAAGTTCTCTATGTATCATGAGGACTGGTATTATTCGTTTTTATCACTGGTTTATATTTTCACAAATAATTTACATTACATTTTCACTTTGTGTACATTGTACTAATTATGTTATAAACAACACTTGCTCAAAGTTAGTTCTGATATGGTGTAGTGTCCAGTCTTCAGGATTGCTCAAAGCTCAAAGCAAACACTTTACTCCCTGGCAGACCTGTTAAATTGAACACCATCTCGACTTATGTGGGAAGCATTCAGCCACACTGAAATTAATATGCGAAGACTATTCGTACAAAAATATTGCGGTCTGTAGCCGGTACTCTTCATACAGCTGAGTAAACCTGAGCAACGTAGCATGTAGTGATTGTACATGTAATTCTCAGTCACATGGCGATGACCCTGACTAGTCTAGTCACTATTATTTGCGAGTTGTAAACATACATACCAAGCATTGTATGAACTACAAAATTGTCGAATTTTATATCATTGATGTTTTTTTTTAGCAAAGAACCATTAATTATGATTCTTTGTTAACAAAACAATGATGATTCATAATAGTTATTTTATTTGATAAGTACATATTACATTTGTTCAACTAAACATCTTCCTAAGTAATTTGTTCTCATTGGTTTACATTTTATGGGCATGCGATATTAAAAATTGTTGGTAAATACACATAATTGTTTAGTCACTAATTTTGTAAGTTGTAAACATACAAGGCATGTATAAACTACAACTAGCATTTGACATAACGTGTACTAGTGTTATTTTTTGTAACACAGAATCTTAATAAAAGTATCTGTTTGTTTTTTATATATACCTCTTAATTTTTTTTTCTATTGTTGTTTTGCACTTTATATGCATGTGATGTGTATGTGATATTAAAAATTATTACATTATACACATCAAGTGCAGTGATTGTACATGTAGTTGTATTGTGCTTTTCATTATTTTGTAGTCGATCTCATCAAATAGTTTCAATAAAATGTTTTTACTTTACATTGTCTTTACTTTAATTCACATGCATTTCTAACAACAATATGCAATTTAATGAGGACACACATTACTACAAAATCCTCATGCAGACAAACAAAACTATTACCTACAGGGATGGATCCAGAAATCGAGTCTGGGGGCCAAAAAACCTCCACTGGCGGCCAAACCAAATGGTGTAGTCTAAATGTTGTCGCTATCATGCTGCCATAACTTCAGCCGCCTCTCTGAGTGGTGATATTGGAAGACACCATAACTTCAGCCGCCTCTCTGAGTGGTGATATTGGAAGACACCATAACTTCAGCCGCCTCTCTGAGTGGTGATATTGGAAGACACCATAACTTCAGCCGCCTCTCTGAGTGGTGATATTGGAAGACACCATAACTTCAGCCGCCTCTCTGAGTGGTGATATTGGAAGACACCATAACTTCAGCCGCCTCTCTGAGTGGTGATATTGGAAGACACCATAACTTCAGCCGCCTCTCTGAGTGGTGATATTGGAAGACACCATAACTTCAGCCGCCTCTCTGAGTGGTGATATTGGAAGACACCATAACTTCAGCCGCCTCTCTGAGTGGTGATATTGGAAGACACCATAACTTCAGCCGCCTCTCTGAGTGGTGATATTGGAAGACACCATAACTTCAGCCGCCTCTCTGAGTGGTGATATTGGAAGACACCATAACTTCAGCCGCCTCTCTGAGTGGTGATATTGGAAGACACCATAACTTCAGCCGCCTCTCTGAGTGGTGATATTGGAAGACACCATAACTTCAGCCGCCTCTCTGAGTGGTGATATTGGAAGACACCATAACTTCAGCCGCCTCTCTGAGTGGTGATATTGGAAGACACCATAACTTCAGCCGCCTCTCTGAGTGGTGATATTGGAAGACACCATAACTTCAGCCGCCTCTCTGAGTGGTGATATTGGAAGACACCATAACTTCAGCCGCCTCTCTGAGTGGTGATATTGGAAGACACCATAACTTCAGCCGCCTCTCTGAGTGGTGATATTGGAAGACACCATAACTTCAGCCGCCTCTCTGAGTGGTGATATTGGAAGACACCATAACTTCAGCCGCCTCTCTGAGTGGTGATATTGGAAGACACCATAACTTCAGCCGCCTCTCTGAGTGGTGATATTGGAAGACACCATAACTTCAGCCGCCTCTCTGAGTGGTGATATTGGAAGACACCATAACTTCAGCCGCCTCTCTGAGTGGTGATATTGGAAGACACCATAACTTCAGCCGCCTCTCTGAGTGGTGATATCGGAAGACACCATAACTTCAGCCGCCTCTCTGAGTGGTGATATCGGAAGACACCATAACTTCAGCCGCCTCTCTGAGTGGTGATATCGGAAGACACCATAACTTCAGCCGCCTCTCTGAGTGGTGATATCGGAAGACACCATAACTTCAGCCGCCTCTCTGAGTGGTGATATCGGAAGACACCATAACTTCAGCCGCCTCTCTGAGTGGTGATATTGGAAGACACCATAACTTCAGCCGCCTCTCTGAGTGGTGATATTGGAAGACACCATAACTTCAGCCGCCTCTCTGAGTGGTGATATCGGAAGACACCATAACTTCAGCCGCCTCTCTGAGTGGTGATATCGGAAGACACCATAACTTCAGCCGCCTCTCTGAGTGGTGATATCGGAAGACACCATAACTTCAGCCGCCTCTCTGAGTGGTGATATCGGAAGACACCATAACTTCAGCCGCCTCTCTGAGTGGTGATATTGGAAGACACCATAACTTCAGCCGCCTCTCTGAGTGGTGATATTGGAAGACACCATAACTTCAGCCGCCTCTCTGAGTGGTGATATTGGAAGACGCCATAACTTCACCCGCTCCACTGGAGTGGTGATATTGGAAGACACCATAACTTCAGCCTCCTCTCTGAGTGGTGATATTGGAAGACACCATAACTTCAGCCTCCTCTCTGAGTGGTGATATTGGAAGACACCATAACTTCAGCCGCCTCTCTGAGTGGTGATATTGGAAGACACCATAACTTCAGCCGCCTCTCTGAGTGGTGATATTGGAAGACACCATAACTTCAGCCGCCTCTCTGAGTGGTGATATTGGAAGACACCATAACTTCAGCCGCCTCTCTGAGTGGTGATATTGGAAGACACCATAACTTCAGCCGCCTCTCTGAGTGGTGATATCGGAAGACACCATAACTTCAGCCGCCTCTCTGAGTGGTGATATTGGAAGACACCATAACTTCAGCCGCCTCTCTGAGTGGTGATATTGGAAGACACCATAACTTCAGCCGCCTCTCTGAGTGGTGATATTGGAAGACACCATAACTTCAGCCGCCTCTCTGAGTGGTGATATTGGAAGACACCATAACTTCAGCCGCCTCTCTGAGTGGTGATATTGGAAGACGCCATAACTTCACCCGCTCCACTGGAGTGGTGATATTGGAAGACACCATAACTTCAGCCTCCTCTCTGAGTGGTGATATTGGAAGACACCATAACTTCAGCCTCCTCTCTGAGTGGTGATATTGGAAGACACCATAACTTCAGCCGCCTCTCTGAGTGGTGATATTGGAAGACACCATAACTTCAGCTTATTATTATCACCTACCGGTAAACTGGGACACATTTCAAATGGTCTGGGAGAACACAGTCGTGTGGAACCATTATAAAAAATCTGCAGACACGCCAAATTCCTATGGTCTAGGGGGGCACCTGCTCCAGGCCCGCCTGGATCCAGCTATGACATACTCGTTTATTGCTTGTATTTCTAATTTTGATAACAGAGTAACCACATTTGACAACACTTGTTTACCTGAAGGTGAAGAGCTTTGACGCATACATCTGTATGTGGTGTTGACCTCGAGTTCTGAAAATACAGTACATGTAGTAATACTCAGCACTGATTGTTTCTAACATAATCATTTTTATGTATTTGCAAAAGTTGCAATGCAATGAACGACCACCTGCCAAATGCAACCAATGCCAACGGTCAAAACCTATCTATATATAAATATATACATGTTATGGGCATAGGCATAGCGTCGTACTGTTAGCTGATATTAGTCTATAGTAAACAGGGCCCAGCCAGGCCGCCCATACCCCCACGGCCACAGTCCCCTGACACTGTCGCCAACTCCTTCTGTTTACTTTGTTTCGTTCCATAGTCGTTCCCAAATAGAAATCCACCTTTATGTGTGGGTACTGTCTTTGTCTGTCTAATTTAGCCCATTTTGTTGTGTCGGTGGCATACGATATGTTCGTGGACGTCCACTCATTGTCTAAACTCGGAATTCCATAACATCAACAGTGCCAAAGGGTGGGGTCAAAGGTCTATATCGCCCGAAAAAACGAACTAATACGTATGCATAAACGAACTAGGCTATCATTGGGGAGTAATTGATTCCTCTGTTTTTTGGTGAAATTAAGAAACGTGAGGAGCAAAACAATCGAATTGGTTGAGTACCTTTAAACAGAATCCATTGTTAAATTGTAGGAGCTTTTTATCACAGTTCAAAAAGCCATCGCAGTATCACAGATAACACTATTTCTGTGACACACCAGCAAAAATATCCCGGTGGCGCATCCTGGTGTTGACAGTTTTCTCTACACAAGATCATTGTTAAGTGTTAAGAAACAAGATAAATTCTAAAGAGCAAAATCTTATGAGCTCAAGAATGTTGATGAAATGATCTCCTAGAGCCACAAAATTATCCCTTCTAGAGGATGGCGAATTTTGCTGGTCATTATAACAAGGCTGTCTTTACCCCCCAGCTCGCGCCCTTCACCGGATGTTGGAGTGGAAATATGAGGGTGTACCCTGGCCTTCCACCACCATCTCATCCACAGACCTTCTGGCAACCATCATCAAACGCATCAACGAAGGCTCCGGCTTCTATCAGATGTTTGGCGTGCTCGGAGATGTCATGGCTATCAGGAGGTAAGGGCATTCCCAGCTTACTAAATATGTTCTAGTGTAGCGCCGTGGTGCAGTGGCTAGAACTTCAGACTCTCAATCGAGAGAACCCGGGTTCGAATCCTGTGCGGCGGTGTCGAACCTTGGGCAAGTTCGTTCACTATACGTTGCTCCAGTTCACTCAGCTGTATGATGAGTACCTGGCTATAGGCAGTGATGATATTTGTGTACGAATAGTCTTCGCGCATTAATTTTAATCAGCAGTCCTGAGGACTGGATACAAAGAATTGAAATCGAATGACTATCTGGATGTTGTATTTTTGGACATCCTAATATTTAAAAAAAATTGTTATTCTATGTTTGTTAAAGTTTCCGGACACATCACTAAAATTATTTTCTTTAATGATATACTATTTGTGCGACAGAAATGGTCTGAAAACGTCTTAATATTGTAATTATTCCCCCGTAATTCTCACCATGTCGTCTGGTCATTCGCCATTATTGAATGGATTTGAAACAGTAGATACAAGAATTTTTTTTCAATATAAATCTCTAGAAAGATGGAAGGGCTACAGGACATGAAACTACATTGGTGAAGGAACATTGTAGATGACAAAAACTCAGATAACAGAAAATATTCATTCTCACAGAAGACTACAAATTTGACCCTCCACAATGGACTAAGTAGCAGAGGCATATTCTGTACACTGTCAAAAAATAACCCAGTGATATCCAATACTTTTTGGATTTTTGTAGAAAATGCCTTGTAAACTCACCTTTCAATGTCTGGTTTATTTTCATCAACAAATAATCCGAAACTTATAAAATAGATACATTTACAAACCGACAGATTAAAACGATAGGCAAAATGAGTCCAACCTTTGTTTGTTAAGAGGAATCCAAGGAGGAATGAAACTCAAACGCACCTGCTATTGTTGGTGGTGAAGTGTTCTTGTACAAAGTGTGTGAATATGTGAACTGGGAAATGTTTTGGTTGTATGTGTCTTCTGTTTAAGAGTTGTAAGGTTTCTAGGGTATTTAGCTGGGTTAACATGTTTGTGACACTGTCTTTGTGTAGTTCTGGTGAGGAGATCGACTACCTGGAGGAGGTGCCGTTGAACCTGCTGGACCGTCTGTCGGATATCACCGGTCACCCCTACGACGAGGTCATTGTTCTTGTCCTTCAGTACGGGGCCAACTTCTCCGGGCCGGGGAAGGACGTGTTCCGCATTGACCGGGCAACAGGGGAGCCTTCCGATGCCCACAACTCGAACTTTCTCCATCCAGTCTTCTACCACTACACACATCTGCCCACGGGTCAGTCTGAAGGTCATCACCCATGACCTCTTGTTGCAGGAAATGGTAGCAGATAATCTGCACAGTGGTGGGAACACCAGACTCGGTTTACATGACTTATCATTAGTGGTACCTAGATAGGTAGACCTGATCAACAATTATTTTGTAATGTTCTACGTTCTGTATATATTGTAACTAACATTTGACATAATTTTATTTGTAAAAATGTATACGTAATTTAATGCTTTTCATTTAATAGTTTACTTTCTATTTATTTACATATTTATGTTAATTGTTAATGTTAAAGCTCTTAATAACATGTTTTTTATACTATACGTATTTATTTATTTTACTCCATTTACTTATAAACATTAAATAATATTTATTTACGCACTTTAGTACTCCATTAACTTATTCTATTAATTTTTTTTAATACTTGTTAATAATGTATTTACATTTTCTATGCATATGTAGTATTCAGCCTCTGTGGCTGTACAACAAAACAATCTTTTACTATTTACAGACCTAAATTTAAACAATCTTGCTATCTTTTCGAATCTTGGGCAATTTTGTTCACTTGCTGTTGGCTCAGTTCACTAAGTTGTATAAATAAGCACCTGACAATAGACGGTGATTAAACAATGTGAATATCTTTGCACAGTAATTGCGGCGTGGCTGAGAGAAATCCTACGGGCTATTGTAACTGGTTATTTTATTATTTTAAGAAAGTGATACAGTCATGTGTGTGCATGCATGTATATCGCATTATCTATGTATGTATGTAGGTATGTATGTGTATTTATGTATGTATTCACGTGTGAATTTATATGTGTATTTATGTATCTATTTATGCCAGCCCAGTGTACATAAATTCTACGTAATCATCAGGTCTAGTCATCTACTAACACATACTCATTTGTTTGTGCAGCTAAGCAGATGAACGCAAGGACAAAGTACGAGATCTTGCCAAGGCCGGATCATCTCCACCACATCGTCGAAGACTTCCTCACCATCTGGGATGCACCAAACAGTCACATCCTGCCACTGCGTCGCTTCCTCGAGACTGTCTTGGATCGCGACCTGCGCAATTTCTATGCCTCCGACTGCCTCGAAATGGCCATGCTCCACCAGATGGTGCCACTGTACTGTCAGCAGCAGTACCTCACCGGATCTGGCATCCTCAAGGCAGAGCCTATCTTTCAACAATCCTAGGTCGCTAGGTTGAACAGGGACCAGTATGACTATATTCTCATTACTGCAGATGGTTTAAAAGCATTTTCTTTTGGGGTGTAAATGACGTTACATAGCAATTTCAGGATCGTTTTTTGTTATTGGTTTTACTGGGAGTTTTTATCGATACTGAATTATTATCAATACTGGCGCCAACCAAACCTAGTGTGTAGCACTGTGTAATGGTGTGTTGCAAAACTGGTATTGTCGGTAAAAAGTTCTGGAAGATAACTTTTCTTAATCCGCTATGTGACGCTAGTGGTATCTGCAGTAGCGAGAATGCTCTTGGGATGGTCGCAAAAGTCTGCAACTCGCTCACTCACTCATGTCAGCCAATGGAGTTGAATATTACTGGCTTCAGCCATCCCTCTCCAGATTCCTCTGTCTACCACTGCCGTCTTCAGCCATCCCTCTCCAGATTCATCTGTCTACCACTGCCTTCTTTAGCTGCATTGGCAACGTTCCAAAATATCATAAATATTAACATGGGGGGGTTTGGTTGTGACCTTGTAATGCAGGGGATAAATTGGCTAGTGACAACAACTAAAAAATGTAATGTGTTGATGCACATTGACGCTAATAACCATTCTGTATCGTAAAAATTCTAAGTTCACCACCATGTATTACTGGAAGAGGGTAGTATGAACCAACACTAAACGTGTGCCGTCTTTAGACTGTGGACTTATGAGACCATCCCTATTATTGTTATTCAGATTACGTTTGTGTGAGATGAGATTATGGTGTTGATTATTACCCATCCTACATACCAGTCTTATAATTTAATTTTGACGTAAATAAGAAATTAAAAAGAAATAAAGAAATTACAGCTAAGCTTTTTGAGGCTGTTTGATAAAAATCTACAGATTTTCAGAGAAACTATCAGGCTGTTAGCGGACAAATGCCTTGGTAAAGAATGGGTGTACTGACTGTCTTAAAACTTATGTTTATAAATGTACATTTGTTGGTAAAACCATATGTTCAGTTGTCGGTAGTTGCGTAGGTAAAGCAGTTCTGATTGTTGTTACACATTCCATGTTTAGACATTCCATATCTGACAACAGGCTGCTTCTAGTACAAGATTGTGTCGTGTTGTAATTGTGTTCAATAATATAAGAATTTCTGTCATTTTGCCAGATTTGGGGGTTTTAGTGGTGTTCAGTGCAAAGCTTGACGTTTGAGAAAACATGTTATCCAGAAATGTTTATTGTGTAGGACGTATATTCCAGATCAAGTCCCTGCAACATCAAGTTGATGTTGGGGTAACCGGGTTACGTATGCCCAAAAAATTCCCCTGTCAACAAAAGTATTTTAAGAATATCTGCATTCAGTTTCATAAGAATAGCAACATATTTTAAGAATATTTGCATACATAGTCATAAGAGAAGCAATGTTTTTTAAAGAATATTTGCGTACTTATTCATAAGAATAATAAGTACCGGGTACATAATGTGAAGTTTGTTAGATAACGAATCCTTGTGGGTCTGTTGAAAGTCTGCTTCGTATTTACAAATATATTTTTTTCTGAAGTTTGTGTATCAATGTCATTCCTTATAATAGATCTGCTGTGAATGGAAACCTTGTGAATTAATTCAGTACACAAATTTAATATGACACAGCATTATACATTCATTGCAAGATTTATACATGTGCACATGCACGTACACACACGGGCACGTACGAACACACATTCACATACACACATCTATTTACACGGATTATTACGGTGTCACTGCTGATGTTATTTAGCTTTGAAGAAACTTGGTGGAATTATCCAACTATTTTGGTCCAATGATCTTGGTCTTGATCTGTTTGAAATAAAAACTTATGTTTAATCAGTGTGAGTTTTTGGCTGCATTTTCCTCGCAAGTGGAGCACAATGTTCATGGATACTGCTGCTCAAAGTTAGTGGTAAAATTCATCTGAATATTTTGCGGATGCCACCATTAACACTTTGTTTTATTAATTATTATTATTCTCGCGTTTGTCTACTGCCCAGACTTGTAGAGTGTTGTTGAGCAGCCACTCCCGGGGCGCCAGGTCCAGCTCGGCGATGCCAGTTTCTCCGTGTGGAGCACCGTAGAGAGTGCAGTGGCTGATAATGTGACATTATGCAGGAGATCCTCTTGTGACGGCACGTTACTCTGCACTGTCGCTAGCACATTTAATGAAGTCATATCGGCCTATAGATATGAGAGGTCACGCTTATGCATAAAGAGAAAAAGTTATTTTGGGGCCCACCTAAACTAATTAATACAAACTAAGCCTTCGTACATATTAACCATTTGCAACTACAGTCAACAATAATATC
Organism: Escarpia spicata; assembly: GCA_963995525.1. Taxonomy (NCBI): domain Eukaryota; kingdom Metazoa; phylum Annelida; class Polychaeta; order Sabellida; family Siboglinidae; genus Escarpia; species Escarpia spicata. The sequence continues at coordinate 58,768,924 of OZ023210.1, read as the reverse complement.
ACGTCGCTGGATTACTCATAATTTGTTCTCGAAATGGAGGCTGCGCCAGCTCTTGTAATACCTTAGGATACCTTAGGACTGTTCTGATCGCAGGATCCTCTCGGTTCCTCAATGATCAGATCTTCTTCTTCGGGGTCTAGTATTAAGAGTTTGTGTTTTCCGGTTCCAGTGTTTAATGTTAGTGGGGCTTCATAGTCGTATAATATCTCCTGGGTTGACCAGAATTTATCAAGGCGGTTTTTAAATGAATTTATTGATTTTGCTTGTATTACTGAATCGGGTAAACTGTTCCATGGTTCAACCACTCTAAGCGGGAATGCATTTTTTCTTATGTTTAGTTTTGCTCTTTGGTTGAACAGTTTAAGGGAGTGTCCTCTGTTACTGGATCGTGATGCCACATCCTCCCACTTAGGAAGGTTTGGTGCAGATTTGTTGTCATATATGTAATGCATTATTTTATACACTTCAATCATGTCTCCTCTTAACCTACGATATGTTAATGTGGGTAACTTAAGTAATTTTAGTCTTTCAATATATGATAACTCCCTCATACCAGGTAGTTCTTTTGTGGCTCTTCTCTGGACATTTTCTATGGCTATTTTATGTTTCGTCTTAAATGGATACCATATTGCTATTGCATAATCTAGGTGGGATCTAACCATAGTCTTGTATAGTGGCAAGAAAGTGTATGTATCTAAGAATTGAAAAGTTCTTCTGATTACTTTTGTCATTCTGGTTGCTTTATTAACCACTTGGTTGATGTGATCATCAAAAGAAAGTTTTGAGTCAATAATTACTCCTAAATCTTTTTGTTTGTCTGTGGTGACAAGAGCATGTTTGACATTATTTGTTGCCATAAAATATTTACTTTCACCAATATTATTTTTCCCAATTTCCATGTGTACACATTTATCAGGATGGAATTTTAACAACCACTTGTCGCTCCATTGTTCTAGTATGCTTAAATCATGTTGAAGTACATCCTGATCATCTATATGTGTTATTGTTCTAAATATCTTTATGTCATCAGCAAATAGAAATGTATTTGAATTTGTTAGATCTGGGAGGTCATTAACATATAGAACAAAAAGTAAGGGTCCTAGAACGGAACCCTGGGGTATCCCTGATATTACCTCTTTCCAGCTAGACTCGTCTCCATTTACTGAAACTTTTTGTTTTCTATCTGTGATGAATGATTCTATCCAGTTAATCAGTTCTTCTGAAATGTTGAAGCTTTTTAATTTGCTAATTAATCTTTTGTGTGGCACGGTGTCAAAGGCTTTTTTGAAATCCATATATATAACATCAGTATGGTTGCCCTTATCCATTTCTTTAGTCCAGTCATCTATTATTTTGATTAGTTGTAGAACTGTTGATCGGCCAGATATAAATCCATATTGTTTTTGACTAAATAGATTATTTACTTTCATGTAGTTTGTAATGTGATTTCTAATAATTTTTTCCATACATTTACATACTATGCTTGTTAAACTTATTGGGCGGTAGTTACTTGCTAGTTTCTTGTTTCCATTTTTATAAATTGCTGATATTTGAGCCTCTTTCCAGTCATTGGGAATGCAGGAAGTTTTAATCGACATTTCAAAAATTTGTTTTAAGGGTTGACAAATACTTGCTGACAACTCATTTAGTAGCCTGGCGCCTAGTCCATCTGGGCCAGGCGATTTGCTTATATTAAGTTGTTTTAACGTCAGTAGTATTATATTTTCAGTTAGTTTTAATTTGTCCATCGCATGTTTATTGTTTACTTTAGGTATGGTTGGTATAGGCCCTGACTGTTCTTTTGTGAATACACTGGAGAAATAGTCAGCAAGTATATTTGCTTTTTCTTCATCTTCATTTGTTGTTTGAGATTTTAGGTTGGTGGGGTCTATGTTCAGTTCCCCAATTCCTTGTTTGATTGTAGTTTTTGATTTATAATATTTCCAAAAGACTTTGGGGTTTTTCTTGGTCTGGGATGCTAGATTTCGTTCAAATTCCTTTCGGAGCTTTCTGGTTAGAGCTCGGATTTTATTTCTGCTTTTACAATACTCTAGATATTTTGTTCCATCCCTTGTTTCCATGTATCTTGTCCATAATCTGTTTTTACGTCTAATTAGTTTCCTTGTATTAGCATCCAGGGGGAAGTTCCCCTTTCTATTATTTGGAACTATTTTTTGAGGTACATACTTATCTTCTAATGAGTTTAGTACTGTTTTGAAGATTTCCCATTGACCGTTAACATTATCCTTACAGTCTTAAAATTTGTCTTCCCAGTTAATATTTGAACATTCTATTCTCATTGCATCATAGTTTGCGACATTATACAGCTTCCTTTTTTTAGTGTAATTACTTGTTATAAAGTTGCACACTATACTGAATTTGAGTACACAATGGTCACTTTTGCCCAGAGGGCTAAGGTACTCTAATTCTCCTACATTATCTTCGTCATTAGATAGAATCAGATCTAACAGGTTTGTGTTAGTTGTGCCTCGTCCTCTGGTGGGGTTTGACACGTGTTGAATCATGTAGGTGTCTCTAAGGCATTCCACAAATTTGAAATTTAAATTGTTGGGGTTATTTGATTTGGTCGTCCAATGATTCCAATTTATTTCAGGGAGGTTGAAATCTCCAGTAATTACGATGTGAGAGTATTGTTGTTGTGATATTGATCTGATCATATTTAGAAGTTCTACATTATTTTCTTCAGATCCCCCATCGCTTCTGTATATGCATCCAAAAAGAAGTTTATTTTTATTCTTTAATTTGATTTCTATAAATAAGCATTCTTTGAAAGTTGTGGCTAGGTTTATGTACTCTGCATGCAGGGAATTTAGCACATATATTATAATACCTCTTCCTTCGGTATTTTCTAAATTTTTGGAGAATAACATGTAACCTTCTAAGGAAAATTCTGGTGTTGTTACAGAACATTTGGGGTTTTTGGGTTTTACTTCATTAATTGCTATTATGTGGGGTTTTAGTTCTTTGATTCTTTGTTCAAATTCATTTTGTTTGTTTCTTAATTGGTCAGCATTGGTGTAAAAACACTGAATGCTGCCTATCTCATTAAGATTATGTTTGTTTACGTTCGTTTTCCCATCTGTTGTTCTAGGTGGATATGTACTTTTTATTGGCTTTTCCTTATCTTTTTTATTCTTCTTTCCCATGGTGGACCCCTCACTCTGTACAGGTATTCCCCCGACTCATCTGCTGCTTCCTGTCTCTTTGCTTCTTCATAGAGCTTTTTAGATTCTTCTCTTTCTTGTTTGGTTTTGTCGTGGTCAATTTTTATATTTTTGAACTTATCATTTTCCTTGATGTGATGGAACTTTCGAAGAAGGGTGCGTTTTTTGTCAATGTGCGTTACTGTAATCAGTACTGGTCTGGGGCTGTTTGCATTTTCTTTGGCTTCCCCGAGCCGTCGGATTTCTGTGATGTCAGTGTCTGTAAAGTTATTGTCTATTTCTGTGCAGATTTCTAGGATTTGTTCTTTGTCATGTTGTTGTCTTGTGGTTTTTAGTTGTGATGTTGTTTCTGGCAGGTTGAAAATGATTACATTGTTTAATCTTTTTTCTCTTTCTTTTGTTTCAATGTTTTGCTCCTTTACTTGTAGTTGTACTACTTTTTTCACTTCATTTGGGTTAATGGTTGGCTTTGTTTGGGCTTGTGTTGGGCTGTTTTCTTCTACCTTGGATTCTGAGATAATTTCTCTTACTCTTTTCTCGTCGACTTTGGATCCAAGTTCTTTTTCTATTTCGTTTATTCTGTTTTCCACTTTCTTTAGGAATTGCTCACACCTCTCCTCACAGCTCTTTTCATTTTTTAGATTTTTCCTTACTTTTGAGTCACAGGGTGGACAAAACCAATGTATTTGCTGTTTGTCTGTCATTAGTTTATATTCTTTATCGTTTATGTCCACACATTCAATACAAAAATGTTTCTCGCAGAATTCGCACTCTAGCAGTTTATGGTTTGGTCCTTTGAAGTTTTGTTTACACCCTGTGCATGTCCAAACTTCATCATCAACAGTTTTCCACTGAAAAGTACCTAATACGTAGGTTTCTCACATTCCCTTCAATTCAGCAACTGTGTTAGTCTTTCATGTGCAGGAACAAACAGTTATAATGTCATATTGCACAGCATGCGGACGTAACAACTTTACAAATTGAAACTGCTTTGAGGCTCGCAAAACGGCACCCCCTTCGTGCCCGCGAAACACCCCCAGTTGAACACGTCTTCTTTCCACCAACTGTAAACTCTCCTCCGATCCATGGTTACGTCAAATTAATTAATTGCTGTGATCAATATCTTTCAGCACCTCAATTACGTGATTTGTAACACACATTAATGAGAAATCATATCAGAGATGTCCCGATAAGCACAGTCTCGTCTACGTGAACGTGTCTGTCATGTAACATAGCCTAAATTTCCGTCGAGGAAGTTCGCGAATAATTCTTCCAGTCTGTCGCGGTGTGGCTACATCCCGAAGTCATCGCGTTCGCTAAACGGAGCAGTGCATAAGCCCATCTAGTTCGACGTCGTAGGAAGTCAAACTGGTTGCTTGGTTAAAACAAAACGCAAACGTCACGTGATGACGTCATTGTCCTTTGAAAGACGCTTAAGTCGACGTGCTGCAGTATACCTGCCAACTCACCTGGAATTTCCGGGAGTCTCCTTAATTTTGGGTGTGTTTCCCGGTCTTTAGGAAAACAGGCAAATCTCCCGGACTTTTGGTTAAAATCTCCAACAGCATCCCTTCCATCTTCCGATGTCAAGATCCGCGACAGCGCGACACAGGAGACGTGCTGAACCGCTGATGAATCTCCCAGAATAAAAAAAAGTTGGCAGGTATACAGCAGTGATGTCGCACTAGATATGCGTACGTCAATTGCAGTCAGCTTCAGTTAACGTCAAATGATTAGTTATAAAAGAACAACAGCTGTACGTAAATTAAATTACCAATATTATTGGTCATCTTTATGTATGACACAGAGACAGGCATGTACCAAAAATAGCTCTAGATCCCGGTCTGTGAGTTTCCAATCAGGAACAGCGTTTCTATTCTGTACGTATTTAATTTTAAGATTACACGCGCATAGCTGCACGCTGTTTTTCTTGTAGAAGGCTCTAACATAATAGGTTAATACAAGAACAATATCGTAAGTAGGCCTATATATGTTTACGTTAATGTTGAAACAAAACATTGTTACGTATTGTTCTCTATTACCCGCCGCAATGGAAAATTGGCTTTACAATGTTTGTGATAGCACAATTGAACCGTTCATCGGGGCTAGAAATATCATAGCTACATCCCTGGCGTGTCCTACGGTGTCAAACCAACCTTTTTAGTGGGTGTTGGTTGAAACATTTTTCATAGGCATCTTTGGAGTATTGGCCCCCGGGCCATAACCGCATTGTCTGAACGCTCACGAATAAAAAGAATTGTCGCAACTTTCGCTACATTTGGCTTCTCTTGTCAAAAGATGGTGTTTTATTGATCATGCAATCGCACTATCGTCTCGTCCGTCTGTTTCTTGCTCTTTTCCGGGTTGTTATCCTGTTGTTGTGAAGGTCCATCTGCTGTCTTGCATTCTCACTATGTGACCTGCAGGATTTCTCTTCTCTCTTTCCCTAGCTGCCCATAATCATTTCGTTGATTATTCTTGTTGAGAATATGTTATCACTCAACATCGTAACTTAGTTTGGTCATCTTACTATTAAACAAAACTGGGCCGGGTTGTTAACATAGCTAGTAAACTCATTGGTCAGCAACAGCGACTGTTGTCCACTCTCTACAACTCTACCCTTGCCAGGAAGGCATTTCACATTTTCAGTGATCATGCCCATCCACTTAACTTAGCATTTCAGAAACTGCCATCTGGCAGGCGTCTTAAAGTTCCTCTTGCACGGAATAATCTATATAAGAAGTCATTTGTACCTTCAGTCGTTGTCTTGATTGCTGCACATATTCAAATAACGTGTCAGTAGAGCTGCAGTTTCGGGCGTGGGCGGTGGAGGAGAGAGTGTACATGCATGTTTAATTATATTATGTGAAAATAATTTAATATATTACCTTAGTCTGCATGAATCAGGTATTAATTACAGTTTCTTATCACTGTGTGTTTTGACAATGCAGCTATCGACGTACTAGTGCCTTCTCTGGTGTTCTAGGAGTGCTTAGGTTTTATGCCACAGGGTATTATCGGTAAAACTTTATATTTAGTCAATTGTCTGTGTGGTATGTTAGTTTTCGTCTTAGGATACTATAATGTGTTATTTATATACATCTTACTCATAAAACTTCACACGTGTGGGGACTTCACACGTGTGGGGACTTCACACGTGTGGGGACTTCACACGTGTGGGGACTTCACACGTGTGGGGACTTCACACGTGTGGGGACTTCACACGTGTGGGGACTTCACACGTGTGGGGACTTCACACGTGTGGGGACTTCACACGTGTGGGGACTTCACACGTGTGGGGACTTCACAGGTGTGGGGACTTCACACGTGTGGGGACTTCACACGTGTGGGGACTTCACACGTGTGGGGACTTCACACGTGTGGGGACTTCACACGTGTGGGGACTTCACACGTGTGGGGACTTCACACGTGTGGGGACTTCACACGTGTGGGGACTTCACACGTGTGGGGACTTCACATGTGTGGGGACTTCACATGTGTGGGGACTTCACACGTGTGGGGACTTCACATGTGCATGCAATAATGTTGTTGTTTTGATATCTTTATTTTGTATTCTATTTTATTTTTGCTTCTCTTTGCTGACAGAGCTAATTAATTGATTGGATGGTCAACGGATGAGCCTAAAGACAATTTTATGTTTTAAAATGTATTGTTTTAAGACAAACAATAATGTATTTTTGATTTTATGTTATTCTTGCATTAACGCTAATGGTAGTTTAGAGAATGAGATCACAGCACTTTGGTTTCACGATATATTAATTGCATACATATATATATATATATATATGTGTGTGTGTATATATATATATATATATATACATATATATATCGTGGTGGTGCAACTAGGGTAGGGACTGTAATGTAACTGTTCTATCTCGTAAATTCGTTGTACGGAAGAGACCAATGCTTATTGTTTTGTGACAAAGCTTCGTTGATTTGAAGGGATTATTTTGCTACAAATCAATTATTTCTCTACAATTTCTCTACTTCAGAAAGAGAACGAAAGGTCGATATATATATATATATATATATATATATATATATATATATATATATATAT